>JAJTUV010000191.1:0-310000 GCA_021653895.1 Mastomys natalensis | reverse complement strand
AGTGAGGCTTTAAGGTTCCACTCCCTGAGCTAGTCTCACACTGACACTCATGCAGAGGGCTATTTTGATTTTTAATCAATGCTATATATTACCGGAGGAAACTCATAACAAAAGCTATCTGCTTCACACTAAGCCAATGGAAACCACGTCCGATCAGAAACACAGATGGCTGCATGGGGCAGAGAACCCAGATGACTGTGGTGTCGCAGACGGTGGGTTTAGTCTCTTCCAGAAGTAAGAAGTAAGAGGGGAGAGGCCCAGCATCAGCAACTCAGTGACATCACTGTCTTCACAGTGGTCATGGTCTTTCCTTATCATCCCAAGACGCTATGATCAAAAAGATGGCACCACAGGGGAACCTTCCCCAGAACAGCTTGAGGAATAGATTGCCAAGTGCCCAGCTTAGGGTGGGGGTTGGTTGTTGTGGATAGCCCCAGCCTTGTATTTTGATCCTAGCTTCACTTTCCTGGGAGGGGCTGCAGAGGATGATTGAATCTGTACACAGGTGGCATCTTGTGAACCTTCTGTCCAATTAAATTTGTAAAATAAAGGCTAGAGCCAGAGATTGGGTAGTAGAAGGGGAGGCAGAGAAAAAGGCTTAGGGGATGAGAGAGTGAGAGGAATTCGATATAAGAGGTAGTCTAGGTAGGAAGGTAGAAGGAATAAGAAGCGCCGGGCCTGGATAACCGCAAGTTATAAGGGATCTCATAGCTGGGGAATAGAGTAGTGTAATGGTAAATCTGCCCAATCTAGGGTGCAATTTAAACCATAATTATTGAGTTGTGTTTTCCTTTACTGGTCTTATTTGGGTTGGAGATTTACCGCAAGTTAGTTGCAAGAACAAAAGAACAGGAGGAAGTGCTAAGCTCTGAAGAAAAAAAAAATGGTGTCTGCTCCTTGGTATTCCTTGGGGGAACAGATTCTTCTAGTGTCTTTGACTATGTGTTTTTGGACAATGAAGATTGGAACATTTGTAGGAAGAAGAAAAAAAAAAAAACCTATGGACTTAAAAATAAAAAACTCACACTTTACCTCAGCTCTCCCACAGGGTGTATGAAGGAGACCTACAAGGGCCCTGCCTTGCCTTTTCTCTGGTCTCACACAACTATCAATAAAAAAGGTTCCTTAGACCTCAGAAAGTCTGAGCATCTCTTCCCAGCAGCAAGCATGCAATTCTGTAGCAGGTGCGTAGCAGGATGGTTTCCTGCTGCTGCTACATTGTTTGCAGTGGAGCTAATGTGGGAGGAATGAAGAGAGAGAAGGAGAGGAAGGGGAGAGCAGGAGAGAGGTAGCAGCCATGGAGAACCATGCATGGGTGCAGAATAGTTCTGGGTAACGGATTTATATCTTAAGGTTAGGTATTGGGTAACAACTCTAATTGTGTGGGCATCTTGTTAATTGAGCTCCCAAATATATAAATATTGGATGATATTTAAGCAATAAGAGTCTTCATTCTACCAGGTACTGCGGGCATGGCAGGTATTCTGGGGTTCAGCCAAGCTTTGTGGAGATACCTCCACAAAGGTCGTCTGTGGGTGCCAGGGCTGGTGTTTCTGGCTGGCTAAAACCTCGGTCTCTCGGGTTTAGTTACAGCACACATGGCCTATGGCCGTTTCCAGCTGTGGTATGCTTGGCTCTGGCTGCGGAACTTGGTGGCCTGAGCTAAGCAGAGCTGCCTTGACCCGAGCAATGGCATTTTTAAACCATTACCCTCAACAAGGTGCTAGCTGCACCCTCCCCAGTCCCAGTCAGCAGTGACACTGGCTGTATCAATGCCAGCTACCTGCAACCAACTCTTTCCTCGAGTTTGATTAACTTCTTGAGATACTCAATAGACCCCAGGGAAACACATCACTGGCTTGTTATAGAGGACAGCATGAAGGATACAGATGAAGAAATAGACAAGACAAGGGGAGGGAAGTACAGTCTCCATCCCTCTTTGGGTGTGCCACCCTCCAGGGACCCCTCTGGATCCAGCTGCACGGTATCTCTGTCCTCTTGAATTTTATGGGAATGCTATTGCTTAGACCTGAGTGTTCACAGACTGGGTCCTCTCCGTGCAGTGTTCTCTCTAGAATCCTCCAGAATGAGGAAAATCTTGGACACAATGGCAGACGAAGCAGGTCAGAGTTAGGAGACAGAGGCGATGGATGGAATCCAAAAAGTGTATAAAGTGATATGTGTATATCACTGTACCATAATAGTAAACAAAAATTAATAGATCTTGAGGGCATGACACCTGTGTGCTTTACCTGGACAAAATAAAACAATTCAGTGTCATGTATCAATGTTTTTGATAATGGTGATACCAGAGAACCTGGGTTTCTTTGTCTCGTTAATAAAAGAATTCTAAAATGGACTCAGAAGGAGGCTCCAGAACAATTTTATCAGTTTGATGACAACAACAACAAAAACAAAACCATCAGTCAGGCAGGTTATAAATCTCAGCAACTAGCCAGCAGGTGGTAGGCGCACGCCTTTAATCCCAGCACTTGGGAGGCAGAGGCAGGCGGATTTCTGAGTTCAAGGCCAGCCTGGTCTACAGAGTGAGTTCCAGGAGAGCAAGCACAGACAGAAGGACTTCTGAAAGAGAGAATGCCTGCCCGGGTGGGCTAGCCTTAGAGAAAACACACTTAGGCTTTTGAACTGGAGGTACAAAGGTGACAAAGGAAAAGGGAAATTTTGTTTCAGGTTGAGCTCTGCCCCTTATTGCAGGATTTTGTTGAGCTTGCCTTATTGCAGGATTTGTGTTCCAGACAACGAATACATCAGGGCCACATGGTTAGAAGCAGAAATGGGGACTGTTTATTAAAAAAAGGAAAGCATTCCTGAGAACAGGCCTAGGCTGGTGAGGTGAGGGAGAGGGCTGTGCGTTGGGCCACAGGGTATAGATCCCTTTATCTACAGATTACACAGCACTGCCTCTCCTATTTGTTTTTTATTCTTGTTGTTTTTAGTTTTTTGAAATAGGGTCTCACTATGTTTGTCTGGCTGGTCTGGATTTGCTATGTAGACAGGCTAGCCCTGAAATCACTGAGATCTGCCTGCCTCTGTGTCTGGATTTTGCTGGGATTAAAGGCCTGGCCTATTTGTATTGCACAGGCTTTTCTTGCACATGTTCTGTTTGTTAGATGAAGTCCAGGCAGGAAAGGTTTCCAGTCTTCCTCTGCAAACTGGCTCCTTTCTAACGTTAATCTTGCTGTCCCACACTCCTGTCCCTGTGTTTCTGCGTTTCGCTATTGTGACCGTGGTGAAGATAAAAAACACTTTTTTTTTCCTCATAAAAAGAATTTCATTGGTAGATGAGTTTGTGAAGAAGATGGGCCAGATAGCTAGCGTGTGTGTGTGTGTGTGTGTGTGTGTGTGTGTGTGTGTGGTGCGACTTTAGAAATGATACTTAGATATTTGGGAATGACGAAAACTGGATAGCTGCTTAAATGTACACAGAGACAAAACACATACCTTTTGCTCTTGGGAACCACAGACATGTCAGCTTCTGGAACTAGGAGCCAATGGCACTCCCGGCACTACTTTAATGAGGTACAGCTGGCCACTCCACTTTACATGTGGCAGTTCAGAGAACGTTTATACTGTGTTTCTGCTAAAGAGGCAGGACTTGTGCACACATGCACACCAACTGCTGATGCTGGGTGGATTCCCTCTCCATCCCACCTCCCCCACACCAGTTGTGGCCCTCAGAGCTCACAGGAGCCATGAAAGTACACATTGCCTCTGAAGACTTGAGGAAGTTTCCTACAAAAGCTGCCTATTTACAATAGCTTATAGCCCTTGTTTCAGTGTTTTTCCACAGAGACCCAAGTCTTTGTGTTAGCATGAATGTATGTCAGGCCTATTGCTGATTTTAGGCCTATGGCTGATTGTAGGCCTTCAGTGTATAAGCAGGGCTGCCCCTGACATCTCCTTCCTTCTCTAAGAATAGAAGGGCTGTGGTGATTCTAATCTTGTGAAGGCGGGGACAGAGGCCTGACCTCCAATAATTGAAGGGGACCTTGTAATGACTCCGGTCCTCCTGTCGTTGTCCACTGAGGCATGAGGGCAGAGTAGTCGTAGACCTTGTAAATAGGTAGCCTCGGTGGACAGTACCAACTTAGATAAGGATAAGTGAATCATAGGCAGAGTCATAGTGACCTGTCCCCTGAAACTTCACCCAGCCGATACCCTGTTCTGAAAGATATCTGTACTCCCTGAACACTTATGCTCTGGTATCATCCCCTCCCCACGTCCTGCCTTTTTGTGTTTATAACCCTGTGTGAATAAGTAAATTACAATTTGATTTAAATAAATAAATAAATAGACTTAAGGAAGGAAGGAAGAGCTTCCTTGCCTTTTTGAGCATGAAGATCCCTGGCAACCTTACATACAAAACAAACCCCAAAGCCTTAAGAAGCAGCACACTGAGGAAGCTGAGGTCAGATAGCTGTGAATTCGAGGCCAGCATGGGAACCTACAAAGCCTATCCCAACAAAATGAAATACCGCGTGGTAGTTTTATTTTTAGTATGTAAACTTTGAGAAAATGTCAAAGATTCTTAGACGTTGGTCACATCCATAATGAATCAATCGTACACCACAAAAGGTTGTAATTAGTCACAATGATAATGGTGTATATATTTTGTTTCCCTCCAAAGCATCCCAGACTGTTTTCCATCCCATTGAGACCTAGAGCTTGTGTGCATGTAAACCACATGCTCCACCACGCTCCCGCCCATCCCTGGAAGTCTTTTATTACAAATTGGGGAAAGCTGCTCCAGGGGAATTATGACTTTGGTTCATACTGTAGCACTCTTGCTAAATTATCATCCAGCCCTCACTTAAAATGTTTTAGAGACAGGAAACCACTATTTAAAGAATATATTGTTTTTGAACCATCCCCGCAGACATCGCTGTCTTGAACTTATTCCCATTTCCTGAGGTGGCTCAGGCAAGCCCCACCCTGTTTCAGATGACACTCCTCCAAAAACTGTAGACAAGGCTGATGTCTTCCATGTGGTTTCTCTTTTTCAAGGTACCATTATTTAGACCCATAGACTAATTATGCATTAGTGTTCTCTTGACGTGACTTTTTTAAATATTTGAGGCTTGCATGATGATTCCTCCTCTGGGTCTGCCCCTCCTCCACCTGCTGCCACCTTCCTATTTACCTCAGTTCATCCTCCTGAACATTTGTTCTCGGGACAGCCGAACGCCATGCCAAAAACTGGGTGATTCCCCATGAAGGCAGAAATCACACAAGATTTTACCTTCCTGTGTCTTAGAGTAAAGAGAGAAGAAGCTGGCCATAGTAGCTCACACCTTTAGTCCCAGCACTTGGGAAGCAGGGACAGGTGGATCTCTGTCAGTTTGAGGCCAGCCTGGTCTACATAGTGAGTCCCATGACATCTGGAGCTACTCTGTGAGACACTCTTGAAAAAGCCTAAAAATAAAAAAGTAAAAGATAGAAGGAACCCTGCCATGGCACTTTTTTGTCCAACCTTACTACCTTCATTCCAGAAAGGGGGTCTGAAGCAGAGCAGAGGACTGGGCCTGCAAGATCTGAGTTCAAATCTTGTGATGCCTCCTTTGTCTTGAGAATCACCTGGGACTGCTCTGAACCGGCCTCATCATGTGTAAAACCAACAGAGGAATCAGATGCTGCTATCTGCAGACCACTTCACCATCCGTTTCCTTGCAGGTCATCTCACTAATTGTACAGCCCACCCCACTCTGTCCCCCCTAAGGCTCTGTGTGGAGTACTCGGACAATGGGTTTAAGATGCTATTTGATCTCGTCTTCTGCCTCTCCTCAGGTCCACTTGATGGCTTCTTGGTCTTTTTATACTAGATTCTCACTGGAGTGATGATGTAGTATACACTTGAATGGTCCACAAAGGCCCATGTATTAAATAAAGGCTTGTATGCTAGCCTGTGGCAGTCTTGGGAGGAAGTGGAGCCTGTAAGAGGGAGAGCCTAGTGGGAGGGATTTAGGTTCTTGGAGTCATGCTCTTTAAGGGCACAGTAGGATCTTGAATCCTTTCTCCTCTCTCATTGCTTTCTGCAGCCAGAAAGTAAGCAGCTTCTTCTCCCACAGATTCCCACCGTGGTTTACTATGTCAGCTGCATCCAGTAGGGCCTGATGCTCACTAAGGTCAGAAGGGGCATCAGATCTCCTATAACTGGAGTTGCAGGTCATTGTGAGCCACTACTCAGGTGCTGGGGATCAAACACGATCCTTTGCAAGAACAGCCAGTTCTCTGAACCACAGGACTGTCTCTTCAGCCTCATTTTAAGTTAATTTATTTGTTGTATTTTTCACTATGGTGAAAAGTCCAATAATACAAGCAATTGCTTGTGCATCAATGGACTACGACAATTCATTGTGATGCTTATAAATTGCTGTATCCTTGGTCTCAACTTTCCCTGCTTTAATCAGGTTTTCACTGTGGTCACAGAATTCCTGAGAAATGTAATTAAAGTGAGCATTGTTTATTTTGTCTAAAAGTTTCAAACATGGTTGGCTGGCTCTGTTGATTTGGGCCGTGTGAAACAGGACATCATGGTATGAGAGCCTGGTGGAGCAGAGATGTTTAACCCATGACTGTTAGGAAGCATGCAGACTCCTTCTTTCAATTTTGTTCCATCTGGGTCCCATCTTGGTGGGCGAGGCTGCTCACAAACAAAGCAAGTTCACTCCTTTTCCCACTGTTCCATGTGTCAATCATCTTTGGAGATGGCCTTGTAAACATAGCCAGAAGTGTACTTTGTTAACCTCCTGTGTGGATTTCAATCCAATTAGGTTGTCAAGCCCATGTGCACTGACTCCAGACTCGGATTCTACGTGTGCGTCACATGTGAGAATGCCTGGTGTGTGTCAATGTGAGCATGCCTGGTGTGTGTCACATGTGAGCTTGCCTGGCAGTGGTTCACTTCCTTCTGTTTATGACTCCATGACTGAAACTGCTCCACACCTATACTCAAAATAAGTGCATTTGCCAGTGACCTGCTACCCCATCGTCCATCTCTATAGTCCATCAGTTTGTCTGCATGTTTTTTCTCTTCTACTCTTTCCCCTGATTTGTGCAAATGCCTACAGCATCTTATCCAGGAAACTTATTTCCTTTGAGTTACCTTCCAATGACAGCCAGAGTGATCTTTTTGAAGAGGAGAACTCACACCTTGCCTAAATGCCTCGACATGTCTTTTTGACGCTGGGGGCCGTTCCATAGCCTTCATAAGCATGATCCACTTTTTTTGTCATGCTCACCCCTTGCAAAAAGTCGCCTAGATCCAGGCAGAGTGGCATGAGGCCTCTGGTTTGCAATTTCAGTTCATTAGCTGATCTTTTTCACTCACAGGCTGTCTCCTCTGCCAAGTAGCCCAAATCCACTTGAATTGTTTGGCGTTGTAGTGATTCAATCCTAGAAAAAATTCCTCTGGTGGATATTTTTAGTCATCAAATGACAAACACTCTACACATTAATCACTGAGTTTACAAAATGTCAGAGGAAAACTATAACTATCTGATGGCATCTCAGCAATGTTTTTAAAGATCCTTGGCATAATGACATTAGCAGAGCAACCCTGGCAATTTTATACCAAGAGAAGGAAGGGAATATCAGAGATTAATAACTCATGGCACCAAGCACAGAAATAAGTATATTTTTTATTGTATAATGACTTTTTCCATCTTACAGAACAATTTACCTAATGAAGCTAGTGCCAATTCCCAATCCCAGGAACCAAGTAGCTAAGGCTAAATTGGGAGATGATCCAAAAGTTGGGGTGTTTTTAATGCATCTAGAAGACACAAGATGGAGAATAATCTTTGTCATAGAAACTAGTGTACCATGGCATTCTAGATTGTGGGTGTGTCTCTCTGCTTTGACTTGCTTATTTTACACATCCGTATCTTCCATCTCAGCTAATGATGGCCATTAATGTTACGACAGCAACCCTGCCTCCAATGTGTATGCTACACAGAAAGCTGGCACCTTTTTGGTTCTCTGATGTTATGGCTGCGGCGGACAGTAAAGCACATTCCCCTGTCAGTCAACCACCCACAGTCGGAGTGGAAGCGAGCTGCCGCTCTGCCTTTACTCACTTCCACTTTCATTGCGAGTTGTTAGTGCAGGAATTTGCACAAAGGGGTTGTGCGAAGCATGCCAAATGGCTTGAAATATTTTCCACTTCTTTGACTTCCCATGGGAAAAAACCACTAGGTTGCATTTGTGGCATCTCGGTCTGTTTGAGCAGCCTAATTGGGATTTAGAAGCTCTGAGCTGCCCTGGTTTACAGATGAGTGTCCATGGACATCCAGGGACTCCTGTCTCTGCCGGGTCCCTGGCCTATGGAAATGTGTGAAGTTCATTAAACAGAGCCTTCACAATGGTGCCCCACATACAACTGTTAATATTTATTCTTCAAAAGTAGTTTTAGAAAGATGTTGGACCCTAAGCCACAAATTTCACCAGGAAGCAAAGTATTCTATGGGTTGTTTAAAAACACATGTGGAAAAAAAAAAAAATAGGTATTCCCATCTCATGTGTGACTTCTGGGCACAGGTGACTTTCCTGAGCCTTGGGGCAGAAGCACCCAATCACACTGCCACAGCTGTCAGTGTCTTTTAATTACACACACAGGCTCTTTGCAAAGCAATGCAAGGCACTGATGCAAAAGCCTTAATGGAAGCTCAGAGGACACGACTTGTGAAGATGAACTAGGAGTGTGAAGCTCCAGATTGTCTGAGACACTTCCCTCACCTTTCAGGATCCCTGTGCAAATTTGTTACCATGTCACTTGCTTGATGACTGACAAGGTTAGCATACCCCAGATTAGTGTGTTTGGCTGCTTCGATTCTCCAGATCTGTTCTTAGATTCTTAAGGAGATATAGGCAGGTGGCTAGGCACTCTTTGAGATCACAGGAGTTGTTCACAATTTCCCTTCCCAGAGCTCCAGGAATGCCTTTCCTCTCCTTTCGCAGCTGGGCTACAGTGTAGCAGTGAGCTACTTGGAAAATGCACTGGGTAGGTTGGATGTTTTCAAAGATCTTCTTGTGTTAGAAGACTTGCTTACTTCTGACTCTTTCTCTGGAAGAAATGACAGCTGATTCTCCAGGGCCCCTTTCTGCTCCCTTTCTCTAAGATTCTGGGAGTTGGTCACCATCTAAATAGAGTTCTGTTGGTATGAGCCAGTGGAACCCTCTTTCAGAAGGTAGTCCTCTTCATCTTGAGGTGTTGCTGAACTATTTGGGTTCCTCCCCAACCTCGGTGAAGAGCACCTTACCTGGTCCATAAGAATGACATTGCAGTATTAGCATGCCAGTGTACAGCTGTAAACACTGTCTAGGGAGACTGAGGCAGGAGAATCTGAGGCCAATCTGGGCTACATAGTGATACTTGGTCTCAAAAGAAAGGAAGGAAGGAGGGAGGTGGGAAGGGAGGGGGAAGGGAGGGAAGAAGGGAGGGAGGAAGGAAGGGAACACATCTTCATTAGTTTTCATCCTTCAGTATAACGAGCTGTGATGTGGGGCTATTTGGGAGAAAGGGAGGTAGCCGAGGAAACTCATGCCTACTTGCCAAGACCACAGACTAGATAGGAATTTACTGCCCAAAGCACCTAAAAAATCAGCCTACCCCACGAACAGGAAGTAGGAAGTGAATCTAAGTAGTGAAGCCAAAGATAGAGCTGGAAGGTTGCCAAGGGAACCAAGGGAACCGTTGTAAGAAAATAAGTTGTGACCAGGAGCTGGGCAGTCTGGGCCCTGGACAGCATAGAGAATTCAAGAGTCATGGAGCGGACATTTCTGCCTTCAGATGCTGACCAACACTGCAAGGGTGTGAGGATGGTCTTGTTGCTACAGTTAAAAAAAAAATACTCAAAACTGGCCAGAGACTATAATCCTCTGCTATATTCTCCCAGACTCCCACCCTAAGTGTCTCAAACAAATGCACAGTTTAATGAAAGAGTTGAGTTCAAGAAAGAATGAATGTTACAATCAGACTACTTCCCAATAATACAATTTCTCTATGTCTCTTTTATGTATTCTTTACATTTCTGCCACTATATAAGGTTTTTTCTTATCATCATCAGATTTTTATTTTTTGTTTGCTTGCTTGTTTTGCGTGAAGGTGTACTGACTGATGCAGGGTCTCCTGCCTCCCCCTCCCAAGTTCTGGCCACACAAGTGTAGCCACTCCACAAGACTTATGTTTCTCTGGGAATGGAGCACTGGGCTTCATGTGTGCTAGGTGAGCACTTTACCGACTGAGCCAGCGCCACCTCCCTCCCCGCACCCCTCCCCCATATTCTTAATTCTAAAGCAAAGAAAATGGCCTCCTCATTTTTCTGATCACTTCAATTCCTATTCCTATTGCAGCTGGATCAATCCTATTATATCAAAGAAATTAAACCATCTGAGGTAAGGGAAAGTATCCTGCCAAGTTTTGTAGGCCCAATATAATGGAGATCAAAACTAGGATCTTAGAGGCAAATCATCTAGGTTAACATGCTTGATTATTGCAAAGATTCATTTGAAACAATTTGATTTTATTCTTCAAAACCTAGATCCTTGAAAGTTATACTGGGCTAATATATTCCACAAATCCCACCCCATTGACGTCCACTTAATCATAAGCTAAGACTGCATTGTTACCCGCGGGCCACCCTTAATCCCATTAGGAGCAAGAGGATTTCTGATCGAGCACTGTACAGAGTGAGTGCCAACACGGCTAACAGAGAAACCTGTCCGAAACAAAAAAAAAAAAAAAAAGACTGCTTGTTACTTCATGTAAAAAACAAACAAACAAACATACATATATACATACAAAAAAACAACATCCAAACAAATAAACAAAAACAACCCCTCCCCAAACCAATAAGCAAAACCAAATCTCCCAACCTCTTTAATAAGACACTGAAGGCCTTTGAGAGCTCTGAGCCCTTCCTTCACAACTCTACCTGGGAACAGATGCAACTCTAATTTCAAGGGCAGAAGCCAGCAGACAGACAGGCTGAAGCTTCTGCTTGGGGAGAGAATGGAGCCCGAATCCCTTTCCTCTTTTCCCCTCTGACACCCAGACTCTTGCTTGCCCTGTCACCTAGCCCCAGGAAAGCTAAGCCTAGGCAGGTTCATCAGTCCTGACTGTAAAACAGAAGGCTGACACATACACAGGGTAGGGCAGAGAATACTGATATGGTTGCTAACAGTACTCTGTCCCACGAGATCAAGGGAACTAACATGGGACCAGCTGATCCTGCACTGCTGAAACTAAGACCCATAGGCTGGGCTTTGAAGCCAGCAGCTGAGGAAGAAAAGCATCCAGTGGCCCCAGGAGGTCTAAGTGTTCGAGAAGCTGCTGATGACACAGGCTCATTCTTAGCTTGTGGAGTCTTTTTCTTCACATCTCTTTCTTTTATCCCTTTTGGGGGCTTCAAAAATAGTATGTTGATCTGGTATCTAGGATTGTTCACAGAGAGAAGTCTTAGGTCTAACAAAAAAAGGAAACGAAAGCTGACGGGTCAATGTTGATTTTTGTTTAATTTCCTAACAGCTTTATCTTTGAAATAAGGGCCTCCAAGTATCTGCTTGGGGGAGGTACTTCAATACCCTTTGCAAGTCAGAAAAAAAGAAAAAGAAAATTTCCTGATGCAAGTTGTCATGGCAGGATGGAAGAGTCCAGAAAACTCCAGTGAGATCATAGAATTTAATCACCCGTTCACAGCTTTCTTCTAGTCGCTTTCACTGGGCAACCTGCGTTTCCCGGCCATAGATTCATGAGCCTCCTGCAGCATATGAAACAGGGGGTCCTCGGCCCCTTCCCAGCGTGGCAGCAAGCTTCCCTGCCCACTTGACCGGTTCATAATTGATTTCTGAACACGTTGATGCATAGAGAACATGGGCGTTGATTGCCAGTGATGAAAGAACATCATAATTTATGAGACACAGCCAGTTTTGACATAAATTCAATAAGAATCGGAATAAATGTTGCTCTAAGAAGAAACCAGTCCTTCCTCAGTCGTCCTCACGGTCAGTGAGATTCAAAAGGGAGGGAAGAAAGTTGAAGCCAGAAGGTCAACCACACGTGTCGAAGACTGAGTGTTTCAAGGGATTATGTGGTTAAAATGAGTCCCAGTATCACTGGGTGGTGCTTGTACAGACAGTGTTTATGCACATGCACGTGCAATTAACTCACTGGTGTTCTGTAAGCCTATCCGTTGTAAGTTTTGCTCACTTGCTTACACCCTCATTTCTGGTCCACTACATAAGTATTTGTTGTGATGTATGCCATCCTTAAGAAAGAGAACTTACCTTGGCACCAAACAGCAGGGATAGTTTGCTTAAGATACAATTCATCTCAGCTATCTGAATGGAAAAAGAAAATCCCACAAAGCCCTACTCCTTAAATTCAATTCCTCAGCTGCAGCTAAGTAAACAAAGCACATAGCTGTCATGTCTCCAATCAATGCCATCAAGCTTACTGTTCTCGATCACAAGCAAGATAAGACTGGAACTACAGGAACTGATGCCTATACATTGCAGGCAGGGCTCCTGGGTTTCATTTAATGTTTAACTTGTTGCCACTTTGCTGTATGGATTCAGACAAGGCACTTTGCATGCCTAGGTCTGACCTTGTTTGCACGGCAAGAGGATTACGGAGACAAGACCTAGCATTTGTTAAACATGTTAACTGTGTCGGGCACTATGCCTAATAACTTAATGTATCTTCCTTAATCCTTACAACCACTATCCAAGGTAGATTTTTATCTCCACATTACAGAGGAGAACATCGGGCTCACACAAGGGAATTAATTAGCCAGGAATGACATGGACACAGACGGGAGATCTTAGATGGACACCCTTCTCTATGAGGCCCCAAGATTGGGTTCTTCTTGAGTTGTTTGTAATGGTTGGAGGGAAGGACTGGAAGCGAAGCTCAGGCTAGGTGGCTTGAACCACAGACACGAACTGGTAGTTTTGGAAGCTGGGACAGGATGGTGGCAGGGTTGGCTCTTCTGAGGCCACAGAGAGCCTCTGTTCCACGCTTCTCATGTGGCTTCTGGTGCTTTGCTAACAGTCTTTGATACTCATTGGCTTGTGGCAGCAAAGCCTGTCTTTCTGTGGTATTTACTCTCCCTAGTTGTGGCCCAAGGTCCACTTTTTAAAATTTTCATCTACCATGATCCAGGATGAAGTCTTCTTAGCTAATATGTGCAATGACGTCATTTCCATAGAAGGTCACATTCTGTGGCACTGAGGATTGGGACATAATTCATTCCATAACAATGCTTATAAGTCTGATAAGGCTCTAAGAAAGAAGTGTGCAGGGTTAACAAGTTCTAGGCCAGGGTTAACTAGTTCCAGGACACGACCAGTGGTCCCAGATGATACCATGATTTCAGAATACACTGAGTGTTGCTTCAGTGGGTAATTAATACCAGTCCTTCAGAAACCTGTAAAATAACACTTGTCTGGGATGATCAGGAAATGTCTTTTATAGTGACAAGATTCGAACTTTGTATGAGAGAATAGCAGCTGAGACCTGTGTTGGGAGCCTATAGTTCTAGGAGGCCGAGGCATGAGGGTCACCAGCAGTTTAAGACAAGTCTGATGAGTGCATGTGTGTTCATGCATGTGAGCATGTTTGTGTGGGTGGGTGTGCACGCATCGTGTAATGTGCGTGTTATACATATATGTATGTGTGTGTGGTGGGGTATGGTTCAACTTACAAATCAATGGGGATAAAGAAGGTATAGTCACTGTGTAGAACAGCATGTATTTGATAGAAGTTGTGAGACATGAGAGAAGATACCAAACAAGGAAATTGACTTCCTAATGCAAGAGTTTAAAACCTACCCTTTACCCATAGGAATATCCACACTGAGGCCTGACACGCCAGGCTGATAGAAACCCCAGGTGCTTGTAGGAGAATCTTAGAGGCTAGGAAAGAAACAAAAAGTTCCACTACTTTCATCCTTCTAGAATTTTTTTTTTTTAAACAGAGTTTCTCTGTGTAACCCTGGCTGTCCTGGAACTCACTCTGTAGACCAGGCTGGCCTTGAACTCCGAGATCTTCCTGTCTCTGCCTCCTGAGTGCTGGGATGAAAGGTGTGCACCGCCATCACCATCACCATCCCCTTCTAGAATCCTGAGTCAAAGACACTGCCCTTTCAAGACTCCAGAAAAAGCATGTGGTCAAAACTTTTCTGCTCTATAGCCCATTGGAAAGTGTTTTCCCATTAAAAAGAAGTCCCAGGTTTACTGGCTTTAGGATATAATGGATTAATTGGGAATATGACTTCCAACAGGCCCTTGAAGGAAACATACCACTGGAATGACTCATCTCAGAACAGCTTAGTAAATGACAGACAGGGATTGGGGGAACCACAAAAGGAAGGTGCAATGCTTCTGGGCTTGTCCCAGCAGCAGGAGCCATCAACCACTCAGACAACCAGAGCTCGAAAGGGGACTCTCCCTGCAAAGCAATACCCAGCAGCATCTATGCCCAGAGAGGAGAGACGCAACCAGCCCACAATGACTGGACTGGGCAGCCCAGGGGAATGAACATACCGCAAACCACCTTCCCTTCACCTGACCCCACGATGCGTCCTTTGCTCCTCCCAATCTAGCCAGGGTTAAAGGTGAGGTGTCTGTTGATTTGGAGCATCCGGTCAACCTCCCAGGGCACAGAGTGGGGTGGAAAGACAATGGAGGTCTTCTCAGCGAGGAGCACCTTTTAGTGTTTAATATGCTACTACACTAATGTACAAAGGAGGCTCTAGAAGACCGTATTCTCAAACTAGATTTACTGTGTAACTTTTTCTCTTTCTTTCTTTCTTTCTTTCTTTCTTTCTTTCTTTCTTTCTTTCTTTCTTCTTTTCTTCCTTCCTTCCTCCTTCCTTCTCTTCCCTCCTTCCTTCCCTCCTCCTCCTCCTCCTCCTCCCTCCTCCTCCTCCTCCTCCTCCTCCTCCTCCTTCTTCTTCCTCTTTTTTTTTTTTTTTTTTTAGGACTTCTGGGACCAGTGATCAAAGGAAACCACTTTGGGACGCTTTGATCTGCGGAGTGAAGTCTAAGCTTCCGGCATCGTTCAAAATTCTTTTAGATGAAAGGACCAGAAAGCAATCTCAAGCTAGCAGAAACAGAAAGAATATTTTCTGGTTTCCAGAGATCCAGCAAGTCCAGGAAGGGACACTGGTGCAGGACACTCTGTCCCTCCGACATCCACCTCAGCCTCGCTCTGCCCAGCTTTGTTCTACACGTGGGCTTCCCCGCTGCTGTCTGCTCCTCGGTCTGCATGCTCCAGCCCAGCAGGTCCAGGAAGGAGGGATTTCATTGGACTTAGTTCTTCCTGTGCACATCCGATAGGGACTGATTGCTCCTGCTGGGGTCGAGGGCTCATCTCTGCACAATCACTGGCGTCATTTCCGCCCTACCCTTTGGCTATGAGGAGGATGACTGTTTTCACAGACTCACCAGGGTTGTACAAGGTGGGGAAGGACCACGCCAAAGAAAAGAAATGAGGGTCGTGGGAAAACATGCAGACTTGTTCCAACTAAAACCATCACAACTGTGATCCTCAGTATTTAACAGGGAAGGATTTCTTTGACTTTAGCCTCAAACTGCATATCCTAAAGTGCACCCTGGCAACCCTGGTTCACTTACTGTTGCTCAGCTACACCGTCAACTGCCCCGTTTCCCCCACACGGTCCTCTCTGATTTGAATTCCTGCCCATCTACACCCAGAGTTGCAGTTGGTTTTCCTCCTCGTGACTCTAATTGCAGTAAAACTTCTATGCGATCCATTATTTATCATACAATTCCTTTTCTTGTTATTGTTGGTGCACACGTGCCTCATATCCCCACAGACAAATCTTCGTGCCAAACTTGAGCTCTAGAACCTTTGTTTTATTTGTTATGGGGGTGAGGGGGAGTTCTCATCATGTAGCCCAGCCTGGTCTGGATTTTACTTAGTAGCCTTACCTGGCCTCGTTCCTCATCCGTCGGTTGCCTGGGTTACAGGTGCATTGCACTAGCCTGAGGATATCCTCCTTATACTTGGTGTCTGTCTCACTTGGTATGCTCTGGGTGCTAACCTAATTGTTTTGGTTGCTATTTCAAAAACTGAAGTAACGCCTTACCTTTGTACGGCAACCTTGAAGAATGTTCTTCTTGGAGTTTGGTCTCAGTTTCCTCTCAGGAGTGTGAGTGCAGACGTCATGGAAGAAAATAGCTTGTCCATTCACTGACGTGTTCGTTCACTTGCTCAGTACCCACCAAGTACCTCTATGAACATGCTGCCAGGTGAGAAGCAGGCAGTTCCCTAAGGACCTTGGGAAACGTGTGGAATGTAAAGTAAGAGTGAACATTCTCTAAGGGAGAACACTGTGTGTCAAGACATATTACCAGTTTCCTGCAGAAGGAACCTTGGCAATATCTAACAAACCTACATATACGTTTCCCCTTGTACGTACATGACCCAGCGCTCCCAATCCCAGGAGTTGATCCCAGCTAGAACTGCAAATGTATGAAACAACACACTTGTGAGATTTTCACTGAGGTAAGCTTATAAGAGAAAAAAACTAATAAACAATGTTAATACCTAGCCTTTGAAGACTGGGGAAATAAATTATGGGGAAATTTGATATATGTCATTTAAATAATTTTATAATTAAATTGATTCTATAGTAATTGTAAATATGGGAAACAGCAAATATGAGTTGAATGAAGTGATTTCCATTACATAAAAATAAAAGACATGGAGAGAGAAGGAGTCAGAGAGAGAAAGCAAGATAGAATATTAAATATAATATGCCACCTAGGAAGAATCTTTGCTAAAATTATGGCTATAATCTTGAGTAAGTAAGCAGAAAAGCTTAGGATGCAGTACATTTTGTAAGACAACTAGTCTGGGTTACTACTGCTGTGATCAAACACCATGACAAAAAGTAAATTGGGAAGGAAAGGGTTAATTAGATTTACACTTCCACGTTGTAGTCCCTCACTGAAGGAAGTCAGGACAGGAACCTGCAGGCAGATGCTGATGCAGAGGCCATGAGGGGTGCTGCTTACTGGCTTGCACCTCATGGTTTGCTCAGCCTGCTTTCCTATAGAACTCAGGACCACTAGTCCAGGGATGGCACCATCCACCATGGGCTGGGCCCTTCCCCATCAATCACTAATTAAGAAAATGCTCTACAGGCTTGCCTGTAGCCCAACCTCACAGAGGCATTTTCTCAATTGGGGTTCCTTTCTTTCAGATGACTCTAACCTGTGCTAAGTTGACATAAAATCGCCAGCACGCAATGTCAGTAAAGAAAAAATACAGTGAAATCCAGGACACTGCTGTAAGTTAAAAGAGACAAAAACCAAAACAGACCAGGTGTGGTGGTGCACGCCTTTAATCCCAGCACTTGGGAGGCAGAGGCAGGTGGATCTCTGGGTTAGAGGCTAGCCTGGTCTACAGAGTGAGTTCCAGGACAGCCAGGGCTATAGAGAGGAACCCTATCTTGAAAAACCAAAACCAAACAAACAGTATTGAAAGTTGACTGATGAATCTTAAGGAAAGAATAAAATGAAATAAAGAATTTTAAGGAAAAACTAAGCAATTTTAAGATACTTACTGAGTTGATTTTCTTTTTTTCTTTTTTTTTATTGGCTATTTTATTTATTTACATTTCAGATGTCATCCCCTTTCCCCACTTCCCCTCCCTAGAACCCCTATCCCATCCCCCCTCCTCCTTTTTGCTTTTATACCATTTTAATTACATGCATGTATTAAGGTCAGTTCTAGGTTGAGGGTCTAGCAATACAATAGATGCAAATAGTCAAGGAACAAGCAAGACAATAAACACAAATCGTCAAAGAACAAGCAAGGTATTAAACCTAATTACTTGAAGACTCCCGTAATCACTGTTTCTAAGGGCTTA
Organism: Mastomys natalensis; assembly: GCA_021653895.1. Classification (NCBI taxonomy): domain Eukaryota; kingdom Metazoa; phylum Chordata; class Mammalia; order Rodentia; family Muridae; genus Mastomys; species Mastomys natalensis. Next base: position 292,082 of record JAJTUV010000191.1, on the reverse strand, counting down.
TCAGGATGACCAAAATATCTGAGCCTAATTCCCTGTCTTAGCCCAAAGTCATTTTCATGTCTAAAGCCTACTTCCTTGTTCTAGCCTAAAATTTAGATTCCTGTCTGAAATTACTTCTTTATTCTAGCCTAATATTTAGATTCCTGCCTGAAATTACTTCTTTGTTCTAGCTTAATGTCAGATTCCTAACCTACTTCCTTGTCCTTGGTCAATGTCATATTCTTGCTAAGCAGCCCATTTCCTTGTCCTCAGCCCATGTCAGATTCTTGCCAAGCAGCCCCAAAGGCTCTCCACCTCTCCCCCTTTTTATTTCATTAACAAGACTGAGCCTGTCTTAGGTCATTCTGACAAGAATGTCTTCCTTACCCATTATGGAATATGCATTATCCAAAGCAATGCACTTCTGTTTTAGGTTGGTAAGGCTCTGTGCAGAATCTTACCCATCCTTGGCTTGCCAGCCTGTTAATTTATTAACTCTGTCTGGGGGTCCATTTTCAGGTTCAAGCCATGTACTTTGGCTGCCAACATGTTGATGTTGTTAAAGAAAAGCCTTGACACAATGGACAGGAATAAAAGTATTCCAAGGACAAAAAGGGCTAGCATGATCAAGATATATATGCCATTCTTGAAGCTTGACCAAAATAGAAATACTGACCTCAGGCTATGGGCAATTTTATCTGCAGTATCTACCACATCAACACTCAGCAGAGCAGCATTCTTGAAATTCATAAGCTCACTGTGTATCATTAAAACATTCAGAGAGGTGTTAAAATTATGCCAATTAGATTGCAAGTGTCTTTAAACTTCTTCCTAATTATAATGACCACCACTATACATTTTAGAACTAACATGAATCCAATGGTATTTGGCATGACACTCAAGATGGCTCCTTACCCTTAAATTCTGAACCTCCTTCCAGTAATTTGAATAGGATAAAGAACATCAATCTGTTCTTCCAAATGCCTATCTATATCCTCTTGTATATTCAACACATTAGTAACATTTTTTGCTAAATGATTAACAACGGTAGCTGTCTTAACTTCTTGTGTCACAGCAATTTCAGAAGCAGTGGTGCTAGCAATTAATGTAATTAAAGCTGTTATACCAGCAATAATCAAGCCCAGCTACCTCTTGCTTCTGCTTAAAGTCTGACTCATTTCTTCTAGTACTATAAAGTTGGGGCAGGATCTGGATTTCAAACAGGTGTTAGCACATGTGTTAAGGCTCTTTTAATTGTCAAGTTAAAAATACTTTTGTTTCTTCTACAGTATATAATATAAGTTGAATTGATTGTACACCTTCTAAATGTGTCTGTGTTTTGAAATCCGGTATGTCAGTTATGGAGGTCAATCAACCAGCTTTTGTTTTAGTGCCCTGAGTATCATAGAACCTTGGTATTCTAAAAATAGCTTGCAAGTTGATTTTAATTTTAATGTATTTAATGATAATACTACTGGTGTTGTATAGTAGCAAAAGAAAATGGGACAGATGAATAGATAAATAGACAGACAGACAGATTGGCAGATAAATGATAGACAGATCGAGAAACAGATAGGTAGATATAGAGATATATAGTGTCAGAAGGTACAAAGAGATGTTTATGTATCAATTTGTTAACCAGTGAATTTAGAAGAAATACAGACTTTCACTTACCATTCTTCTTACTTTTCTTTGGGTTTGGAAAGGTTAATTGTAAGTAACTGAAGGGAAAAAAATAACAAGAATTATGCATATTAGAACGTTTTTAATTTCAAGTATAACTTCAGTCGAAACAGGTTTCTCTATAAAGGAAATTCAGATGACATCACCATTTTCTCTCTTTTGGGAGACTGTGTTTTCTGATCCACTTGTTGTTCCATGGAACAGAAATAGCAAGCCCCACAGAAGAGAAGGAAGGCATGGGATGGAGCATGAGTGTTACTTTCTGATTACCCCAAGCTAGATCTCTAATCCAGTCTCTAGAGTCACTCATATGTAAAATCCTGATGCTGTTTCCAAAAGGCAGGCAAATGGGTGTGCCGCTGGTGCTCCCTGGTCAGTGCTCCCCACTGGAGAAAGCAGGGGGAACAGCAGCAAAAACATTAGAGAAAATGAAGGGATTATCAGCATTCAACCATGCCAATCCATAACATAGTCATCATCCACATCTGCTCATTACCCCATGACTTGGGGATGACAGAAGCTGATTGTCCTTCCCTTGAACACCTACAGTAGAGGAGCAAACTGAAAAGGAAATAACTAGACTGGATCCGATCTCAGTTGTGTCATATATTCATTGCACTTGAACCTGAGGCCAAAGTCTGCATTTGAGTGGACCTTGACAAATGAATGGAATAAAGGTCCCAATCTGATAACCAAGTACAAGATCTGAACTTACGTCAGAGACCACCACCGAGGGCTTCCTCTGTGCTTACTACAGTGGAATGGGTTTAATGTGTTAGTGTTTGCACTACAGTGTTGTGTGTCGGGGAGTGGGGGTTGGGGAGCTGTGTACACCGTGTGTGGAGTTCAGAGGACAAACTTGAGATGTCCCTCAGGTTCCATTGTAGCAGCTGGTGTTCTCTTGCTAATTGTAATTGCTGTTTGTAGGGTTCCACAGCAGGCTAAAGGAAGCCTGCTCCCAGCTGGCTCTGATTGGTAATAAAGAATTGCCGTACAGCCTATGGCTGGGCAGAGGAGATGGGGCGGGACCTTTAGATTTACAAGGGCTACGAACTGGAAGAAAAGAGACAGAGAATCGCCATGATTGGGAACAGATCAGACTTGGAGCTACAGAAGGAAAATCATCCGAAATGTAGGTGAGAAGGAATGCGGTCCCTGGAAAGGGCTGCCCAGAAGCCTCTTGAGCAGCAAAGACTAGGGAGCCACCTAGAAGGAGTCAGGGCAACAAAGATAAAATATAGAATTAGAGGCGTTAAGCTAGAAGTACATACAAGAGGGAAATGTGTGCTCGCCGGGGAGACGATTCGAACTGCCCAGCCTGTGAGCTAGCCACATTTTAAAATTAACTGGTGTGTGTGTCTGTCTGTCTTTCATGTCTTCCATTGGGGAATCCATATAGCTCCTGGGCAGGTGCGAACATGTGACCTGCCGGGAGCCAAAGCGGTGTGTAACCAACTACAGCTACACTATCCACTTTTTAGCTGTTTTGTTTTGGAGACAGGGTCTTTCTTTGGGGTGAGGCTAACTGATTGGGATACCTTAGCTGGATAGCAAGCCTCAGAGATATGCCTGTCATGGATTAAAGAGTGAACCATCACGTTTGGCTTTTTTTTTTTTTTTTTTAACGTGGGTTCCAAGGATCAAACACAGGTCCTCACACGTACATGACAAGTGCTTTAGTGATTAAGCTCCCTGCCTCATCCCGAGATTGTTCTTTAAACAGTTTATTATTGCTTTCAATTTTTTTCCTTTTAAACATTGAAAAATCACCCTTTTCTCTCCTAAGCATGTGCAAAGCACTGTGGACAATTTTTAATGTTTTATCGGAATGCATATATATGGAACCCTATTATGGCTCTTATAAATTGTGTCACAAGACAAAGGTATTCATAAACTGCAGCCACATGTGAGATTCTTGAGATACTCTGCTGCACAGAGGACCTGTCTCATCAGTCACTTTGGATGCCACAAATAAGATTTAGAGTGTTGTGTGGTTGAAGTGCCCATCAGTGACTGCTGTTTCCCAGGTGGTGCTGTGAGCTGAGCTGCGAGGTGATGCAGACTCAAAGGCGTTCTTCTGGTGCCTGGAGAGCCCTGCAGACAAGCTTGGCCAGGAAGATGATGCCCAGGACAAATTCCAAGTCTGCCCTGCGATTAACAGGGGCCTCTATTCTAAACAATGGTTAGACAATGCAGTTCTGCAAAGTTTCCAACTGTCCTGTGCCCCTCTCAGGGCTGTGACCACAGCCATGACAATGGAACATACTCTGTCAGGGTCCTTTCTAAATTCTGTCATACTAAAGGTGTGCTGTCTACCCAGGACCTTTCTAGATTGTTCTCATAGGAATGTGGGCCTTAATCTCTGTAGATCTTTCTCCTCCCTGGGAAAAAACAGACTTAGGGTACAGGGAGCCTGGGCAAGGGATGCCCCTCCATCCTCTTTTCCTTTGGCCCGTCAGCCTTCACCAAGTCTCCAGACATGTTGTGCAGGCCTCTTTCACATCAACCTTGTAGGTCTTATGATATATATGTATAGCATTTTGAATTTATTCTACAACCTTGAGTGTAAGTTCCCTTAGTTTTAAGTGCTAAGGGCTGGAGGAGAGCTCACACGCTGTCTTTTGTGTTTATCTAGGAAAAAAAAAAAAAAAACAGAGGCTGGTGTGTTCTCCCAAGAGGGCAAACGATTCACAGCCATTCTAGTCAGCCTTGTATCTCTCTCTGCCCTGCCCCATGCCTTCTGTTGCCAGAGATCCTCCCCCTCTGCGTTTAGGGTAACCATCACTAGCTCCCCATCTTTTCCCCTTCATTGCGTTCCACATACTTAGCCATCCCAAAGGGCTAATTTGGTAGGAGTTGGAGAAACTCACTGGGGCTTTTGTGTCTGTGATTCATTTCCGTTGCCCTTACAGAAATGATGGATGGCTCTGAGTTAACACATCCAGTTTTCAGGCTGCACAGCCAGGCCCCTTTGGCTCTCACTGAAGGGGAAACTTAAGCACTAACTGAGATTAAGTGACTCTCCTGAAGTCAAACAGTAAGTCAGGGATAGAATGAGAATTAGTGTCCCAGCTCGGGAGAGCCCTGAGGAGGGGGAAGGAGGTGACCATGCAGGGAGACCACCTAGCTGGGTTACTACCCTTTTCCTCACTGCAACGCCGGACAACTCTGGCTCTGGATGCTTTTCTAGGGTTAATAATTCATCCAGAATCTCAATAATGAATTAAGAGTGTTCATGCTCACAGCATCCTCCGGTGACAGTTCTGTTCTCTGCTCTAGGAAATAGATGGATGGATAGATAGATAGATGATAGATAGATAGATAGATCCACCTGCAATTCAACTCAGTTTGACATGAAATGTTTAGCTCACATTGTGTGCCAAACATTGGGGTAGTTCTCTGAAATAAATATTGGGGAAAGTTCAATATCTACCCACAGGAACTTGGAGTCTAATGCCCTATTTGTGCATTACATGACATTTTATTATTTGTACAGTTTCTCTTTGGGGTGGACATAATGCTGGGAACACATGTTAGGTTTTGACTTACAAGTATGAAGACATAATTGGTTATTTTTTATTCAGCCGGATGAAGTGGCGAATGCCAGCACACGAACACGGACATCAGCTGCCGGCCTTCAGTTAGGGCATTGGAACGTCTATTGCAAATCCTTCAGTGAGATGTTTTGGCAGGAATTCTCATCCAGATATTATTCAGAGTAAAACGGAAACTGAGCACACATCTGTTGCAATGCTTCTTCATGCAGGGCGGTCTGTGCTGGAAGGTCTAAACACTGGGGCTGTAAGTGCTTCGTCCAATTAAATCTCATTTCCCAACCAGTCATAACCATGCAAGTAGCTTTTCTGTCTAGAGTAAATAAAGTAGCCCTGACACTTCCTTGTCCAGTCACGTCTTGTGTTTCCCATTATTGAGACATGTTTTTAGAGTTCATGGCTGATCCAAGACTACATGAGAACAGATTCACTAGCAGAAATTCTGTTGGAAAAAAAAAAAAAAAAGCATCACACACAGGTGGAACAGATTGGAGAGAGTGTAGTCTGTGTAGCCCAATTGTCTGATAGATATTGATCAAGCACCGCACTAGACTTGGTACTTCTTACTTAGGCCAATGATTGACGTCTTTGGGACCCAGCTCTCCCCATGTGTGAAGTACTCATGACTCCCTCATACAGGGTGATGGTCACGAAGGACAGACAGTTACTGTGTATAATTCTCAGTCCCAGACCTAAGAACTCCAGACACACTGCTATAGAGGAGAAACAACACAACGAGACACTCCTACCTTACCCTCTTCAAGTTGTCTTCCCATCCCTGTCTTCTTGAAAACATGAAACTTCTGTGATAATTTTTTTTTCCTTTTTGAGAAAGAGAAGCCAACATGGACGTGCTTTCACATGCGTGTCTTTTGATCTCTGCCAGTCCTCTTCCTGAGATGGCGGGTCTCATTGCTTCATCTATCCTTCTTACGGGTCCTTAGAAGACCACAGCCCAGTCCTGATTCTTGAGGACCTCCTGCTGTCCAGAGCCTCACTCTCTTCTCATCTTGGAGTCCTTTACCTTCCATAAATAAGGACATTGGCTCTCTTCTTGGCTCCTACTTGACACTTGGCCTGTCCTTCTCCAGTGCCCTTTCTCTTTCAGACTCTGAGAAGACAAGGAGACTCCTCCCTTCCTCTCCTTTTCACCCACCATCCATTCATTCCTGAAGCCGTTTCCCCTGACTCTAACTTCCTCACACCATGGAGAGAGCTCTTGTCGGTTACCATGTGTTTCTAGGCCTGGTGGGTGTTAGTTCATCCTATTCTTGGTTCCTGATGTCTTTTTCATTTGGCCAATGATGAGAACTGAACCCAGGATATCATGGGTGTTAATGCTGGTGACTTGTTAAGATTTCTGGTGCTTTCATGGTATGCTTATTTGGGTTCTCTACTTCCCTCCCAGACCCCATCGATTATTTTAGGGGTCCCACATCCATTATATTTGAGGTTACTAATCTTGTCTCCAACTAAGTCCTATAGAACCTCAGCATGTAACCAGTTCTCTGTGTCTTATGCCCCAGGTTCCATATTCTCTACAAACCCTCCTTTGGAATGTGGTCCCACCACCCAACAACTATTTCAAGTTATATGCCCCCCACCCAAATTGCTTCATACATGTACAATAAATAGCCAGCTCTTGGGTGTAGGAAGCAATGGCGCAGCGGTGGAGTCCCGGGCCCACGCGGCAGCAGGCCCCAGGCCCGGGCAGCAGAGGCCTGAGACCTGCGAGGTGGAGGCTGCCTGGAGGCTTCCAGGCAGCCTGTCTCACATATACCGGAGGAGGTCCCGGGTTTCAGTGGCTGGAGGCTTTGGCTGCGGCGGGCCGGGAGGCCCCAATGATACAAGAAGTCCTTGGTTCCAAAAGGGTTTATTGTCATGGCGGATGGTAGATGGATCTGAAAGTACCCCCCCCAAACTCAGGGCAGGCCTGGGTTAAGTAGGGAGGGAGAAACTGGGAGGTTCTGGGGAGGAATGGTTAATTGGCTCCGCCCTCTGACCTTCATTAGTATGTAAATCCCTAGGGCCTGAGGCCTGTAGTTACACCCTCTACCTTTGTACTTTGGGAGGGGCTGTAATGGCCTACGTGACTGAACAATGTGGGTCTATGGAGATTGGACTGCTTGTTAGGACTCTGAGTTCTGGGGACTTGGCCGAACTCCTGCCGTTTCTCCCTTGGAGTCTCGGGGTTCTAGGCCCATGCCCAGCCAAGAACCAGAATACCCTTACGAAGTCCCACACTTGGGAATTATGATTGTCTCTTCTTCATACACAAGACTCCTGCCTTCTTCTCATTTACACTTGAAGAGAGCTTCCTATTGCTGTTCTCCTTGGTTCTCTTCCCATTGTGCTGCCAATAGTATGATCCCTGCCCCATCTGCAAAAGAAAAAAGGTCCCCATAAACCTATACAGCAAGTGCTGTATGATACAGTAAACCATCTAGGGTGAGATTCATGGAAATCTCCAGAGACGGGACACTCATCCCTTGACAAGGGATAGAAAGACCTTTCCTGAAAGAAAAAACACAAAGACCTAGAAAAATCACTAAGATCATGGGCCCCCTTTTTAATAGCTACTCACTCAGATGTCAGGCATTTTCCTGGCCAAGAAAAGGAACAGCCAGAAGGAAACTTCAAGTGCCCTCAGAACAGTAGACTGCCAGAGGAAAGGCTCTTCAGGACTCCTGAAACCCGAGCATCTCCAGGTTCTAGTTTGTCTTTTAAGCACAGTCTACATTGACCCGTATCTGTTGGATGGGTTTCAAGTTCAGCCCCTGACTCTGCCAGAGTGCTCCCTGACTGGCCCCACGCTTCCCATCTCCTTTTAACTTGAGAGGCAGGCTAAGGGAGGGATTGTTTGCTGTCTCCTGGAAGAGAAACTCTAGAAGGCCGTAGGTGTGGGCCTCTCCTGCAGGTACAATGACCACTTGATGGCTCCCAGACTTCCTAACAGAGTTAGTTCAGTTCTCGATGACACCGAAGTGTTTTTAGACAACCATTGGGGTTTGAGTATTGCACATTTAATTTTAGGACCTATCAGTGGACATGTAACAAGTCTATGTTCTAGGGAACATCAGCTATTTCTCTCGGTGAGCTCGCTTGTGGAAGTTTATCAGCTCACTTACCATCTCCCCCCTCTTCCTGTATCCTGGATATAGGAACAAATACTTCCCTTCATCCAGGGGGTGATTTATTCCACATTCTCTAACAGATGATGAACGGGCACTAGAATCAACTGAATAAAGATATGTGGGTACGTTAAAAACTAAGTGATGAGCTTTATAGTTATGCTATCTACTCATAATTTTATTAGAGAATTCTACTTACATAGCACATAATGTATTAGCCTGCTTTATAGGCATGCTCCCATCCCCCGCCCCAAGGAAATGATTCCATTGTCTTTCTTCTGGAATTGAGGGGACTGCAGAAGGAAAAGACAACTGAAGGAAAGGTCATAGGCATCGATTTGACTGCTCAGGCAGATGATTAACTACGTCTGAGGAGCAACCCCTGGGGCCATGAAAGCTATGGCTCACTGTCAGACACGCCCAGATTCTTCCTTCAGCGCAGCAATTGCATCTTTGTTTTGTAGGCATCCATCAGTATCCAGATAACTTTATTTGACTGTAGTTTTTTCTCTGTATTCAAGATTAACCAAGTGTGTACTAGTCTCTGTTACCTCTCCAGGCTTGTGCTTTTATGTCAAGACGGAAAGAAGCAAGAACTAAGAGAAAAGGCAAGTCAGACCCAGTGTCTGGGAGATGACATGGTGGCTGCCGTCTTTTGTGAACTCACATAGATCACAGTATAGAGATGCTTTCATGGTAGACCAAATAACTGATTTTCTGTAATCTAGATTATTAATATTACTACTAATAAAGCTATTAGCAGGTGTGGCCCAGAAGTTATGAATGTGGCCTAACACTTTTTTTGTAGTTGACAACATTGTGTCACAATGTCAGAAGGCTGGAAATTCTTATTAGAATCTTTATCACTATCAAACATTGTGAATGTTAAGTAAATATGAAAATATCGATGGTTTTAAAAATAACATTATAGTTAGTAAAACAACATTACTAAAATAAATAATAGTTCTGAAAATAGCATGCTTTTATTTAGATCCATTCCAGAGAGTTTCTGAAGGCAGAGACTGAGGAGGATCTGTGCTATGCTGGGTGTTAAGATCAGAAAAAAGCTGAGTATCTTTGGTCCACAAACAGTCTTTCAGGGAATCTCTGGACCTCAAAGCAGTTGCACGATTATACTCATGTGCACAAACGTCTTCTCTTTGCTTTTCCTTCTCACTTTGAAGCCTGACCACAGGTACTCAAGTCTGTATGTGCACAACACCTGCTGGCTCTTAACTTTATATGGGCTTCCTCTGAAACCTTTTCCTGAGTTATCTTGAGCTAAGTGGATATTTCTAAGCATCCAGAGGGAAAAGAGAAGTAACATCAGCTGCCTGGCTATTCCAGGACACTGGTATCCTGTCTCAGCATGGCAGGACAATAGGCTGTATTGATCCCTTTTTTTCAGGTAATCAGAATCCAAATTTCAAAGTCTGTCTTTGCAATGTAAGTAGTGTGTGATGGTGGGAAATGTTCTGAACACCTGCAAGGCTCAGTTTCTCTACCTGAATAATGGGAGAATGATAAGACTGGCAGGGTTATGATGTCACAGCTGAGAGGAAAAGCTTCTCATTTTCTGTGTCTGTGTCTCTGTCTGTGTGTGTAGGGAGGAGAGCATTGGATCTAATTGACCATGGACAGATTAACGAAAGATGAGGCTTCTATGGGGGCCTTTGGATGAAATGGCTCCCCACATCCCCCACATAGCTAGGGGAAAGGATTTGCAACTCCATAGGGGAAGAGTGGGCGGGAGAAAGGGATTCTACAGAAGGAAAATGGAAAGCCAGGAGTTTTGGATGGTTTAAACGATTACTCATTGCAGTGGTCGTGGTTCATCTCCTTTAAGATGTAAAGCGCCTGTAAAGAGGTTTATGACAGCTATAATTTTTGGAGGGTGAAGCTTAAATCAGTAAAAGGAGTTTAAAATAAAGTGTTTTAAGCTGTTTATTCTTTGAAAATTTTTAGTTTAGTTATTCTTTGAAAATTTTTAGTTTAGTTTATTGGGCTGCTAAGATGTACTTTTATCTCAGGATCCAGCACACAGTGCTACCTGGGAACTGCTGTATAACTGGTTTTTTTCTCTCACTCTTGTCATAGGCTAGGTAAATCTCTCATAGATTTAGTGATATGACCTGGCCTGGCTAGATTTATGTCAACCTGACACAAGCTGTTAAGGAATCTCACTTGAGAAATGCCTCCATAAGACGTAGCTGTAAGGCATTTTCTTAACGAGCAATCAGTGAAGCGCTCAGCCCAGTCTGGGTGGTGCCATCCCTAGGCTAGTGGTGCTGGGTTCTATAAGAAAGTCATGGGAGCAAGCCAGTAAGCAGCACCCCTCTGTGGCCTCTGCATCAGCTCTTGCCTTGGGGATCCCATCCAGCTTGAGTTCCTGCCCTGAGTCCTTTCCATGATGAGCAGCGCTGTGGAAGTGTAAGCCAAATAAACCCTTTCCTCCCCGGCCTGCTTTTTGGTCATGGTGTTTCACTGCAGCAATAGAAACCCTGACTAAGATATTACCACACAGTGGCACCACCATCCTTAGCGACAGCAGCTCTCTTCCAGGCATTGACTGTGCCAAGGAAATGACAGCAGCTAGTGTAGCCATGAGGGGAAGCACGGTGCTGTTTAAAGATGTATTTCCTGTCTTCACTCTTTGGCCATAAGTACAAATAAAGGATTTTGTCTTTTCCTGCCATTGTCTCTGACCCGTAGCACAAAAACTACTTCAAGCAAAGGGCTGGGGAGATGGCGTGGTTGATTAAGTGCGGCTTTTGCCCGAGGACCTGAGCTCTGCCTTCAGCACCCATACAAAAGCCAGGCGCCTGTAGCCCCAGTGCTAGAAGGGCAGACAGGAGGATCTCGGGGTTAGTGAAATCAGGGATTTTGGAGAAGAACTTATAACTACTACGTTATTAAACCAAGATGTTCCCTAACCACATTCTAAGTATTTGTCCTTGTAACTGCAGATCACTATTGTCCTCAACCCTCATCAAGGAAGATTCCCCTTTACAACAGATGAACACCATTACATAAAAACCACAACCAATCAAAATGAAGTTGAGAATCCCGGTCCCATTTACCTATCTACAAAACACCCCTGGACCTAAAGCTTAGGGAACATTGTGAGAGAGAAGTGGAAAGCCTGTGGTAGTCAGAGTATTGGGAGTTTGCTGTGAGGTTGTGTCTCCTAGTCATGTCCGTCAGAAGCTACACGCATAGTCTCACCAACATGACTGCTGACACATGAATTGAAAAAGGAACACAGCAATAGACATGTTAATGTGGACAGGAGAAAGCCCATATAGCCTCTGCCCTACACAAAGAACTACAGATGTACTGGCTAGTTTTATGTCAACTGGACACTAGCTAGAGTCATCTGAGAGTAGGGAGCCTCAGCTGAGAAAATGTTTCCGTAAGATCAGGCTGTAGAAGGCCTGTAGGGCCTTTTCTTAATTAGTAACTGGTGTGGGAGGGCTCATTGTGGGTGGGGCCATCCCTGGCTATTGGTCCCAGGTGGTATAAGAAAACCTGCCGAGCAAGCAAGGGGAGCAAGCCAGTAAGCAGCACCCCTCCATGGCCTCTGTGTCAGCTTCTGCCTCTAGGTTCCTGCCCAGTTTGAGTTCCTGCCTTGGCTTCTCTCAATGGGCTGTGACTCTGTAAGTTAAAAGAAAACCCTGTCCTCCCTACATTGCTTTGGGATGGTATTTCATCACAGCTATAATAACCCTAAGTAAGACAACAGGTAACTAAGCAATGCTGAGAGGGGAGAAACAGTCTTCCCCAGGAAGAGCATACCAATTGCTTATCCAATTCCAATAGTCACTGGCATTGAAAACATACATACAAGTAACATTATAATACTAAGTAGATTGAATTTATGTATTTAATAATATAAATATATACATATTCATATACATGTAACAAAAATTCATAAAAAATACACCATGAATTTGAGGGGCATATGGGAGTGTTTGGAGGGAGGAAAAGGAAGAGGAAAATAATGTACTTATGTTATAATCTCAAAAAAATGATGAATTTATTTTTAAAAAGAAAAAAATAAATACAATATATGTACAAAATTAAAAATTGAGTAAAAAGCATGTGATTGATGAAGGTCTCTGTCTACAAAGATGGGATGTGGCAGGAAGATTATAGAGTTGAAGAAAGAACTGCAGTCACCCAGCCTGGAGATGGTGGCTCATATCTAAAATCCCTATACTTGGGAGGCCGAGGCAGGAGGATCATTGTGAGTTTGAGGCGTGTCTGGACTGCATGGTTAATTCAAGATCAGTCTGGGCTATGTTTAGAGACTCTGACTTGAAAAGAAAGAAAGTCGGGAAAGAAGAGAAGGGGAGAGGGAGGGGAAGTGAGCATCTAACAAAGATGCCCATGAAAACAAGGTGTATTTTATCTACTTATCTTCAATCCCTGGGCTTGAACCCAGAGCCTTGTAAATGCTAGGTAAAGTCTCTATTACTGTTCATATTCTCAAAGTTTTGCCTATTCAAAATATCTCGGGACAGCAAGAGACTCAAACAGATAGCTCTATATAGAAGTGTTATCTGGTTTGAAGGTATTTTAAATTTAGTAGAAAAATCTTTAAGACATAAATCTCTATCTTGCTCATTATAGAAGAAACTGACAGAACAAATGCTCCATACTTGATAGATTTTCCTGTTTTAATTCTATTTGCCAGGAAATCATATTTCCTCATTCTATTTATGGTACAGAATGTAGCTGGGGGTGAGGGCACATTAGAAAAAATATTGTAATATGTAATTATGTCTAGTAGAGTTGTTGTACCAAAATAGACTGACTTTGAAATAAGAAATTTGATTTAAATTTGCTATTTATAATCTTGTTAAGGACATATTAATTGCAAGCAGTGAAAAAGGCATTGATCCAGACCTATTATTTCATATTCACATAAACAAATAATCTTTAAAAATGAGCATCCCTACCAAAAAAAAAAAAAAAAAAAAAAAAAAGCCAGGCAGTGGTGGTGCATGCCTTTAATCCCAGCACTTAGGAGGCAGAGGCAGGTGGATTTCTGAGTTCAAGGCCAGCCTGGTCTACAGAGTGAGTTCCATGACAGCCAGGGCTACACAGAGAAACCCTGTCTCAAAAAAACAAAAACAAAAAAACAAACAAACAAAGAGGATCCCTGAATTCATACTTTATTATTGCCATTGTTATTATTACTATAATGCTGAGGACTGAATCCAGAACCTTGTGTGTGTGTGTTATGCTGGTCCTCCACCACTAATCTATATCCCAGGCATCATTAACTCTTTTTGTAATGATTTAGCTATTTATGTCAAATACTGTCAGTCAATCCAGTAGCAGAATTGTATTTGAGGAGTTAACAATTATTTAAGGAGTGGTGATGGTTTTCTTATTTCAACAAGTACCCTAGGTTTACCCATTTCTTCTCCCCCAACAGTTGTTTATGACAAGTAAGGAATGAAAATTGCTAAGCTAGTCTATTTACTTAAAAGAAAATCCCTTTACATGTTGTCAGCATTTTCTCTGTGTAACTAATTCTTTTGGAATATAAGTTCTTAAAGCAGTAGCTTGTAGCTCTGATGTAATGAGCCATGGGTATGCTGCTATTTGGGTAAGAGGGGGCATAGTCAGCATTTGTGATGAGTTAAGGTCATGTCACTCTGGATGATTCCGTCATCATGGAACAGCGTGAGCATCTCATAAACATGCCTGAAGCAACAATGATGGTGACAAGCACCACGGTGACAATGACTTTGCTCCCAAGTAGGCCCTAATTTTCTGTTTTGCCTATTATTACAGCAGGGATATGCACGGAATGCTACCCAAGAGTTCTTGTGCTGAAAGGTGATCTCCCATCCCTTATCAAAGAAGTTGCTTTCTGTAGCAAAAGGACATTACAGAGAGTCACAGCTGGTCAAAAACCCAGAGAACCACTGACCATGAGGTGCCTGTTTACAACATAACCTCTACACCTAAGGCTCAAGGAACAACTTGCAAGGGAGGGTGGAAGGATTGTAAGAGCCAGAGAAGCAAGACATCTACATGAGGTTGTTCCTTTGATATGTGATGGAGAAGTTGCACACATGAAATACCAACAATATGGTGCCCTAAAATATTCTGAAAAATAATGAGACCAACTGACGTGGCGGTATGGATAGGGGAAATCTCATAAAGAGTTACAGGCAACCAGTGGGTGCTGAGAGAAAGAGTAAGTTTTCCTATGGACAAGCCTCCTAAAAGGTTATCTAATTCCAAGCTGTCAACCCTGAACACATGTACATATGACCAATATTAAATGGAGCCAGCAGGCCATATTTTTAAAAATATGTCATATTAATCAGAATTCTTTAGATGATTAGAACTTAAAAACCATATCTATCTTATCTTATCTATCTTATCTTATCTATCTCATCTATCTATCTATCTATCTATCTATCTATCTATCTATCTATCTATCTATGAAGAAAGAGAGAAAGAGAGAAACAGAAACAGAGAGAAAGGGGATTGATTAGAATGTTTTACAGGCTGTGGTCCAGCTAGCCCAACAATGGCTGTCTACCAATAGAAGATCCAAGAATCCAGTAGTTGATTCTTTCCATGAGGCTAGACATCTCAGCTAGTGTACACCAGAATCCTAAAGAAGTAGGACAAGCAGTGAAGAGATGGACTTGCCAGTGAGAGCAAGAACAAGCAGGCCAAGGCAGCAAGCTTCCTTCTTCCATGTTCCTAAATTGGCATCCAGAAAAAGGTGTGTCCCAGATTAAAGGTGGATCTTTCTACCTCAAAATATCCGAACCAAAAGTGTATCTTCCTATTTCAAAGGATGCATATTAAAAGTAGATCTTCCCACTTCAAGTGATTTAATTAAGAAAAAAAAATCTCTGACAGATATTCCTAACTACTTGGTTTTAATTAATTCCAGATGTAATCAAGTTGACAACCAAGAACAGCCATCACATGTATTTTTTTTTTCTAAGAAAAAAAAGAAAAGAAATGTGACCCTCCATTGTGAAGTAATACAAGGATGCAAATGTAATATGACAATAGTATTTAGAAGTGAGATCTATGAAAAGTGAGCTCCCATGATTGCACCCTGGTCATGTTGTAAGAGGGAAAGAGCCCAGAACCACACCACACACACACACACACACACACACACACACCTCTCAATAATCTCACTCTCTGTCTCTTGCTATGTGATGCCCTGTAGTCTCTGACTGCCAGCAAGATCATCACTAAATGTAATATCTTGACCATGAACCTCCAGAACTGTGAGCCAGCCTCAAGTATTTCAGTATAGTTTGGAAGATGGGTGGTTAAAACCAAGCATTACTTCCTCATAGGAGATGAATGCAAGGTAGCATGTCCTACCTCTCTGCCCCTGGCTTGTGGCGTGTATAGGCCTTAATAAAGGTAAGAACTGTCTTCTCCTACTGGGAACTCCTTTAATGTTTCTTTTTTTTTTTTTTTTTTTGGTTTTTCAAGACAGGGTTTCTCTGTGTAGCCCGGGCTGTCCTGGAACTCACTCTGTAGACCAGGCTGGCCTCCAACTCAGAAATCCGCCTGCCTCTGCCTCCCAAGTGCTGGGATTAAAGGCGTGCGCCACCACCGCCCGGCTACTCCTTTAATGTTTCATCAACATGATGTCTGAATTCAGCATGGG
The DNA here is from genome assembly GCA_021653895.1 of Mastomys natalensis. Taxonomy (NCBI): domain Eukaryota; kingdom Metazoa; phylum Chordata; class Mammalia; order Rodentia; family Muridae; genus Mastomys; species Mastomys natalensis. Next base: position 276,066 of record JAJTUV010000191.1, on the reverse strand, counting down.
AAGAAAAGAATATTGTTTTATTCTTTCCAGCAAGAGGATGATGATGATGATGATGAGATGACGATGACGATGACGATGACGATGACGATGACAATGATTAGGGATTTTTTTTTTTTTAAAGGGTCTCATGTAACCTAAGCCAGCCTTGAACTTTCTCTGTTGCTGAGACTGGCTCTGAACTTTAGATCCTCTTGCCTTGGCCTCCTGAATTCTGGAATTGTAGGTATATAAAACCATGTCCTGCTGAGGCAAAATTACTCCCTGTCTAGTAATCCCTGTTCTGAAGAACTAGTCCCAAGCTCAACCCCTGTCCCTGTGGTGATATTCTGGGTCCATGTTCTCAGAAAAGACAGGCAACAGCAAAGATGATCACTGTGATCTACTTTTTGTCAGTGACAAGCTTAGGCATTGACACCATAACCTCGTCCTTACCAAAAAGTATGTCTTTTGGGGGGCACTTCTGGGATAACTTTATATTGTTAATTAAAAACAAAAAAAAAATGCACAGAAGAATACATTTCTCTCCCTTATTTGCCATCTTTGTACTCAGGTGGTACCTGTTGCAGCTCTGGAGCCCATGAGAAGGGATACTGTTGACTGCACATATAGGATGCTGAGCTGCTGAGCCAGCATCCTTGGTGGTATGGGGTACCATTGGAGAAAATGTAGAATTCCTGTCTCTTGGAGTTCCAAGTACAGAAAATTTTAAGTTGGTTACTGTTAAAACAGCTTCAAGTACATCTTTGGCTTTAGGCAAAGAATATTCTCTTAGAGACCGCTTTGTGGATTCCCCAGTTTTAGGACTCTTGAATCAGGGATTAGCCCCTGACATTGGAAAAGGGCCAGGCACACCAATGTCTGAGCATTGGTTCCATTGCTGGCTAGAAACAAAATTATTAAGCAAGGGTGTGGTGATGTATGCCTGGCATCACAGCACTTGGGGTCATGAGTGTGAACACAGCCTATACAGTAAGAGCTTGTTCAAAAACAACAATAACAAGGAAAAAAAACAAACAAACCAGAGTCTGGAGATGTGAATCTGTCAGAGCACTTGTCTAGCATGTGAAATCTCCAGGGTTCAAAATAAAACAAAATAACTTAAGACTGTAAAGATATTCCTTAACTTATGTGGTTGTAATGTAACAAACTCATAAGTTCAGATTGTGAAATGGATGTAATATACGTCACCTACTGAATATTAGAGTTGAGTACAGTATACTATAAAGCATCAGTTGTCCTTGTTAGCACACAACTCTCTGAGACCTGTGTCTTGTTGTCCCTGCCTAGCAGCTTGAGATACTAGTCTATTTCATACCAATAGTCTGGGAAAAGCAACTTACAATAAGAAGTATGATTTCTAGTGACTATAAATATTGTAAAATAAGAAAAATAAGGTCCCAAATTGAACCATCATAAGTTGGGAGCCGTCTGGGAAAAATCAATTTTAAAAGATAATTGTAGTAAAAACCAGATTCAAACATAGGCACAAATATATTCAACAAGAGACTTACAAGATGCATTTAGAAGGTCATACTCAATGATCAAGATAGTCTTAAACAATGCAAGGCTGGTTTGATACATACATAAATCAACTATCATACAACTGTAATACAACAAATAAATAGATTTTAGGACAGAATCACATGATCATTTTGATAGATGGAAAAGTTACCTGACAAAGTTAAACTTCATTTCACAATAAAAAGGAAGAAACTAGGGTCACAATAAGGCTATGTATGACAGACTTAGAACCAGCATTGTACTAACTGGGGTACCTGAGAAAGTGCTCCTCTGAGTCTGAGATAAGGGTTCTCACTCTCCATCCGGTATAGCACTTGAATCCTAGCTAGAGCAATAAGACAAGAGAAAGAAATAAAGGAGATTTGATTAGGAAATGATGGAGTCAATGTACCCTCAATTGCAAATGATATGATTCTGTGCTTAAAAGACACTGAAAACTTCACAAGAAAACTCTAATACCTGATAAATATGCTCAGCAAAGTATCAGAATACAAAACTAACATTGTAAAATTGGTTGTCAGGGAAACTAGCTATTCACACACATGGGAATAAAATTAGAACCATATCTCTCACCATGCACAAAAATCAATTTACAATGCTTGAAAGACCTTAAGACAAGACCTTGAAACACTGAAACCACAGGAGAAAAACACAGAGAAAGTACTTCAGGGTATGTGCATAATTCCAGGCAAAAACTGAAATTAAAAGGCTTTTGCCTAGGAAGGAAACAATCACAGAGTATAGAGATGGCCTACATAATGAGGAAAATGCTTTTAAAATTATGCTTCAGATGGGGAGGTTAGTATTTACAATACACAAAGAATTAACTCCCTCCAAGCCAAAACCCTTCAAATCTGCTAATCAATAAATAAATGGGCTAATGGATGGGAGAGTTTTCAAGAGTAGAAATATAAATGGCCAATAAATATGTGAGCATGTTCAACATTTTTAGCCATCAGGGAAATCAAATTGAAGCTAATTTGGAATGTCATCTTATCTCAGTCAAAGGGACTAACTTTAAGAACACAAGTGACAACAAATGCTGCCACAGATGTGGAGAAAATGCTGGCACAGATGTGCAGAAAAATGAGCTTTTATCTACTGCTGGTGGATATAGACTTACGCAGCCGAATGGAAATCAATGAGGAGGTTTTTCAAAAGGCTAAAAGTAGGACTACCATCCGCCACCTGGTGATACCACTGCTGGGGAGAGGTCCAAAGGACTCCTAAGTCCCAGCACAAAGATGCTGGCACATCCATGTGTGTTATTGCACTATTCACGACAGATAAGAAATGGAACCAGCCTTGATATTCCTCCAACTGGTGAATAGATAAAGAAACTGTGATCCTAGTGCACAGTATTATTTTATTTCTTGAAAAAGGAAACTGAAATTACGACACTTGAAGGAAGATGGGTAGAAATGGAAAGTTACTATGTTAAGTAAAATGACTCAGACTCAGAAAGACAAATGTCACATACTCAGATTCTATGTTTTAAATCACATGCACATGGACACAGGAGTGCAAGCACGCACACATGTGCATGCGCGCGCGCGCACGCGCGCGCGCACACACACACACACACACATGCACACACTCTGAAAATAATGAGACTAGAAAGGGCAGCATGAGAGGGGAGGCAGAGCTCTTTAGGTGGAGAACAAAATAGACAATGGGGAAATATGTGAAGCGGGGAGGGCATCCAATCCTGGGCGCAAGGAACGGGAGAGGAGCACAGGGAGGAGGACCAAAAAACAACGTATGTATGAAAATGCCATAATGAAACACATTGCCTTGTGTGCCAATTTAAAAACTACTAAAGAAAAAAAATACTTTAAATATAGGAGAGAGAGAGACAGAGACAGACAGAGAGAGAGCATGAGTTATTGGCTTGTATAATTGTGACACGTAGAGAGTCTTAAGCCTATATGGTCGATGAGGAAGCTAGAGATGAGGGCGGGGCAAGAGGATGTCTGAAATCTGTAGGGAAAGCCAACAGGCTGGAAACTGAGGCAGTACTTCCTTGTTATACAGAGGCAGAATTCCTTTTCTCTAGGAAGCCTACTTACTTGTTTGCTTGTGGATATATGTGTGCGTGTATTCTGCTTTTATGTATTTTACATGACAATTGCATGTATAAAATACATTCACTGCTATGTCTGATCTGATGTAAAAGCAAACAAATGAACTCTACAGCACATGAAATTAGGTTTCACACTCCGCTATGAAAATGGGTAGCAAAGTCCTTCCAACACCAAAGCTGACATCAATCAGCAAAGTTTCAGCCCACACCCTGACCTCCTGGCCAGCCTTTCAACTATCCCATACTAAAGCACAAAGGCTTTTGAGGAAAGATACATGGATGAATAAAGACCAATCCAGGCAGAAGCAAATGGCTAATAAAGTAAGGTGAATGTCCTCATGGAGAGCAGAGAAAACAGTCAGGAAACTAGAAGGCAGCCACTGGGGCAAAATGATCCGAGAGTGAGAAGCAGCTCCTGGGAATTACACATTGGGTATTACACATATGATAACAGGAATGGTACCCCAATTAAACAAACAGGGAAAGACTCCCAAGAAAAGACAGAAGCTACAGATGGAAAACAGATCCTCCTGCCATAAGAGCTGGTTTAGGAAGGCCATTATCTGAATAAGATCCCCTCTGACAAGGTATAGAGGAACACACTGGAATCCCAGCATCATGGTTAGCTCAGGTGAATTCAAGGCTCTATTGTTTTTGATAATTCTTCCCTCCCTCCCTCACTCTCTCCCTCCCTTGTAACCTAGGGAAGAATGGAGGGAGAAAGGGAGATAAAGAATGGGGAGAGAGGAGAGAGAGGGGGGGAGACAAGGAGAGATGGGGGGAGGGGAGAGAGTGATTTCCAGAAAGAGAACAGAGAAAATGGAGGACATGGAACAGAGAAAATTATCAAAAACAACAGAGGCTTTAAACATCATGCATTTCCAAATTCAAAAGATTTATAAAGTTCCAAGCCCAGAAGATATGTATCAGAACCATGTCATTTCATCATCTAAGAAACTGATGATGAAAAAGTTTTGAGTGAGCAGGGAGGGTAGATTATACTTGTCTCTCAGTACCTGCCAAAGGTGGGCTCAGGACCTGCAAGAATGCTAAATTCCTTACAGAAATGACAGTGGTTGCATGTCACATATACATCCTCTCTCACATACTTTAACTCATTTCTAAATGCATAGACTACCCAATACAGTGTGGTGTAAGTAGGTTTACACTGTATTATTTAAGGAATGGAGACACAGCCGGGCGGTGGTGGCACTCGCCTTTAATCCCAGCACTTGGGAGGCAGAGGCAGGCGGATTTCTGAGTTCAAGGCCAGCCTGGTCTACAGAGTGAGTTCCAGGACAGTCAGGACTACACAGAGAAACCCTGTCTCGAAAAAAAAACAAAACAAAAAAAAGACGAAGAAGAAGGAATGGAGACACAGATAATTTTCTCCATATTTCCATTTTGTTTTTGGGTAGTCATGAGTGGAATGAGACAGAGTCCCTTTACATAGCACCAACTGTCCCAGGCTGGTCTCAAAATCACAGAGATCCGCCTACCTCCGTCTCCCCAGTTCTGGGATTAAATCCTTGTGCCACCACACATAGGTTTTCTAAATATTTTCCATGTAAGAATGGTTAACTCTGCTGACGTGAATCCTTGGATGCAGATGGCTGACTGTGTCTATAAATAATCAAGAATGGATTGACTTCCTCATTAGTAGAGGACAACAATGTCTTCTGAGAAAAACATTTTCATCTGGAATTCAATTCTTAACCAAACCTACAAAAATTAAGGGTAGAAGATGGTCTTTTCATAAATGAAGTTCACCCCAAACCTTTTCCCATGCCTCTTTCCTCAATAAATAATGGAAACAGTGAGGTTCCTCCAAAAAGAGTAATGAGAAAAGAGGGGGACAGGACACCTAGTGATTGACAGATGCAGGGAACAAAGGGCCTGGAATACTCAGCAGGATGCTATAGGGGATTCCAGGGTATATCTGCATTAGACAGAAACACTTGGTCCAAACTTCAGGAGCTTGGAGATTCTGGGCAAAAGGGCTCAAGGGATAGGAATCTCTCAGACCCGGAAGTGTGGTGGTTTGAATAAGAATGGCCTCTGTGAGCTCATAGATTTGAATGCTTAATCACTGGGGAGTGGCACTATTTGAAAGGATTAGGGGCAAGGCTTTGCTCGGAGGAGGTGTGTCACGGGGTAAGCTTAGAGGTTTCAAAAGTCCATGCCAAGTCCAGTCTCCCCCACACCCTCCCTCTCCCCCTGTGCCTGCAAATCAGGATGTAACTCTCTACTGTTCCAGCGTTTGTCACACCTGCTGCCATGCCCCTCCCCCCACCCCATGATGATAATGGACCAAGCTTTTGAAATTGTAAGCAAGCCCCTAGTTAAATGGTTTAATGTAAGAGTTACTATGGCCCTGGTGTCTCTTCGTAAATAATAGAACGCTGACTAAGACACATAGTAAGAGATGTGTTATCTCTTGGGTATGGTTTGGGGATAGAAAACTGACGCCAATGTTTTTAAAAGCAAGAAAATAATTAAATCCAAGAAAACTAAAAAGCTATTCAAGAAAGGGAAAAGTGCGGAGCAGTGGTGGCACACGCCTTTAAACCCAGCACTTGGCAGGCAGAGGCAGGTGGATTTCTGAGTTCGAGGCCAGCCTGGTTTACAGAGTGAGTTCCAGGACAGTCAGGGCTACACAGAGAAACACTGTCTCGAAAAACCAACAAAAAAAAAAAAAAAAGAAAGAAAGAAAGAAAGAAAGGGAAAAGTATTAGTATTGATTAGTATGCCTGGCTCAGTAATGGATATTTACTGCCAAGATAATACAAATATTATTTAACAGAGTTAATATTTATATGAAAGATGCTGCTTGTGGTGAAAATGGAAAATGAAACCTAAATCATTATAGTTGGTTATGGAAATTGATAATGTTCTGGTTTGTTTTTTGTTGTTACAATAACACAGTGGTTGAAAGCAACTTGGAGAGGAATGGGTTTACTTCAGTTTACAAGTTATAGTTCATTATCAAGGAAGCCAAGGCAGGAAATCAAGGCAGGAACTAAAGCAGAGACCATGGAGGAATGCTTTTAATAGGCTTGTTCTCCATGGTTTGCTCGGTTGGCTTTCTTATGCAGCCCAGGACCATGTCCGAGAGGTGGCATCAATCATTCATCAAGAAAATACCCTATACATTTGCTACTGGCAAGTCTGATGGGTGCATTTTCTCAGCTGATGTTCCCCCTTCCCAGATGACCTGAACTCTTGTCAAGTTAACAAAACCAAAACAATAGAAAACCATAAGCAGCACAGATCATGCACACTATTGTAAAATCAAGAAATGGTGATCAAGATATCAAGACTTGGAGATGGTGATAATAAGAATAATTTAAAAGGTAAAAATGTTTGCCTTTGGGCTAGAAAAAATAAAGGTAGAGAGAGGACTATGATTTACATAATCATTTGTCCTTTTTATCCATACTCAATTTTGACAAAACAAAAACAAGAAAAACCAAAAATAATTTCCCAAACCAGCAGGATGAAACCCAGACTCCTAACTGACCAGGAACTCAGTTTATCGCGTTATACTGACTTTATTCTAATACTGCTTTGCACCTTACAAGCTGTTTAACATTGGGCAGGTTGCTCTAGCTCTCCAAATTCTGAGTAGGGGACTGTGATAGTCTAAATACAATTGGCTCTTGGGAACTGGCACTTTTAGGAGGTGTGGCCTGGTTGGAATAGGTGTGGCCTTGTTGGAGAGTGTGTAACCGTGGAGGTGGGCTTTGAGGTCTACTAGTGCTCAAGCTCTGCCCAGTGTGGAAGAGAGCCTCTTCCTGGCTGCCTTCCGATCAAGATGTGGAACTCTCCGCTCTTCCAGCACCATGTCTGCCCGGATGCTGCCATGCTTCCCACCATGATCATATTTGATTGAACCTCTGAAACTGTAAGCCAGACCCAGTGACATGTTTTCTTTATAAGAGTTGTCTTGGTTGTGGTGTCCCTTCACATCAATGAAACCCTAAGACAGAAGTGATGATTTTCATAGTTACTGGTCAGCAGCCCTGCTTATGAAGAATGAAGAAACAGAGCAAGGAAGACTAAGCATGGTGCCTGACACACAGCTTTCACCAGAATTCCCTTTGTTATCAGCCTGATGATAAGGTTTTTGGTAATCTCTCTACAATCTGTTCTGACCTCATGTCTTATAGTTCTACTAGAACGACTCCACGCTTGGTTCAGGCAAGCCTGAAACTTTCTGAAATGTAACTGTGTCTCTAGGATTACCTGCTCAATTGTTGGCTTTCTTACTGACAAAACTAAAATGACCAATACTTGTATCTACAGGATTGAAGTTCAAGATGTAGGTATTTCTTCCACAGGTTAAAAGTTGATAGAGTCCAATTTTTATTCAAGACATGTCAATCTCAGCATTGTCTGAATTTTGTGTGTGTGTGGTTTGAATGAGAATGGCTTCCATAGTCCCATATATTTGAATAGTTAGTCTCTAGTTGGTGAAAATGTTTGCAAAGGATTAGAGGGTATGGCCTTGGAGGAGGTGTGTCACTGGGGTTAGGCTTTGAGGTTTCAAAAGACATGGGTCATGCCTAATCTCTGTCTGTCTGTCTGTCGGTCTCCTTGTCACCCTTCCTCTCTCCCTGTGTCATGGCTCAAGATGTGAACTTTCAGCTACTGCTCAGGCATCATGCCTACCTGTCTGCTGCCATGATGGTCATGGCTCTAAAACTGTAAGGCCCTACTCATGGTGTTTGTCACAGGCATAAAGAAACAGTTAAGACAGTTTGGTTCTGGTCTGAAATGTTTTGTTGTTGCTTCTGGGACTTGAGCTTTATACCTTTACGTCTGAGAAAATGAAGACAAGGGAAGCAGGAAGGGTAGGATTCTTGAAAGGTAGATAGTGCTGGAACTAAAATATCAGCCAACAATTCTGCAATGTAGGCACAAACTACTCCTTGCCACCCTACATAGTTCCATCTCATCCCCGATCGCCACTCTTGATGGGTGGGGAGCAATTCATTTTGTAAACCAGAGAAATGGTAGGTAGGTCAGCCATACTCCCAAGAGTAATTGGGTAACACTAATTGGACTGGATGGGAAGGGAAGGAAGAATAAGACTCAAAGTTATGTGGGTAGAGAGGTGATGGTGGAGAGAGCGGTTATGGGAGGAGTTTGGTTGTGTGTGTGTATGTGTGTGTGTATGTGTGTGTGTAATATAGTCAAAATACATTCTATGAAATTCTCAAAGACAAAGTGATTTTTAAATAAAATAAAATGTAAAGGTTACACTAATAAAATTATGCTAATTTCCACAATTTATATTCTTTCAGTTTCATAATCACTTAAATTTCACAGCCTTCTATAGACATACTCCTAGGAGATGTACTCACTTGTCTGTTTTGTTTTGTTTTTTTTGTCTCACTCTTTAAAATGTTTGATTTCACCCAGGCAGTGGTGGCATACATACTTGGGAGGCAGAGGCTGGCAGATCTGAGTTCAAGGCCTGAATGAAGTACAGACCTAGTTCCAGGACAGCCAGGGTTACACACAGAGAAACCCTGTCTTGAGAGACCAAAAAAAAAAAAAAAAAAAAAGTTTGCTCTCGTGTAATAGAGCAAGGACAAAGTAATAGGTAGTATTAATTACATGTCATTGCTTTAAATAATCACAAATTCCATAATTTTATGAATTTAATAGTTTGATTTTTTTTTTAGGGCCGGGCGGTGGTGGCGCACGCCTTTAATCCCAGCACTTGGGAGGCAGAGGCAGGCGGATTTCTGAGTTCGAGGCCAGCCTAGTCTACAGAGTGAGTTCCAGGACAGCCCTGGCTACACAGAGAAACCCTGTCTCGAAAAACCAAAAAAAAAAAAAAAAAAAAATAGTTTGATTTTTTTTTTTACAGATTAAAGAAGATCCCACTTTCTTTCTCTGTCATCTGTACCTGCATTCAGGTACTCTCCAGGGTTTTGTGCAAGTTAACTAATGTGCTTCATTTGTTATCTTTGCCAGCAGTGTTTGACTGGTGTTGTTGATGCACATCCTTAAGCCATTGTAGTAAGCTTTACACTTATAAGTGAAAACTTTCCCCATAGGATGAGGATAAAGTTGATGACAAGTTGTACCATTTGAGCTGAATTGGTTGGGTTTTGTTTTTTGTTTTTTGTTTTTTTTTTAGATAATAATAAAATGAGAGATGAGAACATTTTAACTCAAAATAGAAAAGTTGGCATCTACCGGCCGGTGGTAGCGCACACCTTTAATCCCAGCACTTAGGAGGCAGAGGCAGGCAGATTTCTGAGTTCGAGGCCAGCCTGGTCTACAGAGTGAGTTCTAGGACAGCCAGGGCTACACAGAGAAACCCTGTCTTGAAAAAACCAAAAAAAAAAAAAAAAAAAAAAAAAAGAAGAAGAAAAGTTGGCATCCCTCCAATGGCAGGAAATTCATTTGACCCCTGCTATGCCTGAGTAAGAGACATATAAACCTCTTAGGCATACTTTCGGCTTTCCCATTTTCCCTTGGCTTTAAATATTGTTAAAGCAAAAGATATTAAGTGGACAAACAGTGTCTAAAACTAATGTTTTGATTTCAATTGTGAGGTCCTGCTCTTGTGTTCTCCTTACCAAATCAAACACTATTGCTTTGGATACACCTTCAGTAAAGCCAAGGGCACAGCTCATTCTCTATATAACTTCTTATAAACTATATTAACCCATGACAGTCTTTTATTTTTAGCTACTTTCTTGTTTATCATTCTCTTTGTTAATTTAAACCAATTTGACTTCTCAAATCTCACAGTAAAAAACTCTTGGATAGTAGACAAGGACATGTTGCTAATGAAATGTTGCCAACTACAGGTTGGGACTGTTCTTAAAATAAGAAGGGTCAAATTGAAACACAACCAATAGACCAAGTTCCCAGGCCCCCCTGGTACTTGTTGGATAGCAGCAATTAAAAATAAAAGTATCTCTGGTCTTCTCTCTGCAGTGTGGTGTTTGTGCTTGCCTCCTGTCCTTGCTCTGTCAGGACCAAGAACCTTTTGGCAAAGAAACAAAAGCAAAACCACTCCAATTTTCAATGAAAACAGATGATAAACACAAGGTCTAGCAGGCCATGGTGGTATAAACCAGTATCCTGACACCAAGGAGACTGAGGAAGAATTTAGAGTTTAAGGTGAGCCTGGGCTATATCATGTGTTTCTATTAAAAACAAATAAACAAAGGTCAGAATTCCAATAAGTTAGAGACAACCTGCCTCTAAAAGGGATTGCATGAAAGGCACCATATTTATACCACATTAAGATCAACATCACCGCCGGGTGGTGGTGGCGCACGCCTTTAGTCCCAGCACTTGGGAGGCAGAGGCAGGTGGATTTCTGAGTTCAAGGCCAGCCTGGTCTACAGAGTGAGTTCCAGGACAGCCAGGGCTATACAGAGAAACCCTGTCTCGAAAAACCAAAAGATCAACATCAGCTTATGGTAATAAGCTGAAAATAACTCCTCTGGACAGTTGGATGTGTTGAATTGGGAATCTGATTTTTCTTATCTATAATCTGTAATCCTAGGTTGGTTAAGTAATAAATATATGAAAACCTTAGAGGACAAAAATAATGCTGGGTATGAATCTTCAGAGTTCAAAAACTCCTCCTCCACTTTCTGTGGGTTCAGTACCCAGAGACTTCAAGCATGGCGGCCACCTACCCTTCAGATAACAGAGTGTCTGATGACATATAGAAAAGCTGCACAGCTCTCAAATGGCAATCTCAGCAATGAATATTATGTCTGCTATATTAACAATAGGCTCTCAAATTCTATGCAGTGTGGGAAACAACTAAAAAAATTATAAAAAATGGACAAATAAAAATCAAAAGATATCAGAACAAGATACACCTTCTTCCATAAATAGTCTGTGGACTTCTACACAGGGGAAGATAAGTGGACCTGGACGGAGACAGATGACGACCTCATCAGTTCACCTCAAGTGTCTGGGTGGTACAGAACAGTCCTGGACTGGACCATGCATACAGCATCAGTGGTAAGCCTTGTTCGTAATGGCCTGTTTTCAATGCAGAATGTGATAAGAGATGATGACCACCCCTCCCCCTGCCTACCAAGGCAGAGCATATAGGACCCTTTGGATGTCCCAGGACAACAGTGGAAGGACCATCAGGGACCTAAACTGTTTCCTTTCAAGAGAAACCCATGGAACCCCATTCTTGACGACAGTCCATAACAGACCACTAGGTTTAATAGTTCCCTACTTTATTTTCCTTTTTCTATGTTTCCCTTCTCATCTAACCACTGCTTTTAGTAGTTTAGTGAACTGTGTTTTATCTAAACCTCGAAAAATGATTTCTGGCTTATCATTCCTCATATTCAATGTGCTTTTGGACTTCAAACCTAGCATTCCTGAAGGTGAATGGGGAAGACTGTTTCTCGGCTTTCGGGAAGGGAGAGATGAACGTGCAGTAATGAATACAGACAGTAAAAGTGAAAGGGGCAATAAAAAGCTCACTCCCTGACAAGCTCAATTTGGAAGGCTGTCTGCCCTTCCTTGGACCTGAATGCATGTTCCTGCGCCTCACAGGAAGGTCTGTTACCTTAAGGAGGCGAATGGAAATTGTATTTCCTCTTAAAATCGCTAGAAAAGAAGTGGATGAGCTCCATGTAGGTACAACATGATGTAGACAGTAAAACACAAAATGGAAGTGATTTACTTTCAGGTGATCTGCTCAGACAAAAAAATTTTTTTATTAGATTTTTTTTCAAATTTTCAACAAAATTCACTCATAATAAAAGTAATTATAATCTGACTGGTTTTTAAGTCACATAATTTGAAGATTAAAGAATGGTAATTTGGAGCAATATAAAATATAATGACTTTGGCATTAAAGCGCACAGGTGAGTGGACATGAATTAGATGATGAAACCTCAGTGAGGCAGCCCCTAGACAATACTAGCTCATTAATAGAGGCCAGAGTACACTGACTGGTGGTGTACACAAAGTAACCATTAATAGAGGCCAGAGTACACTGACTGGTGGTGTACACAGAGTAACCATTAATAGAGGCCAGAGTACACGGACTGGCGGTGTACACAAAGTAACCATAAAACATGGTTTCCAATGAGCTACTAACGCTGGTTTTGAGGCAGCATTGATCTTTTCTTCCAAATTCACAAGGCAAAGAGAATCTTACTTTAATGCAGTTTCTGCATTGCTATTTGTTTTTGAAACAGAGTTTTACTATGTAGACCAGGCTGTCCTTGAACCTGTAATCCCAGGCTTCACTTCACTTTTGAGTACTTCCACTGGAAATTGTGTGTTTGTGTCAATTTTGCCTTTGTCAGCCAGTTACAATTTATATTCTCAGAATAATTCCTTCAAGATTTGCATGATAATTGCTTTGTCATGTTAGTCTTGACCTTTTTCCTATCTGCACATTTTGTTTATGGTAAGCACTAAATAATTCAGTGTTATTATCCATACCACAATTTTTCAGAAAAGGTTGACTTTTTCTTTTCTGTGTATGGATGTTCTGCCAGCATGTATACTCACTATGTGCATACCTGGTGTCCTCTAGCCCCTCCCTACCTCCTCATTTCCCACTCTCACTCAAATTTATGATCTTATTTTTTCATCATATTGTTTCACACACACACACACACACACACAAACACACACACACACACACACCACACACACACAGAGAGAGAGAGAGAGAGAGAGAGGAGAGAGAGAGAGAGAGAGAGAGAGGTACAAATCTATAAATACAAGCTGTCAAGCCCATGTTTGTGCTTTGTGTGTATATAATTTCAGAGCTGACCCATTTATATTGAATAACCAATCAGGAGCTCATTCCTGGTACAGCTACTTCCCGATCACTCAGCAGTCACTAGTTGCTTACTGTACTTCTTTGTGTAGAGATGGGACCTGGTGAAGTTTTCCCTCTACTGCATTACCATGTCTACTGATACTGTCATTGTTCAGGTCTTGTTGGGCAACCATTTCTAGAAAACAGTCTCGCAGCGGACATCCTAGTTCTCTGGCTCATAAGTTTTCTCCCTCCTCTTCGGTGATGGATGCTCCCAAGCTGTACGTACAGGAGTTGTGTTATAGGTGGATCCATTTGGGGCTGTGCTTCCATGGTCTGCTCATCTCTGTCCTGTGTCCAGTTATGGTTTTCTGAACTGGTCTCCATTTTCTGTAAGGTAAACTTCTCTGATAAGGGCTGAAGCTCCAGACCTGAGAGCATGAGGGCTGAGTTCTGAGTACAGTGAGGAATTATGCTGGTTTAGTAAAATGGCAGCGTTAGGTTCTTTTAAGACCCACGACCTCACTAGCCCCAGGTACATGGGTAGGTTTCTGATACCAGGCATAATTTCCTTGCCCTTGAATTTGCCTTAAAGCTAATTCGACAGTGTTTGGTTACCACCAAAATACAAGTGCTACTATTACATCTTTAGGGATATCTTGCCATGTTGGTCCTTGTTGTGGTCCACAGCCCTCACAGCTGAATAGGGCTATTGATTGCTTGCCGCCCTTGGCAGCTTGCATAGTAAAGTCTGATACCATGAAAGCTAGACTGCAGAAAGGAGCTCATCCAGATCCTGTGTCCTAAGTGTGTGATGTCATTAGCAATAGGGACTTACCTTTAACCTCTGAAAGGTAACCATGGGAAACAGCAATAACCTATATTTTGGGGAAGTCACTTGGATTACCAAGATCAACAACTTGAAAGGAGGTTTCTCATGCCTGGTACTAGAATTTTTGTTAGTCTATGGCTCCTGAGGGAGCATTATCAGCCCAAGTGTTACAACTTAGTATGATCTGAATCTCAAATACTACTGACAGACTACTTCATATAGTGCCTAAATCATTCAAATATTCCAAAGATCCCTCATGTGAAGCTATCTACAATTAAAACTTTTCACCAGATCCGTATGATGGCACAGTGGATAAAGGTGCTTGCAGTGCAACCTGGCAATTTGAGTACAATCCTCAAAACCCAGGTAAATGTGGAGAACACAAAGCTGTCCTCTGAATTCCACACATGTGGTAACAAGCATGTCTGCACACATACATCACAGACACACACACACACACACACACACACACACGCTAAACCATGTTTCTTCTTTTTCTTATACAAATATAGAACCATGACCTCTATACCAAAGTCCTCTTCAGCTTCGTGTTAGCTTGCTCTGGATCCCAGACTTATCAACCACGTATCTCCAGTGAATTCAACTTGGCCGTGAATACTTTTCTTAATTAATTCATATCTATATTTATGATGCATGAGTGCCATTATTCCTAGGCCTCTAATGAATATTAGACTTTGATGAGTGTAATCCTGTTTTTTCCCATTGTAAATCTCCAGGGAGTTTAGCATGGGTGGGCATAGTAGGTATTCATTCAATATTTGTTAAAAGAAGGACTTTAGCCAGGCCTGGTAGAGCAGGCGTATCATTTCAGCTACTTGGGAGACTAACACATGGAGTATCACAGTTCAAGGTCTGCCTGGACCAGCCAACAATGGAGAAGAAATGTAGGAAAAAACTGGGGGGCCGCAGCAGCAGGCCCCAGTCCCACGTGGCAGCAGCCCGGGACCTGCGAGGTGGAGGCTGCCTGGAGGCTTCCAGGCAGCCTGTCTCTCCTACCGGAGGAAGGTCCCAGGTTCCAGTGGCTGGAGGCTTCGGCGGCGGCAGGCCTGGCAGGCCCCAATGACACGAGGAAGTCTTTGGTTCCAAAAGGCTTTATTGTCATGGCGGATGGTAGATGGATCTAGATGTACCCCCCTGAAACTCAGGGCAGGCCTGAGTTAAGTAGGGAGGGAGAAAGGGGGAGGTTCTGGGGAGGAATGGTTAATTGGCTCCGCCCTCTGACCTTCATTAGTATGTAAAACTCTAGGGCCTGAGGCCTGTAGTTACACCCTCTACCTGTGCACTTTGGGAGGGGTTGTAATGGCCTACGTGACTGAACAATGTAGGTCTATGGAGACTGGACTGCTTTTCAGGACCCTGAGTTCTGGGGGCGTGGCCAAACTCCTGCTGTTTCTCCCTTGGAGTCTCGGGGTTCTAGGCCCATGCCCAGCCAAGAACCAGGATACCCTTACTCAGTCACACAAAGAAAGGGTAAAATGGGGATGGTTGTTTCTGTGTCATATATACATGTGTGTATACACACACACATATATACATATATATACACACACACATATATACACACATATATACATATGTATATAAATGTATATTCCATTATTAGATGCGTGTGAGGGGGGTGTATTTGTGGGCATGAGTGTCATGGTGTACAAGTGGAGGTCAGAAGACTTAGAGATGGTTCTCTCCTCTCACCTTCACATCACTTTGGGGAGGCAACCTTGGGTCACCATGCTTTTGAGACAAGTACCTTTACCTTTAGCCATCCCATTGGCTCTCACTTCTTATTTATTCACCATAGTTGCCCAGCACCCAGCCCACCCTCTTTCAATGGTGGCATCCTCATTTGGCTGTCATCTGATGGCCTGCTGTTCAGGTGGCTCTCCTTCCTCTAGCCAAGGAGAGAGGAGTTGACTTTAGTTATCCTAGTTAATGCTGTCTTCCGGAGTCACTTGTTCCATAAGGAGCTATTGGCATGGTATTCTATAAGGAGCCATAGGTATGGTGTTTGCGGTATGGAGACCTAAGTGAAAGTCCTCATCTACTTTCCCAATGCAGGCCCTTTTCTTTTCGATCTTTTGCACTCCTTATAACTTGTCCAATAATTGTCTCTGCTTAAGTCTACCAGGCTGGCAAAACAAAACTAACTGGCAACTGGGATAAATGCAAAATAAGGCTTGGGATGAGATCCATTGAGAATGTGTTTTCAGTTCCAAAGACAGCTCCTGAGAACAAACAATTCCAGCTTAACCCTGAATCAAAATGCAAATTAGCACTCAATCATCTCAGCCCATCTCTAAGGGTAAAATAATCATGTTGTAAAGACAGCAATGGTCAGGTAAGAGTAATATTTCTTTCCAAGAAAATTTGCTGTAAGTGGCAGTTCAAACCTTGGGGATTCTGCCGCAGGAGGATTGCTAAACATTCCAGGTTGGGTTACAGAGCAAGATGCAGTCACAAAATAACCAAAACTCACTTCAGGATTTACATAACATTTTTAAGTTCTGAGGAGAAAATCTGTTTCCTACAAGGCAGAGTGTTTGCTCCTGTTTTTACAACGTAAATGCTATGTTTCTTTGATAACTGCACATCTTTGGCATGGCTAAAGGATTTTCAGTTTGAATTAAACCCCTCAAAATGTCTAGTCTTTCTCCCTTCCCTACCGATTTGACACTTTGGGATTCTCTCTTTTCACCGCCAAGGATTAAATTCTCTGTGAAAGCCTTGAAGGCAATAGACATCTGTCAGGAAATGAGATACAAAACTGTCCAACAAGAGAAAAGCAATGTCAAGGCTTATATGAGAAAATAATTGGACTCTCATTCACACTGGGAAAAAGTCTGCTTTCAAACTGAGTTTCTTATTGACTTTTTTGGTCATAAAAAGAATCATCATTTATGCCTAACAAGAAACTGTTACGCTTCCTTAGAAAGAAGATGCCAAAGTTTGGCATATCTAAGTACCAAACAAACATCTCCATAGTAAACGACTTGCTGCCAACATCTGATATGTCCAGGAATCCTAAGTGATGTCACATCCAAGGCTCAACCAAACATGCCAGACTCTCCATATATCTGAGCAATAAACATGATTTAATCAGTTGTCTAATATGTTTTAAAAGGCAAAGTACATAGGATTTCAACAACTTAATATGTGGAATGGGATGGCTGTTGGTTCTTACACTCACTGCACAGTGAAGGTCTGTTATTCCCATCCTAACTAAACAGGAAGCAGTCTGTATAGAATGACCCATCTCCTCATTCTGCCAGTTAGTTTGACAGTTAATGTTGGTGAATAAGTGATTTCTGGCAGAATGCTGAGTTAGAACTCAATCTTTTTTTTTTTTTTTTTTTTTTTTTTTTTTTTTGGTTTTTCGAGACAGGGTTTCTCTGTACAGCCCTGGCTGTCCTGGAACTCACTCTGTAGACCAGGCTGGCCTCGAACTCAGAAATCCACCTGCCTCTGCCTCCCAAGTGCTGGGATTAAAGGCGTGTGCCACCACCGCCCGGCCTAGAACTCAATCTTAATTCCGCTTGTGGTTCTGGTTTTACTGAGTCTTGTTTGGGTGGTAAGAGTTGACTCCATGTTCTCTCCTCAAACCACATGTGTGTGAACATGAGATGTGTTGAGTTTAAAGAGGATCAGTTCACAGTATATGGCTGTTTCAAGTTTTATTTACTCACATTTGGTGTGTGAAGTCCTAAGTTATACCAAAGGAAACTGATGGTCTATTTAGACTTGACGACAAGGAAGGTCATCCCAGAGTGATGAAATTGTATCAACTCAACTTTAATCAGCTTTTTGGTCTATTGGTCCAGAAGCTCACAGTAAGCCAGAGTCTGGGTGTAGGGCAGAACATGGCTTGATAGACAGGAACTAAACCCTAGCTGTTAGCTCTTAGAAAAACCAGCTCGTTGGAAATACCCTTTATGTGTAATCATTTGCCATGTGAAATGATATCAAATTTTTCTGTGTGAGGAAATGTCACTTTAGGGAAAACCATGTAGGCTATTGTGTCAGCGCTCACTTCAGTGGGGAAACCTGAGGTTCCTTTACTATTCTTACAATTGCTTGGGCCTCCATTCTAGAAAAGCAATTATAAACATGAAATTTTATGAAATGACTCACTAATATTAGATGAATGACCCCATCTTATGGACCAATATGGTCATATCCATCATGTCTCTCAGCTTTGCCTGCTTGTGTTTATACAGTGCAAACATGAAGCAAACTTTGAAAGATGACAGGAATTCATTGCTGTCTCATTTCCCAGAAAGAAGAGCAATGGATAACTGAGTTCTGAGGAAAAGTTAAGATGAAGAGGCCAAGCAATGCACGCATGCATGCACACACAGGGGCGTGTGTGCACATGTCTTTCTTGAAAGGCTACGTAATTTAATAGCAATAGCCACATTTAAATGAGAAAATGAACAGGAGACACATATTCTAGGTCCTCATGATATTTTCATGAGCCAGTGGGAGAACATTGCTGGAGAGATGGCTCAGAGGTTAAGAGCCTCTTCTAGAGGACCTGGGTTCAATTCCCAGCACCCATATGGCACCTCACAAGTGTCTATAACTCCAGGTCCAGGGATTTGACATCATCAAACAGACACTCATGTAGATAAAACAGCAATGGACATAAGATAAATGTTTAAAAAGCTTTAAAAAACAAAACTATCTGAACTTGTTCAACTGTCCTAGCTCAGAGAACTGAACTTCAAGATGAAGAATGAAGCAACACAGACAGGGGACATTCAGTGGCTGGCTGTGTGCAGATGTAGTTTCTGTAAAACCCATAACGGGGTAGCTATTTTCACCACAGCCCCAGAAAGCAAAATCTTGCCCCAGAGAAAGGAGACTATTAGACTCCTCACCTTACCATACAAACTCGAACCTCAGGCCCTCACAATCCCAGCTGCTGCTAGTAATCCAACTCCCTCCAGACAGGGCATTCAGGGAGGCCTTGCCACAGCAAAAGAGCCTTTGACAGCAGAAAGAGCTGTTTAGTAAAACTGTCCCTTGGTCTCTTTTGGCTTTGGCTCTGACCTACGTCTGCCAAAAAAAAAAAAAAAATTTAATATGTAACCCATTGTAGAAAACATGAATAATACTTAGAAAATATGTTAAATAACATATAATCTTACTACCTAGAGTGATGCTTGCCAATATTTTGATTTAATACAACATTTTATCTAAATAAAAATGCAAATGTTCATTTAGTTGGGCTCACTCTATATGTAAATGTTTATATATATCCTTTAACATTAAATTGTGAAGGTTTGTGTTCTAAAAGCATTCTTTGTAATCATTATACATACTTTCTATAAAATAATAATTGTAGAGATCAAACAGGAAGCCAAAAACCGGGAGGAATGCTAATCTAAACACTAAATTTACATAAATTAAATGATGATCCCAGTTACCAAATTTCAAATCCTCATGGTCACAGGGAAGAAAGCACAAATGAAAAATTATGAACTGGGCTGGAGAGATTGCTCAGTGGTTAGGAGCACTGGATGCTCTTCCAGAGGTCCTAAATTCAAATCCCAGCAACCACATGGTGGGTCACAACCATCTATAAGGAGATCTGGTGTCTTCTTCTGGCCTGCAGGTATACATGCAGCAAAATACTCATATATTAAATAAATTAAAAAAAAAATTCAGCAGCCAAAAAAAAAAAGAAGAAGAAAATTTATGAACTAGGCTGTCCTTTTATGCCCAGTTTGCTAGCACAAGACCAAAGAGGTTACTTTGGTACAACTGTGAAATAATGAAAACTGGTTGCCAGCAAGGGTGTAGTATAAAACTTGTAAATACTAATTGTCATTATACAGTACCACATCATATTGGAAAGATTAGCATGGCTTTGTTAAAAAATAGAAATCCCCAGCTTTCTCAGTGGTGTTTAGAGAAAACATACACAAAGATGCTCAGACATTGTGTTAGCACAGGTTTTTTTGTTTTTATTTTTTTGTTTTTTGTTTTTTTGTTTTTTTTTAGACAGGGTTTCTCTGTGTAGCCCTGGCTGTCCTGGAACTCACTCTGTAGACCAGGCTGGCCTTGAACTCAGAAATCCACCTGGCTCTGCCTCCCAAGTGCTGGGATTAAAGGCATGTGCCACCACTACCCGGCTAGCACAGTATTTTTTAATACACGGTGTCGCTTCTGACATTGGAGAGCCCCTATACTGCCTTCAATGAAGACTCACACAGAAGTAAGTAATACCATGCAATCCACGTCCAATGCTTAGAGAATTGTATTTCCTGTAACCAAAAGGTTATTCTAAAAGACAGAGAGAAAAAAATGTATCTCCAGCAATGTATTTTGTGTCTGCAGGAAGCTGACCACCACTCCCTCCCAATTTTGTCAGAGTTATCTCCTATTTCCCAGGTACACCCCGGATGTGCCTGGTGGGGCATGGGTAGTAGCCCCAGGCTACAGCTAGGATGGAAAAGATAAGGCAGAAGCTGAACTGGCCCCAGGCGGCCACTCTTCTCACAGGCCAAGCCCCTTAACTCTAGGGCTTCTCTGTCCATGAATACAATGAGAACAGTAAAACCTACTTCTCCAACAAGTTGGTTATTATTTTTTTCATGATTTCATACTTTGCTGTAGTGTCACCATTTTCAGTAACACAGCAGCCATATAAAATATTTCTATTTGCTTTCATGGTTTAATCATGAAATCATGGGTCCTTTCAGTATGCTCATAGTTTCTCATCCTTGCTCACTCCATCATCACCCCTGAGCTGTCTGTGATAAGCAGCCATTCTTTTACCACAGGACTTGCTGTTTGGTGGTCAATCAATTTCAGAGGTGACACCAATCACATTCTTCAAACAGTAGTGAAACAAAAATTCTTCCAGTTATTTATCTATTATTTTGAGATGGTGTCTTGCCATGTAGCATTGGCTAGTTTGGTATTCATGATGTAGCACAAGCACTGCTACCTCCTAGCAATGCCCTTACTTTAGCTTCCTGAGTGCTAGACTTACAGGCATGTTCTACCATGGCTGTAACTGTTTTAAATTGGAACAATGTTGTAGTAGTATTATGGAGTTCATGATCTACAGGAGAAGACCATAGAGTCAATTAGGATCATAATTCATTAACTTTATCGATACTACTAACAGAACAATCTCTGAGTTGAATCTGAGATTGCTGAGAGAAGGAGGGTGAGGGGAGGATTGTTAATGGTGAAAACCACAAAAAGATCTTAAGCATCTATATAAGCAAGCCAAGAGGTATTTTGCTTTGCCAAGATTAGGTACTCAAGGTGACCTCGATATAGCCCTTGAAGGTCAACATAAGGAGTCCACGGAAGCGAAGAACACACCCAGTCTTATTATAACAAAGTAGGTGGTCATAGCTGTACATTTTTGGGTAGGGAATCACTGAGCCAGGGTTACTAGGAATTTATCTTCTAGGGATTAGAGTCAGAGACAAATGGCTAGTGGGTATCAAGCTGAATGGAATGCCTAGCATAAAATGGAGTTTCTCTAGCCATCAGGGTAGATGTTAAGTACTGGAAGTGATACATCTGGAAATTAATAGGTCCTGATGCTCAAGAAAGTCAAAGGGAGTTGTCTCAAGATACTCTGAGAAAGGCTTAGGCACAAATGAAAAATTCAACAGAGAGTGTTAATAAAAATGTGGAACTGTAGGTTCAACATGAGTTAAAGACAAAGGCAGTTGGACTTCAGGAAGCTTCCAGACAGAGAAAGGATCTAAGTTAAGAAAGTCACAAGTGAAATAGTGATTTGAAGTGTTTATCATTTTCAAGTTATATATGATAAACACAAAATGTTGAGCAAGACATTTAGTTACTCTTAACTTTAATTTCTCTATCTGCAAAATAGAACCCTGGAGTCTCAAACAAACAAACAAAAAGTCTTGTACAGAATTCCTGGACTCAAGAGAAAAATTATAACAGAAATTACAAACTCCCCTTACTTGTGTATTATATAAAAATTTATGAGTTAGGAAGATAATGGTAATTATCAGTAATTAAAATGAAATGCATAGGTATAAGTCAACTCATTTTAAACATACAATGAATCAAAAATAATGAGCTACATAAGCAATTAAAAAACTCAGAGTGCCGGGCAGTGGTGGCACACGCCTTTAATCCCAGCACTTGGGAGACAGAGGCAGGTGGATTTCTGAGTTCGAGGCCAGCCTGATCTGTCTCAAAAAACAAACAAACAAACACCCTCAGAGTGGCTGTGTTGGCCTATGCCTATAATCATACCTCTGAAGATGCTGAGGCAGGAGGACTGCTATGAGTTTAAGGTTAGCCTAGGCTACATAGCGAGTTCTGGTCCAGACTGGGCTTCAGAATGAGACTATTTCAGAAAACAACAAAAGTCTCATAAAAAAAAAAAAAAAAAAAAAAAACAAACTAGCAGGCACTGGGCATGCTGATACATTCCCAGAGTCCCAGCACTCAGGAGGCAGAAGCAGAAACATTACAAAGCTGGAGGACAGCCTGGGCTACACAGTGAATTCCAGGCTAGCCAAGACCCTGCCTCAATAACAGAACAAAACTATACAAACCCCACAACAAGCTGGTAAAAAAAAAAAAAAGAGAGAGAGAAATTATGTAATTAATAGGTGGAACTAAGGAAATGGAAACAATAATAGAAACATGGACAATCAACACACATGGGAACAATCCCAACATGGAAAACACTAGAAAGAAGATTAGGAACTGATTTTGCTTATGAATTTTGATGTACAATTTTAAATTTAAGTACTAAAAAAATCATGTAGTTCTGACTACATCTGTCATTCAAATTACCAAATGGTAGGACTTTAGGTCACGGTTATTAGGAAAACCACTTGGGCCTCCATCAAAGACAACCTCGATGTCAGACTATGTTCAGGAGTCCAGGTATGCCTAGGCTTTATTTTTAGTTTATGAAGGCATGGCTCTGTGTTCCCCAAATTAGAACAACAGCAATTAGTCAAGCCAGAGACCTTTAACCTTTAAAGGTTTATCTGGCCAGGGGTAGGCTTCTTCCTCTGACACTGACTTCAAGTCAGTCTCCACCCATCTGCAGAACAGTCTTTGAGAGTCGTCACAATCTTAAGAGCTACTCTCAAGGCAGCACTGAAGACTTCTGGTCATTCCCTTTCTCTGGAATGTAGCACTTTTCCTCAATTGACCCTATCAGCTGAATGCTGATAATCGTTCTTCTAGGTTCTGCTGGTTTCGTAAGTGTAGCACAGCCTAACGAAGTACCCTTGGTAGAATGGCTCTAGCCATTCTAAAACAATCTCTAATGGAGTATGCAGGAAAAATTAGCATGTTCTGTTCCACATTAAATAGGAGTTACTTTTAGTCAAGTCCTTAATAAAAGTTTGATGGTGAAGAAGCCTCAGGACAACAGAAATCAATTTTGTTAATTTTACTATTAGAAAAAACAAATTCATAGACTTTTCCTAAAATAGGGCCAAACTATTATAGAATTTGAATTAGATTTAATGACTGTATTCTCACCCAATGGGTTTGCTTGCCTAAACTCTTTTCTTTTGGTCTCTACCAAACTTGGAATGATTCCAAATCTTTTGTGCATGCGCAGCATGTGACGTGGGGATGGTGGACCCCACTGGTGTTGAATGGGAGTTTCATTGTGGTTGGCATGAATGGCTGGCCCATGGGGAATTCACATTCAGAGAGTGGGGTAATGGTCTGTGCTGGTTAGTTTGTAAGTTGACGCAAACCTACATGTATGTGGGAAGAAGAAGAAATCTCAGCTGAGGAACTGCCTCCCTGAAATTATTTTGTGGGTAAGTCTGGGATTTTTCTGGATTAATAGCTAATGGACTTGTCCCACTGTGAGTATTGCAGTGATGGTCTGATAACCCTGGGTGGCATAAGAAAGCAGGCTGAGCAAGCCACAAAGAGCAAGCCAGTAAGCAGCATTCTGCCTTGGCCTCTGCATCAGTTCTTCTTTTTTTTTTTTTTTTTTCCTTTTTTTTTTTTTTGGTTTTTCGAGATAGGGTTTCTCTGTATAGCCTTGCTGGCCTTGAACTCAGAAATCTGCCTGCCTCTGCCTCCCAAGTGATGGGATTAAAGGCGTGCACCACCACTGCCCAGCTCTGCATCAGTTCTTATCTGCAGGTTTCTGCTTGAGTTCCTGTCCTAAATTCAAGCATAGACGGATTATTATAGGGAAATGTAAGCTAAACAAATTCCTCCCCACCCAAGTTGGTTTTGGTCAGTGTTTTATCACAGCAGTAGAAAGCAAACTAGGACATAGTTGTATCCAAAAATACAGGTCAAAATGCAGTTTGGTTTGTTCACATGCTCTGATCTCCTGGCTCTCAGCTGCCACGGAGAGCCCAGTCAATGTCACAGGGCAAGTAGGTCTGAACATCTCAGATGGCACCTGTCCCTGCTGAGAATGGAGGAAAATTTCAGTCCAGTATTTTAAAAGTACAGCCGATAACTTTGGGTAACTTGTAAACATAGCACACTTTCTCCTCGTGAACTGTTCCCTCATTACATAAATAATGCTTTGTCATGGAATAAAGTTGGTAATTGCCAATATAAAAAGGATAGTATTTTATTCTCTGCACAGCTGTGTGCTATTATGACATTTAACAGCCTTGGCTGTGTGTGTCTTTTGGTGTGTTGTCAATGTCTCAGTCTCCTAGCAAGTGTTGTGTACTTTCTTGGCTTTTAATAGTTGAATTTAGGTATATCACAGACATATTCTTCCTTTTGGGCTGTCTCTACCAAGGTTCTGTCATCAACAAACAAGCAAAGAGTAGAAGAGAAAGAGCACATTGAGACAGTTAATCAACACGTGTGCTTGCTCAGAATCTTGTCTTACTAGGTGCTGCTATGATAGTGTTGCCAGTTGTATCAGACCCTCACCAGATGCTCACTCCCTAGCAGACCTATGCGCCAGTGAGATCTCAGCATCACGGGTCTTGAACACTATTGCTAGTATTTTGCATTAAAATTGATCTTTAGCCGGGTGGTGGTGGCGCACGCCTTTAATCCCAGCACTTGGGAGGCAGAGGCAGGCGGATTTCTGAGTTCGAGGCCAGCCTGGTCTACAGAGTGAGTTCCAGGACAGCCTGGGCTACACAGAGAAACCTGGTCTCAAAAAAAACCAAAAAAAAAAACAAAAAAAACAAAACAAAACAAAAAAAACCCCCCAAAAACTGATCTTTCTAATTTCCAAAGATCTGTTATTGTACATGTAAGGAATTAACAACTCCAGAGGGTTTGCAATAACTTGGACGACTTTGATCACTTTTAAGAGAAAAAATACCTTTGTTGCAACTTGAAACGAATTGTATTCCTGTTTTCAGTAAGTTTGTGCAGATTTTGGGGGTGGATCAGAGAGGCTTCCCCTCTCGTGCCTCCACTGTCCGTATATATGAAAACAAAACACATCACATGCGATTCTGTCCCCTAAAGAACCAATGCCAGGCTTGGTGGTATATGCCCGTGTACTAGAGGGCTGGAGCACAAGAATTGCCTTTGGTTTGAGGCCAGCCTAGGTTACACAGTGAGTTCAAGGTTTTCATGGACTGCACAGGGGAGCCTGAACCTGAAAACTAACAAACAAAAACTAACCAACTAAACAAACCAGCCAACCAACCAATCCCCGAGGAACCAACAAGCAAAGAATACACATACACTCCAAACCAGCCAGCAGACAATGAATTAATGACGTAAAATTTGGATTCATTGTATCAGTTCTATTCCTAAGTTTTCTAAACAAATTCTGTATTTCCCCTCTTCTAGTCTTCACTGATGTGGCAGTACATGAATTGTTATATTTGGCTAACTCAACTTACTGTGTGTGGAAGTAACATCTTCTTCCTTCCTTCCTTCCTTCCTTCCTTCCTTCCTTCCTTCCTTCCTTCCTTCCTTCCTTCCTTCCTTCCTTCCTTCTTTCTTTTTGGTTTTTCGAGACAGGGTTTCTCTGTATAGCCCTGGCTGTCCTGGAACTCACTCTGTAGACCAGGCTGGCCTTGAACTCAGAAATCCACCTGCCTCTGCCTCCCAAGTGCTGGGATTAAAGGCGTGCGCCACCACTGCCCGGCTAACATTTCTTAACCTAATAAAAAGTTCCTACTGTCTGATTCAGATGAAATCAGCCACTGCTGTCAACATGTATTTGTGGGAAGTTTAATGTTCTTAGCTCCATGCTTCTCCATCAGTATCATCCATGACATACAAGTAATATATGTACCAGTCACAACTGGAACACAACTCACCAGGCACCTGGGATGAGCAGCCCAGCAAAAGGCATTGGTAGTTGACTCCTGTGGCATAATTAGCACAAGGCAGATAATAGAATGTTACTGTTCTGGGGTTCTGTTGACATGGAAATGGCTGTTATTTCTAATTTGGAGGTAGAGTGAGTGAAGGGGTGGTAGGCACAGCAGTGTGTGGGAAGGAAAGAAAAGGAGGGATTGAACTGTTGTCTCTTCTAAAATGGTAACAACTTCACATGCAGAGGATGCATCTAGGTCAGTGTTGTCAACCTTCCTAACACTGTGGCCCCTTAATATAGTTCCTTGTGCCAAAAAATAATAACAAACTATTTTGTTGCTACTTTATAACTAATTTTGCTACTGTTACGGATCATAATTTAAGTAGGTGATATGCAGGGTATCTGGTCCTACAGGGGTTAAGAACCACTGAATTCCCAGCTATTTGGAAGCATGTTAATGGTTAAGTGTTACATGAACTAGTATTCCGTACAGTTGGTCTATAAGGTGAACGCTGAATTAATGTGTCATTAGAAAAGAGTCCTCATAACAGGGCCACAGGCAGAGCTGGACAGAAATTGTGATTTGCTTCCTCTGGATAGTCTACAGATTCAAGAAGCTACAGGGCCAGAATCTTCTTGTTAGATTTTTCTTGAATCTCACACATATTTTGTATTATATATAATAAGGGAACAGGAAGCAAGAAAGTCATATTTCAATCAATTAGCATATATTCACTAAAAATATATTTGGCTACAGAATCATTATCATTAAAATAAAATTTGTAACTGAGCATGGCAGATATACTCCTGTAATCTCCCAACTCTGGAGGCTAAAGCAGGGGGATCGAGAGGTCAAGGCCAGACTGAACTACATAGCAAGAACCTACTACAAAAGGGGAAAATGAATATTAAAACATCATGCACTTGCATGTTTGCAATATGCAGTATGTTTAAGACAGTGTTTTGCTATGGCTTGGAGCCTGCTATATAGACTAAGCTGCCTACTGTCCTTCATGGGAATCCTCCTGTCTCAGCCTCCTGAGTGCTGGATGAAACTCATGTGCTACCACAGCTACTTAATTCTGAAAACCCATCTATTATAATCAGCAACTTAGTTTCCTTATTCTAACTTTAGCTATATAATAGAGTGATTTAAAATATTTCTTTTGCCGGGCGGTGGTGGCGCACGCCTTTAATCCCAGCACTTGGGAGGCAGAGGCAGGCGGATTTCTGAGTTCGAGGCCAGCCTGGTCTACCAAGTGAGTTCCAGGACAGCCAGGGCTACACAGAGAAACCCTGTCTCGAAAAACCAAAAAAAAAAAAAAAAAAAATTTCTTTTAAAATTTACATTTTTATTATTATTATTATTATTATTATTATTTGTGTGTGTGTGTGTGTGTGTGTGTGTGTGTGTGCGTGCGCGCTGACACATGTATGTCATGCCCACACACCTCCACAGCAGTATGGAGGTCAGAGGATAACTTTTAGGAGTCAGTTGTCTAATTCTATCATCCAGGTTTTGGGGACTGAACTCAGATCATCAGGCTTGGTGGCAAGTGCCTTTACCTGCAAAGCCACCCTGCTGGCCCCAATGTGGTTTCTATTGATTCGAACATAAATGAAGTACAAAAGTGTTCACCTGAAGAAATGAAAAATAGCAGAAATTTCATTAGGCAATGAGACTTCTGATCAGCAAACAGGTTGTAAATGTTTTAGACACAGTAAGTCAAACTTATCTAGTGAATCACTTTGTCTGTAATTACTCTGTTTCCTGTGAGTATCTTGTGAGTGGTGTGACCAGTCACAAAAACAAAGATCACCAAGGTTTTTGGTTTTTTTTTTTTTTTGGTTTTTTGAGACAGGGTTTCTCTGTGTAGCCTGGGCTGTCCTGGAACTCACTCTGTAGACCAGGCTGGCCTTGAACTCAGAAATCTGCCTGTCTCTGCAAAGATCACCAAGGAAGTGCCTTAGAGAATGTCCACAAGCTCATCTGTCCAGAAGGTGAATATGGCTGCCTCACGTCCAAGCGTCCAGGAGAAGGAAGGTGAGCACTTCCTGAATTCACCAAGGCAGAGTGCTCCGAGCTCCTGCCCCCACATCAAACGCTACTCCTATGCAGACATACAGTGATCAGCAGACATACACTCAGCTCCAACATATGTGCCATTTTCACTGAACTCCGCCTTTTAAAAAATGCTTTTTGGATGGTGTTACATAAGAAGGTAGTCACCAAGCTCTTGGGCATAATGAATTTCACAGAGATCAAGTCAATACAACAGTATTGGATACTCTGATCAAAATTTTAATAATGAGCTTGCTTTCTGATGCTATAATTTCCAAACCCAATCTCTTCCAGAGACATCCAAAAAGCCTAGTTGTAAAGGTCAGATGATAAATTATATTGACACAGTTGCTATATAATGTGGGACTCAAAAAAAATTCTCTGCAAGTATATATTTTCTTTTCTATCCTGAAAGAATAAAGCACATTTAGGCCCTTTCTCAAGATAGCCTGCATTAGAAGTATTTCCAAACTGTTTTAATTTACCAACCAGTTAGGATCGACACTGGACAGCACTGAGTGTTGTTCGGTCTTCACCCGAAATAAACACTGAGATCACTGTAACCTAGCCTTTGTATCTCAGTTACAGTCAAGCAGGCCTTTTGAAGACATCCGTATTACACCACCGGTTTGGAACTATCACATGGTATCAGACTTGTCTGTTCCTCATGGGGCCACAGCACTTGGGTTCTCCCCCGACCTTTGATGGAAGGCTTTGCGGCCATCTTTGCAATTAGCTTTAGAGTTAACTGGGTGAAGAGGCTGAGTCAGGGTTACATTTAATTTTCTTGCATGTGACAGGTATCTTTGTGTTGCATATGATAATTTTGTTGAGCATTTCCTCCTAAGTCTTGCCATTTCTTCAGATATTTGAGTATTTTCTGCATAAGAATTCTAATTTATCACTCATGTACAACTCTGTAAGTCACCTGGATGTGAAACAGAAGTTACCTCTAAATGTTTGCCATGTTAACGGAATTTCATTGTGTGTTTCTGACTGTAATTTAGCTTGCATATATCTAAGTTATTTTAAAACCATTTCTTTGTGGGGAAGAGCAGCATAGTGTATACGTTGTGTGTGTGTGTGTGTGTGTGTGAGGACACTTGCAGGAACTGGTCCTCTCTTCCCATCACATGAATTCAGAGACTGAATTGAGTCCTCAGGCTCACAGCACATGCCCTTCCCCTCTGAGCTATGTTGTTAGCTGCCTGCCCACCCTGTTTTTGAGGCGTGGCCTTATTCTGTCACCTTGTCTATTCTGGAATTTTGTAGCCAAGTCTCAAACACTTAGTGATACTCCTGCCTCAGTCTCCAGAATACTAGGGTTACAGGCGTGAGCACCTATGTTTATTTTCTTAATGGCATTTAAATAAATACTAAAAACAAAACAAAACACCCCACAAACTATTCTAGACCCTAAGACTATTGATTTTCTGTTTCTCTTCTACAACAAAATTAAATAGAAACAGTAATTTGAACATGTTACTAAAAACTATCGTCATTTTATTTATTTATTTATTTATTTTGGTTTTTCTTTTTTTGGTTTTTCGAGACAGGGTTTCTCTGTGTAGCTCGGGCTGTCCTGGAACTCACTCTGTAGACCAGGCTGGCCTCGAACTCAGAAATCCGCCTGCCTCTGCCTCCCAAGTGCTGGGATTAAAGGCGTGCGCCACCACCGCCCAGCATCATTTTTTTTTTCCTGAATGTTGTTAGAGCAGAGAAAATGAGTGAGCAAAAGGTAATTCCTAAGGAATACGACTTCTCCTTCCTTCTTCCTCCTTCTCTTCCTCCTTTCCTTCCTCTTCCTCCCCTCAACCCCCATTTTAGAGATAGGGTCCTACTGAGTAGCTCTAGCTGCCCTGGAACTCACTATGTAGGCCAGGACTCCTGCCTCTGCCTTCCAAGTTTTGGGATTAAAGACGTGCAACATTAAGCCTGGCACCATCCATATTCTTTTTTTCTTTAATTTAAACTAGATAAAAACTAGGAATGTAGTTCATGATGAAATGTTGGCTTGGCATGCATGAGTCCCTGTGCTCAACACACATGAAACTAAAGTAAACCAAATATAAGTTTTCAACATAAGAGTAACTAAGCTATTAACCACAAGAATAACAAAATTCTGTTTTCTATTCTTCACAAAAATTCTACTCTTCCTCAATAAAACTCTGTAATTGTATAACTTCCATTTTTGGAAACTGCATTAGTTAGGGTTCTCTAGAGTCACAGAATGAATGTATGGAATGTCTTTCTATACTGAGGGAATTTATTATGATGATTTAACAGTCTGTAGTCAAACTCCACAACGGTGTTCAGCTGTGAACTGGAAGTTCAAGAATCTAGTAGTTTCTTAGTCCCACAAGGCTGTTTCAGCCAGTCTTCTGTAGAAGTAGATTCCAAAAGATGTGTTAACAAGTAAATGCAAGCAGTGAAGAAGAGCAAATCTTCCTTCTTCCAATGTCCTTATGTAGGTCTCCAGCAGAAGGTGTGGCCCAGATTAAAGGTGTTGTACCACCAGGCCTAGATCTTGTTTTGTCCCAGGCTGACCTTGATCTCCTTGCCTCAGTCTCCGGGGATTAAAGGCTACCTTGCCTGGGCCTAAGCTTTTCATAGCCACTATGTCTCAAGATCTCCATGCCAAGACTCAGGTCAGAAACTTGTGTCTTCCAGCCTCAAGATCTAGATCACAGGTGAGCCCTCAAATTCTGGATTATAGTTCATTCCAGATATAGCCAAGTGGACAACCAGGAATAGCCATCACAGAAACCTTATCAGATAATATTGCTTGTTTATCTCTGATTCGAATAAGTTTTGTTTCATTTTCTTGCTCCTTCTAGTGATTCCAGTATTGTATAATTTGAAGTGACCAGAGTGGGCATCCACGCCTCGTACCATATCTTACAGGAAAGACTATCAGTGTCTTCCCATTCATTAGAATACTAGTTACACCGGGCAGTGATAGCACACGCCTTTAATCCCAGCACTTGAGAGGCAGAGGCAGGCCGATTTCTGAGTTCGAGGCCAGCCTGGTCTACAGAGTGAGTTCTGGGACAGCCAGGGCTATACAGAGAAACCCTGTCTCAAAAAAACAAAAAACAAAAAAAACCAAAACCAGTTACAGATTTTTCACCAATGGTCTTGGATAAACTTTCCTTATATAATTAAACTGTCAACAGTTTCTATTAAGAAAGGATGTTGATTAATGCCAGATGACTTGATGTTTATAAGCCAGTTGATACAATCATGTTTTCTCTTCCTGTTTATTAAAGTGATATACCTTACACTGATATATACATGCTATAAGCTAGCTGTGTATGCCAGAAATAAAACATCCATATTCTTGAGAGTTAAGACTGATAATGAACTTCAGTGTTTGGGAAGTTAATTACTATGTTTGTTTTGGATTATTTGTGGTGCTTGGACCACATAGTTCACAGTGGGTTGAGTCTTATTAGCATCATGATACAAGAAAAGTGCGATATACCATTTTCTTTCTATAGTTAAAAAGATGCACAGATGTTAACAGTCCTTTAAAAAGAACATGCTCGGAAGAGAAGCTTATGCTTTCGTCTACAGGATCTTATGAGCAACGGAATGCTAATTGCTCAAATAGGAAAGCATTTATCTTGTCCTATACAGAAAATGTCTTACTTATGTATGATTAACACCTTTATTCCAAGCACTTGGCATGTCTTTCAATCAGTAAAGGATCATCCAACTTAATCAAGTTATTTTTCTGCCCACTTATGCCCAATTCCTAGGTGGTCATAGTAGGTCCCTACAGTTTATGTCCTTTCCTGGAATGTCTGCACAAGGAGAAGACAGTATTTATAGATTCTTTGGAGCTGTCTAGCTAGGAAAATTCAAACTTGTGTCTTCAGTAGAACTTAAACTTGAGTTGAGTGCTTGGGTTGACAGGATCCTGAACTGTGTGTTGGTATATATGACAGGGCAGCTGACTGCCAGGGTTTGCGTCTTGGCCTGGCTACTCGCCAAGCTGTAAGACCACTACTTCTCTGAACTTCCCGTTCCTCGTTTGTCAAATGGGGGACAATTATAGTGCCTCCTTTGTACAGCTGTGGGCATTAAGTGAGCTGAAACTCTTAGCACACAGGACAGTGCTTATAGAGAGCTGTTATTATTGGTGAGATCTGGAGGGAGATATGGGGACTGAATCCAGGGCTTTCTGCATGCCACAGAAGTGCTCTATCATGGAGCTACACTCTCATTCCATGAATAAACCCTTAAAAAAAAACTAAATTAACATTTTTGGGGGTGGGGTCTTACACCAGAGCCCAGGTTGTCCTGGAATTCACTATGTAGTCCAGGTTACCCACAAACTTGGGCACTCTTGACTTGGTCTCCTGAGTATAGCAATTATATGCGTAAGATATCATCTCAGCTCTTGATTTAAAACATTTTTCTCTCCAATTTATTTCTCCAAGTTATAGGTGTATAACAGAAATTAGAATAACAAGGTCTCACTATATAGCCTTGGCTGGCATGGAACTCAGTATATAGACCAGGCTGGATTTGTCTGCCTCTGCCTCCCCAGTGCTAGGACTAAGGGAGTGTGCCACCATGCCCAGCTGTCTTTAATTTGTTTGAAACCTTTCTTTTGACAGGAATTTCCCCTCCCAATCAAAACCCAGTGGGATGCTCGATTATCAGAAGGAACACCTGCATCAGATGAGGCCCTTTCCACACGGCTTTCATTTTTCAACTTTGCATAAGACTTTCATGTACTTTACTTTTTAGCTGTATCATCAAAGTAATAATAGGCTTTGCCTTGGCCAAGGGGTGACAAACTGCCATCTGCTATTTAAAACTTTGACTTAAGGCAACGTTCTGGGATCTCAGGGACATGCTTTTTCTCACAACAGTCCAAAGAAACGTCTTTCTGTCCCTCTACATCCTCTTGCAGTTTCAGTCCATTAGGGCAGCTTCTATTTTCTATTAGAAAAACTGCTGACAAAGCATGTCCAATATGCATTTCAGAAACTG
The DNA here is from genome assembly GCA_021653895.1 of Mastomys natalensis. Taxonomy (NCBI): domain Eukaryota; kingdom Metazoa; phylum Chordata; class Mammalia; order Rodentia; family Muridae; genus Mastomys; species Mastomys natalensis. The sequence goes on along the minus strand of JAJTUV010000191.1, from coordinate 242,518 downwards.
GTGAGTCACTTGCAACAAAAGCTGCTGGGGGTTATGTCCAGGGACAGACACAGGTGACTTCCAGATAGTGCCCTACAGAAGAATTTCTTTCTTTCTTTCTTTTTTTTTTTTTTTTTTTTTTTCGACACAAGTCTCCCAATGTAGCCTAGCTGACCTGGAACTTAAGATCCCCCTGCCTCTACCTCCTGAGATGGGTTACAAGTTATGCCACCATTCCCAGTGAAATAGATTAAATTTGTAAAATACTCAAATGGTTTCAGATGTCTGAAAGTACATATACTTTCTTTTTTTTTTTTTTTTTTTTTGGTTTTTTTTCGAGACAGGGTTTCTCTGTGTAGTCCGGGCTGTCCTGGAACTCGCTCGGTAGACCAGGCTGGCCTCGAACTCAGAAATCCGCCTGCCTCTGCCTCCCAAGTGCTGGGATTAAAGGCGTGCGCCACCACCGTACATATACTTTCATATATGTACTTTCAAAGGCATTCATATACTAAGACATAACACGGTTTTATGTTTTTCAAAATGACTTACTGTCTATTACTTCCAGAATTTGTGAGCACATACTTTGTACCTGGCAGAGAACTCTTTATATTAGGGGGTGGGTGTGCTGGTGAAGGTTGGTAATTACAGCAGTCCGGAAACTAAAAGCGGGGTAGAGTGAGTTGAAGATGACCCTTCCATTCATATTGAGAACCCATCTCATTTAAAAAAAAAAAAAATTCAAAAAACAATGTGAATCCTACCTGTTTTGTGGGGGAGACCTACATGTATGAGGTGGCGGGTATGAGGGACCAGAGACCAGATAAAAGATAAAAAGACGTCAAGGAGTCATTTCTATCCAACAGTATATAGGTGACATTCAAACTTTTTTTTTTTTTTTTTTTTTTTTTGGTTTTTCGAGACAGGGTTTCTCTGTATAAGCCTGGCTGTCCTGGAACTCACCAGGCTGGCCTCGAACTCAGAAATCCGCCTGCCTCTGCCTCCCAAGTGCTGGGATCAAAGGCGTGCGCCACCACCGCCCGGCTTTTTTTTTTTTTTTTTTTTTTTTTTGACATTCAAACTTTTAATGTACAGAATGAGGGGTGCTATACTGATGAGCGCTTTGGTTTGTTTGTTGGGTGTTCCTTCAGAAAGGAAATCGGTGATTTCCTGAGTCAGAGGTCTATCTTCTAAACAAGTTGTATCCCAGAAACCTAAATTAGAACACAAACAAACCTCTCTCTCTCTCCCTCTTTCTCTCTCTCTCTTTTTTTTTTTTTTCCCGAGACAGGGTTTCTCTGTGTAGTCCTGGCTGTCCTGGAACTCACTCTGTGCTGGCCTTGAACTCAGAAATCCGCCTGCCTCTGCCTCCCAAGTGCTGGGATTAAAGGCGTGCGCCACCACTGCCCGGCTAACAAACCACTCTCAAACAACTCTTTTCACCTCTGCTTAAAATATTTCCTGGGTGAGATTTACATTCTTGGTTAGAAGCAAAGCACTGCTTTCAGAGGTTTTGACAAGTAATACTTCGGAGACAGCTAACAGAAAATTGCCTCTAAGCAAACCTTATCTACATCCATGAAATCTAGTTTTAGTTTAAAAAAGGGGGAGGGAGATTTTAGCTGGTCCTTTTGCTTTTCTAGCCCTAAAAGAAATTCTTCACAAATTTCCTTTAAATTCCACTAAGACCAAGCCCTAACCCTTTACCTCTATTAAGGGCCACAGCAAGGACACAAAGACAATGAATGGCTGGAGGGAAGCTCCACCTGTTGGTTGGTTCGCTAGCGGCGGGGCCGGCTCGTTTCTTCCCACCAGATAAGGAGGGACAGCAAGGACCACTCCCTTTTGTAAAGAGCCTTCCCCTGGAGGGGCTTGGGAGATTCACTGCAAACCTCGGTGCCATATGTTAGCAGTCTCGCTCCTGCCCGTCGAAGGGCAAGGGACCGCGTGGCAACCACCAGCGCCCTGCACAAAAGGTACCACTGCTGTGGGGGAGACACTCGACTCCATCGGGGCATCCCCGGAAGGGGCGAGGGTGGTGCGGGTCGAGGGGGAGCCCAGGTGCTGCTTGGAGACGGAGATGGAGGAGGAGGGGAGGGAGGAGGAGGACTCCGCCACGAGCCGAGGAAGAAAGCCTGACTCATGTCGTGGCAGCAGCGGAGGGCTCCTGGGAGCTGCAACTCGTGATGCTGTTGCTGAGGAGAAAAGCCTCATTACCCATTCCGCAGGCCGGGGTGGGGGTGGGGGACACCGCCCCAGGGCGCGCACACCGGAGACCTAGCGCTCCTCACCCGCCTCGCTGGGGTCCGCGTGGGAGACAGCAGCGGACACACCTAACCTGCGCGCACGCGCGCGGCGCGGCTCTCCCCCCCCCCCCACGCCCCACCCCAGCTTCTCCACGCGACCCGGATTCGCTCGCGCGCCCAAGTGCCCCACCCCACCGCCCTCAGGCGTCGGCGGCTCCGCCGGCCTTCGGCAATTTCCGTGGAGACGGAGCCTAGAGCTCGGCACGGACCGAAGACAGGCCACCTCCCCTAGTCAGACCCGGCTTTATGTCTGCAGCGCCGCCGCGCACGCGCAGACGCCATCTTCCCTCCTCTCCTCCGCGACCCCTCCCCCCGCCTTCTCCTCCTCCTCCTCCTCCTCCTTCTCCTCGGTCAGAGCTCGACCCTCCTCTCGCGCTGGGGCGCTGGTCCCTCCTCTCCTGATGCCGCGAGAGACCAGGGGCTACGGAGCAGCCCGAGAAGAGCACTAGTAACAACCACCACAGCCCCTCCTCGCCCGACGCCCTCCCACTCCCCCGCCCCGCGCCACCACCGACCAACCCCACCTCTCATTTCTTTGAACGGCGTCGGCTGCAGCCGCTGCACCAGCCCCGTCTGGCCGCCCGTCGCCGCCGCGAAAAGGAGCCACCGCCGCCCGCGGCCCCCTCCCTCCCGGTCGCGGGAGCAGCTCGGTGGGTGCCGAGCCAGCCGGAGGGGCTGAGAAGAGGACGCGAGCTCGCCCCTCCGCTCCCGCGCACGTCCCACCGCCCGCCGGAGCAGCCCGGGCGCCGGCGCCCTTCCTCTCCGAGGACGTGTGCCGAGCCCAGCGCCTGCCCCGAGGGAGGAAAATGCTCGGGCTCCATGGCTGCCAGTGATGGAGCGGTCCCTGGGCTCCCGCTGCTGCCGCCACCGCCGCCGCCGCGCCCCGGCCGCGCTCCGCGAGGACCCGGCGTCTCTCCGCGCCCGCCCGCGCCTCGTTGCTGGGCTCACCGTACCGGGCGCCCCGCCGCCGCCCCGCTCGCAGCCGCGCCGCCCGGGCTCCAGCCGCGGCCAACCTTTCCTCCCGGAGCAGCCGTCGCGAGCCCAGGGGGTTTGAGAGGGGCCGCGGGCCGCGGGGGGAGGCCCGAGCGGGGCCGGCCGCGCCGGCAGGGGAGGTTGGAGCGACGCTGAGCTCAGGGCTCGCCGGCGGCCGCGGCGCCGGGGGTGGCGAGGGCCGGGCGACCGCTCGCTCCGCGCTGCCTCGGTGCAGGGCGAGCGGAGGGGCTTTGCAGCGGCCGCCGCCGCGGGAGGAGGGGGTTGAGCTGGCTCCGGAGTTGGCCAAAGAAGGTGGGCATTTCTCGCTTCTCCTCGCTCCCCGCCCCCTCCTGGGCTCCCCTCCCTCCCGCCCCGCACCCCACGTGAAGCGGAATATAAAGGGGGGTGTGTGACTGGAGGGGAAAGTGAATGGCGAAGGACTGAAGGGGTCCCCCTTCGGTTCCCCAGCCACCTGGTTCACCCGGTTCATCCTCCCTTCCCGAAGCTAGCCCTCGAAGGCAAGAGCAGCCGGCGCCTTCGCCAGAGGAGGAGGAGGAGGGATCGCGTCGGGCGGAGCTTCAGGTCCTGTTCGCCTCTCCGGCTTCTCCATACAAAGATTACGGTGCAGAAGGAAATTGCACTTGCCTCCTCCGCCCCCCGGTACCCAGCACAATGCACCAGCCGCCAGAGTCCACCGCCGCGGCGGCCGCTGCTGCAGACATTAGTGCTAGGAAGATGGCGCACCCGGCAATGTTCCCTCGAAGGGGCAGCGGTGGTGGCAGCGCCTCTGCTCTCAATGCAGCAGGTACCGGCGTCAGTGGTGCTGCTCCAGCTTCAGAAGATTTTCCTCCTCCTTCGCTGCTCCAGCCGCCGCCGCCTGCTGCATCTTCCACGCAGGGACCACAGCCTCCGCCTCCACAAAGCCTGAACCTCCTCTCGCAGGCTCAGCTGCAGGGACAGCCTCTTGCGCCAGGCGGAACTCAGATGAAAAAGAAAAGTGGCTTCCAGATAACTAGCGTTACTCCGGCTCAGATCTCTGCCAGCATCAGCTCGAACAACAGCATAGCAGAGGACACGGAGAGCTACGACGATCTGGATGAGTCGCACACGGAAGATCTCTCATCTTCCGAGATCCTTGATGTCTCCCTTTCCAGGGCCACTGACTTAGGTGAGCCTGAACGCAGTTCCTCAGAGGAGACTCTGAATAACTTCCAGGAAGCTGAGACACCTGGGGCAGTCTCTCCTAACCAGCCCCACCTTCCTCAGCCTCATTTGCCTCACCTTCCACAACAGAATGTGTGATCAACGGGAATGCTCATCCACACCACCTCCATCACCACCATCACATTCATCACGGGCACCACCTTCACCATGGCCACCACCATTCATCACATGCTGCTGTGACCAGTACATCCATTCCTGGAGGGCCACCCTCGAGCCCAGTGTCCAGGAAACTCTCCACAACTGGAAGTTCTGATGGTGGTGTGCCTGTCGCACCTCCTTCTGCTGTCTCCTCGAGTGGCTTACCTGCATCAGTGATGGCGACGAACATCCGTGCTCCGAGTACTACTGGCAGCATAGGTGTAAATCCGGTTACTGGCACGAACGCAACGAGTAATGTTAACATTGCAACTGTGGGTAGTTTCAGTCCCAGCGTGGTGAACAGCGCGCATGGTAATGCTAATATAAGTACAAGCAATATTCCTAATGCTGCTAGCATAAGTGGTGGGCCTGGAGTTTCCAGTGGTGTTAATGTGAATGTCTTGAGTGGCATGGGCAATGGTACTGTTTCTTCCTCTCCTGTTGCTAACAGTGTCCTTAATGCAGCTGCAGGTATCACTGTGGGAGTGGTTTCCAGTCAGCAGCAGCAGCAGCAGCAACAACAACCACCACCACCAACAGTTAACACATCGAGGTTCAGAGTTGTGAAGTTAGACTCTACTTCTGAACCCTTTAAAAAAGGTAGATGGACTTGCACTGAATTCTATGAGAAAGAAAATGCTGTGCCAGCTACAGAAGGCGTGGCCATAAATAAAGTGGTGGAGACCGTGAAGCAAACCCCACGGAAGTGTCGTCTTCAGAGAGGGAGAGCACTAGTGGGAGCTCCGTGAGCAGCAGTGTCAGCACACTGAGTCACTACACAGAGAGTGTGGGAAGTGGAGAGATGGGAGCCCCTTCTGTGGTGCAGCAGCCTCCACAGCTACCACCAGCACCTCCAGGTCTTCAAGGTGTGGCCCTCCAACAGCTAGACTTCAGTAGCCCTGCTCCACAGAGTATTGCTGCGGTTAGTATACCACAGAGTATTTCTCAGTCACAGATGTCACAAGTACAGTTACAGCCTCAAGAATTGAGCTTTCAGCAGAAGCAGAATCTTCAACCTGTTCCTCTGCAAGCTACTATGAGTGCAGCAACTGGTATCCAGCCTTCACCTGTCAACGTGGTCGGCGGAACGGCAGCTGTAGGCCAACAGCCTTCCATTTCTAGTCTGGCTCAACCCCAGCTGCCATATTCTCAGACAGCTCCTCCCGTGCAAACTCCTCTTCCAGGGGCACCACTCCAACAGTTACAATATGGGCAACAGCAACCAATGGTTCCTACACAGATAGCCCCAGGCCATGGCCAGCCAGTGACTCAAAATCCTACTTCAGAGTATGTGCAGCAGCAGCAGCAGCCACCACCGCCGCCAATGTTTCAAGCAGCAATGTCCGCTGGACAGTCCAGTTCCACAGGCCCGGGAGCAGGAACGTCAGTGATTCCTGTGGTTCAGCCACAAGGGATCCAGCTGCCCGTGCAGCCCACAGCAGTACAAGTACAACCTGCAGGGGCGTCCGGGCAGCCCATTGGCCAGGCTCAAACAGCAGTGTCCACTGTACCAACTGGCGGTCAGATTGCAAATATCGGTCAACAGGCAAACATACCCACTGCAGTACAGCAGCCCTCTACCCAAGTTACACCTTCAGTTATTCAGCAAGGTGCTCCTCCATCTTCACAAGTAGTCCTACCTGCTCCAACTGGGATAATTCATCAGGGAGTTCAAACTAGTGCTTCAAGCCTTCCTCAACAATTGGTCATTGCACCCCAGAGTACCTTGGTAACTGTGCCTCCCCAGCCACAGGGAGTAGAAACCGTGGCTCAAGGAGTTGTTTCCCAGCAGTTGCCCACAGGTAGTCCTCTGCCCCCTGCAAGCACTATTTCTGTTACAAATCAGGTTAGTTCAGCTGGCCCTCCTGGAATGCCTTCTGTCCCAACAAACTTAGTTCCACCACAGAATATAGCACAACCCCCAGCCACCCAAAATGGCAGTTTGGTTCAAAGTGTTAGTCAATCTCCCTTGATAGCCACTAACATAAATTTGCCTTTGGCACAACAGATACCACTAAGTTCTACTCAGTTCTCTACACAATCATTAGCTCAGGCAATTGGAAGCCAAATGGAAGATACCAGGCGCCCAGCGGAGCCCTCCTTAGGCGGCTTACCTCAGACTATCAGTGGTGACAGTGGGGGAATGTCAGCAGTTTCAGATGGGAGTAGCAGCAGCCTAGCAGCCTCTGCTTCTCTCTTCCCGTTGAAGGTGCTACCGCTGACAACACCCCTGGTGGATGGCGAGGACGAGAGGTAAGACCATGTGCTTCTGCAGACATCGGGCAGTTCAAAGTTAATCTCCTGAGTAGTAATAAGTGTGGGTGCAGTTAGTCTAAAGCAGTATATAATATATATATATATATAATATATATTATATATAACCTTTTCGTTTGCATGAGACAAGTGCATATTCATGGTAAGTTTTCCAGAGGAAGAATGTCACAGTGGTTTCAGTGGTTGGGAGGTAGACTAGGTTATGAAAATAATCACGATAGTTATAAAGTATAAGTATACGACAAATAGGCTTGGGGCTACCAGGTAGATTTTATTATTTATAAAGTGCTTTTGAGAAGATTATGAAAAGCAGCTTACATTTTGTTACCCACGAAATAGTTAAAGCTATTCTTCTGAGCTACTAAAATCTTTATGACCACTTGTTGTTGAGGGTTGTGTTTCCCACGTTTCTTCTTGCCATACAGCCCCTTTCTTTCCTAGTATGTTTGATCTCAGGCTGTGAAAGATACTGTTACCTGCTTGTCCTCCAGGGCACTGTGGGAAAGATGACCTAATCTGGGTAATACAGGCTGCCCTCATACTGTTAGCTTTTGTAAACTTTCATCCGAACAGAAGAGGAATATGGGTCTTAGAGTGTATTTTCCAAGGGCAAAATATCTAGATTTATTCGTGCTAGTAAGTAATGCTGTACATTTTTTTCTTTTGATAGTAGATGAAAGTGGTAGCCATTTTAAAGAGTGAAGTCAGTCTTAAAGGGCTGATTTTTTTACAGGGTAATCTGTCCCACCTGTTTTCTTCTAACCAAAAGAGAGGCCAAAAGTGAGTTTTAGGCCAGCAGTTTTTTTCAATTATATTGAAAATAATATGTTAATCACACAGTGAGTCAGACTGCCAAGCTGTAAACTGTTTCTACATTGCTTTAAGATTCTTTTTCTTCTTCTTCTTCTTCTTCTTTTTTTTTTTTTAAAAAGGAAAGTTCTTTTTGCAACTTTGCCAGTGTATATAAACAGAACAGAAGTATAGTAGTTGTAAAAAGACTTCTTTTTCACTGAAGTTTTGAAAAAACATTTAAGATAGTTAATTATTTAGAATTTTTGGGGGGATTTTTGACATTAAACTTTCAGCCATTCCAGTTGAAGCATTTATATTCTATTTGTATATTTGTGGGTTTACTTTCAAAACCTGAAAATGTTGCAAAAGAATTTTATAAAGAGAAAGCTAGGCCATGTGTTTCAGTGAAGTTTTCATCATTTTTTTTCCCAGGTTGTTTAAAAGATAAAAATGTTATGATAATTGAAACAGGTGAAAATACTTTTTCAGTTTTTTTGTTTTTCTAATAGTCATATACTTAAATTTTATTATTAACTAAATGCAGTCCTTACCCCCCTACAAAAGTACTTCACAAGATAGACTTGTAAGAGGTAGTTTCTGTAATAGTCCAATTATAACTATTGTTCAACCTTTAATTTTATCTTTATCATTCTGATCCTCACCTGTAATTTTAGTTTAAGGAATTATTTACTCTAATTTTTCTGTTTCCTAAATCAAAAGGGTGTGAACTGAGTGAAGTTCCTTGTTAACATAACTATATAATACAGATGTTAACCTAAGTTGTGACAGACAGGTAACAGAGAGAAATGGAAACCACACACTGGTTACAAACTGGGAGGGTTTTCTTAATTACTGTTTGTGGGCTCCTGGGAGGGCCCTTTGTTTTCCTCCTGTTGGTAGGGAGATGGCAGGCCTTGGGAAGACCTGCTGTCCAAGGTTAAGTCAGAGGATACTGCACGCTGGCTTTTATCTGTAGAGTGAATACCAGTGTTGGAGTGTAGAGCCGTTTCCCGACTGAGCTCAAGGTGGGTCAGGAGTCAGTGGGGTAGAGTTCTGTTCCGGAGAAGCACAAGAAGCAATGTGAAGTATTTGTCTGCTCTAACTAACATAAGCAGCCCTCAGACTGCCTTTGAACTTCATTACAAACTTGTGTTAGTTGACATCGAAGTTGAGTCATCAAGACTGGGCACATTGTTTGCCAGGCCTCCTTCAAGTTCTCTGAGATGAGTCCTCCAGCCAAGGAGCCAGCAGACCAACCACTGAGGTCTATATTTAATTATGTTTTATTGCAGATTGTTTTTATCTCACTGTAGTTTGGTTTAAAAAAAAAATCATTTAAATTTGCCCTTGGGAGATAATTGGGAAATACCTAGGAGAGTCAAAAGCAAATCAGCCTTAGAGCCCTGCCTTTCCTCCATGCCAGCCTGTGTCACCTGCACCCTGTAGGCTTTGTCACCATTGATCTCCTTTGGAAGAAAGGGTTGTGCCCTCATTTCATTTTATGACCCAGGAAGTAATGTTAACATAAAAATGTTTGGTGGCAGAAGAAAGAGAGATTATCCTTGAGTATATATTGCGATACACTCTCGCTCTTTAGAGTTAAATGCTCAGACACGTGGAAAGTGCTTTCAGTTGTCCACTTACCAACTGTAATACTCAGAGGAGACTATACACATTACAAATACGGATGGAAGATGATGTGACTTATTTTTTAAAGGCCATTTTATTATAAAGATCTTGATGTCTTAGCCTTTAATGTGAACTTAATGTTTTCAGGAACAGGAAGATAGAGTTATTTTACTATAATGTTCTGTACTTATTAGCACAGTGTTATGTGAAATCCTTGTTTATAAGCAAAGCTCAGATGTTCCCTCTGAAAGATCGTTCTTCCCCAGGGGGCGTTTCCTTAGCACATTTTACTGTCTCGATTTAAGTACTGTATATTTGGTGATAATTATGTTTACCCGTCTTTCCCACAAGGAGAGGAACAAATTTTTTTTTTTTTTTTTTTAATGAACTCAGCAGATCTTCTGTTTTTCCTATCATGGCACAGTTCTATGTCTGTCATCTTAACCACACAATTAGAAATGCAAGTGCTATAATTTCCCTAATAAATTGAAATGAGCAATATGACTTTGCTATCTTCTTGCTCCTTTAGGTGACATGGTGTCTGCCTTCTAGATAGCGTCTGTTTTGTAGTAAGTCCTCAAGTATTATACAGCAATGAGTGATTTTTTTTTTCATGTTTACTTTTGTGTTGCATGCGTATATGTGATTATGAAGTCAGAGGTCAACTACAATTGTCTTCCTCAACTGTGTCCACTTTATTTTTGAGATCAGGTCTCACTGAGTTGGAGCTCACTGTTGGCTGGGCTGGCTTGCCAGTGAGCTTCAGGGATGCACCTGTCTGCACTTCCTCAGTGCTGAGATTAGAAGCCTCTGCATCAGGCTTTTGTGTGGGCTCTGGTGTCCAAGCTGAGGTTCACATGCTGTGTAGCAAGCACCTTCCATCTTGTAAGATGGGAGAATGAGCCATATCCCCAGCCTGGAAATCTTACAGAAAAGGAACAACACTTGTTTTGCTTACCTTTTGTCTTGACCCTGTAGCCCTGGCTGGCCTTGAACTCACAGAGATCTGTCTGCTTCTGCCTTCCCAGTGCTGCATGTGGGGTTAGAGGTGTGTGTGTACCATCACACCTGACCTGAAGTATTTATTTTTTACAATTTAAAGAATCAAAGTCTATACCTTCCACCTCCTTCCTACCCAGATTTCCTTTGTAGAATCCCTTTAATTTTGTATAGATGATTCCTCTTTGACAAGCCTGTCTTACTACCAGACAGGCAACAGTGTGCCAGTCGGAGCAGCTCAGAAGGCAGACCACCCAGCCTTGTCTTTTCTCTGTCCTCTGTTCCTTTCATATGACTTCAGACTGTTTAGTTTGCTTATGCCTCAGTTTCCTCAATTGAAAACAGTGAAGGCAATAAATAACATTTCTCACAGAATTGTCAGGTAAATTAAATTAAGAAGACTCTCGGCACTTTAACTCCTTGTGCTCCTATGAGTTTATCAAATAAGAACTATCCTTACTTTGAGTTTTTACATTTCTGGGATAAAACCAACCTGCCTATTGGTTGCCCTTGTTCTAGGAGTTTCTCCCAACAGTTAATGTCACACTGGAATATTCTTAAGCTTTATAAAAGATCATTCCTTTTTCTATCCACAGTACAGTGTCCTGTGGCTGCCCTGCTCCTTCCTCTGTCCCCAGACACTTGGTGTATTGGAAGGGGTGGGTCCCTTCCAGTTCCTTCATCAGCACAGTTTTCTCATGGTCTCCAAGTTGTGGTGCTTTGATCCCCACGTGGATAGAGCCCTTCCTCAGCTCTCTGGTGATTTCTTGCTTATGTGCTTGCACTTCAGTGCCAGAGGATGGAGAGCTACTTAGAACATTTCACTGGGGTTGCTCTTACTGTAGAACTGGCTTTGGGTCAGTCAGTGGCTGGAGTGTATGGTCCCCATTGCACCCTGCATTTAGTCTTATCATTAATGGTCTGTATCACCCGCCCTTCAGCCTCAACCTCAGGGTATTGACTCGGCCTTTCTCTAGGAAGTCCAGTGTCCCTCTGGCCTCTGTGCTGGCCTGTCATCTAGGCTTGCTACTCAACTGTTACTTACTCTTGGATTCTCTCTTTCATTTCTCCAGTGGGTATATCTTCATTTTCCACAGCCAGTGTTGACTTCATTCTTGATTTGCTTGCTGTGTTTAAATGGTGTTGGCTTACCTTTACACTCAGTTGATTTCTTTGTTTAGGTAAAGGATACCAGGTTGCAAAAATCGTGCTCTCTTACAACTTGATTGACGCCACTTCCTAGTTTCCATATTGCTTTTGAGAATTCTGTAGCCATTTTGATTTCCTAGGCTGTATGTGGCCTGTCTTTGTCTTTCCTCTCTTTCATTTTCCTCCCTTCCTCTCTTCATTTTAAAGATCTATGAATACTTGTAAAGTTTGCTTCCAGTGTTTTGAATATTACATGGATAGCGTGGTGTATGTGTATGTATTCTGCTTTTATTCTGCTTTTATTGATGAGTTTTTGGTGTGTCCTATTTTATCTTGGAAAGTTTGGGATACTGAGTTTGAACCCAGGACCTCATAGACTTGGTGAAGGATCTGCCAGGGAACTACATCTCAAAATTTTCCTCCTCAAATTTATTTGCATAATGGGCCTTTCTGGTTGGTCTTCTAATTTCCTTTGTTTCTATCTCTGCTCTGTTTCTATGGAGTTTTTCTTACATTTAATTTCCAAGAGCTTTGTTGTTGTTGACCTTTGTATTTTTTTTTTTTTAAGCTGTGTATTGCTCCAGTTTAATAGAGCTTTCTCTTAGCTCTGTTAACACACGTTAGATTTGTTTTATGACACAGGGTTTCTCTGTGTAGTTCAGACTGGCTTTGAACTTGCCATTCTCCAGTCCTGCCTCTCAAGTGTAGATATTGTAGTGTGTCATCATGCTTAGCTCTTTAAAAAAAGTCTTCTTTCTGTGCAGTCTGCTTTTTCCAAGTTTCATCTTCTTTTGTGCCTTGGTCTGTATCTTTGTGTTCTATTCCCTTCCTTTAAGTAGTTGGCAGTTTCAAGTGTAAATGATGGATATGTTGGGTACAGATTCTCAACAAGCTTGTCAGCCATCTGTCCCACTAGCTGGTAACCTGACTGGACTGTTTGACTAGGGGTCCTGATGTTTTTGTCCTTCTCCTTAGTTGATTAGCTCCTTGTAAGAAGACTTTTCTGATTTGTGCCTAGGCAGAAAGCGTGTCCACAGGGCTGCAGGAAGTGGAGGGATAAAAAGTCTTGGGAGTCTTGGATCCCCGGCACGTCTTCATTCAGCCATATTGTACTCTCCCCACCCCTTGCCTTCTACTGTGCTTGACTCCCTCTCAGACTGCAGACTTGGCCATTGGGTGAGGAGCAGGACTAAGCTGGTTACCCCTGCCTTCTGCAGAGCCTCCATCCCCACAGTGGCTGTGGCGCTGCCAGTTCCTGGGCCTTTGAGGCTTTGTGAAGTTTAAGTTGGGTTTGTTTTTGGCTTTCTCTACCGTTTGCCGAATCTGATTGTTTTTACTGTTTGCGAAGTCATTTGTTATTCAACCATCTGCTTTCTGGCTTCCAGATTTGTATTACTATTGTCTTTTCATGCTCTGTTTTTGTATAGGCTTGCATTTTTATACCTTTTTTAATTTATTTGAGATAGAGCCTCAAGAATTCACTTTAATAGTAAAAGAATAGACATGATTTCTTGTGTAGAAATTTAAATTTAAAACTTGAAACTGAAAAGCCCTGGTCTGGAGTCACAGGCAGAGGCTTGCTCCTTGGGTTTGCCACTATAAGGCTGGACGCTATGGCAGAGTGTGTGCCTCCTTGTTCTTGCTCTTGGTTATTGAGGTAACATTCTCCTTACTTAGTAGAGACTTCTCACAGTGGTTCTCCTGCCTCAGCCTTCCAGATGCTGGGATTCCTGACAAGGCCTACCACACATGGCTTCAAAACATCCTTTTAATGGCTCATTCAAAGGAAGGTACAGGAGAAGAACAAATTACCCATCTTTACCTATATTGTAAACAGTGGGTTGTGATCTCACAGACAGAAATGCCTTTTTCTTCCCACCGTTTCTTCCTCCCCAGTCACCCTGGCTGGCAAGTCTTCTCTGCTGCCCCCTGGTGGCTGACGGAGCTCTCCCCTGCAGCACTCTGGCTGGCTGCGACACCCTTCTTTGTTTTTTGTTCTTTTGTTTTGTTTTGTTTCCCACTTTTCTTGCCATTCTGTGTTGGTCTTTGAGATTATTCTCTGCCAGACTATCAGTGTCAGCTTTCCTGGCCTTTCTGGTTCTCACAGGCTGCTCAGTCTTTTAGTACTGGCTGGCCTCAAACTTGAGTTGAGGCAATCATCCTGCTTCAGCCTCCCTGGTGCTGGGCTCCCAGGCCTGAGCTGCTGTGCCTGCTGAGCTAGCTCCTCAGTCTTCCCAGGTAGTCAGCCTAACACTGATTGCCCTCATTTCCGAGACTCACTATTTTACTTAAGACACCAAGATCACATTCCTGATCTCTTTCCTCACTGGCTCCGTCCTGCACGTAAAATCCATCTTTATTTTGTCTCCCAGCTCTTCTCTGCTGGCACAGTTGCAAATCAAGAGAAAACACCCTTCACTTAAAGAGGTACTGCCTGTGGTAGCTTTCTCACCTAGTGATCCGCACATATCCTGCCTTTCTCTGGTCCAGCATTGCATTCTGAATGGTGCTCTCAGTGTGTCAGTCTTGTGTGTAACTCACTTGCTCAGATCCCCTTAAAGCCTTCCCCTCTGGTGTAAAGTAATTCCTTTGTCTTTGCGTGCCCCTGGCCTCCTAGCAGGCTCCATTTCCCTAGGAAAGGTTTATTTTGGCTCATGGTTTTAGAAGGTTCTGTCCCTGGTTGCTTGGCCCCATGTGCCTGGTGGTAGGAGCATGTGGCAAGGGCTGGCTGTTCTTGGCAGCCAAGAAGCAGATAAAAGGGAAAAGTAAACGTTCGCTTCTCTATGTGCTGGGCATAGAGCCTAGGGCCTTTATACATGCCAGGCAAGTGCTCCACCCCGGCTTCTACTCCCCTGCTTCATTCCCGATGACACTTGATGACCTTTCAGCCACCCATTCTTCTCTGGGCATTTGCACATGCAGTTCTTGAACATAAACATGCCCAAGGTCACCTCCCCAACTCTTCCTTAAAGTTTAATTGTCCCCTTTTCTTGTTTTGATATAAGATCCTTGCTATGTAGTCTAGGCCAACCTTGAACTAGCTATGTAGCCCCAGCTGGCCTTGAATTTGTGATCTTCCTGCTTCAGCCTCCAGAGTCCTGGAATTACAGGTATGTACCACTACACCTTCTAAACTGTTAACTTTTGGGGGGCCTATGACATGCCAAACAATTTAAGTTGTTTGTTAAAACTAATTAAAAGCACCTTGTTATTTTTGTTTATAATACTTGTTATAATTTATTACTTGATGTGATTATCTGATAAAATTTTAACCTCCGTGAACAGGGATTTTTGGAATCTACTAGTATCTAAACACTGTTTCAGTGTTTACAGAGATGGCGAAAGTCTGTTTAATGAAGAAAATCTACTCTTAATCATGTCATGAGAACAGGGAAATCAAATGCATCTTTTTAGAAAATAAAATTAAATTCCTTAGAGGTTATCATGTGACATCAGTTTTTTTCTTTGATAGATATGATTGAGACTTGCTTTACTTTTTGCTGCTTGTGGCTTGGCTGGTTTTTTTTTTTTGTTTTCTCTAAACAAACACTGTTTTGTTTATTTTGTATTCTCTTAAGCTGTTAAAAATCCTTTAACTTGAATGAAACAACAACAAAAACCCTCCATTTATTTTGTAATTGGAATAATCAGTATTTTTCCACTTTGGACTGGCTTAGCTATTTTTCCATAAAATGGTTCTAAAATACCTGGGTATTATCTTGGAAACCCTTTGCAGTCAGCTGTTCAGAAACGGGCTTTGAGCTTGTAAAATGCCACTTGCTTCTGTTGAGGGGGTTTGTTTGTTTCCTTCTAACCAGTTCAGTAAATATTTGTTTACAGTTTCTGTGATCTGTTTTACTTGTGGACATTATTAGTTGCCTGTTATTCAGAAGAGGAAAGTAGGGATTCTTCAGAGGGAAAAGAACCATGAAAGGGCTGGCAGTGGTCAGAATTCACAGTGAGCTTTAATAACTATCTGTGTGAGAAGCCCTGGGAGACAGATGAGGCCTTGTTTTTTAAGGTAGAATTCTGATGACGGTGGTAACAGCAGCAGTACCCCACCACCTGGAGGGGCAATGATGTAGGGCAGTGATCACTAGAGGCTAGTTGGAAATCTAATCAGTTTCCCTTTCTCTGAACCTGTCAGCATTCAGTCTGGTTGCCTTTCATAGAACTGTTTTGTGTTGACTGGGGAGACTTACTGGGACTTGGTCTCGTGAAGGATCGTGTTAGGTCATGGTGCATGGTGTGGCTTTGCTCATCTGTAGAGCCACAGAGCAGAGTAAGTCAGAGTTCTCTGAGGTTAAATAGATGAAATAATGGCCCACTCTTCCAGGGCCCTCACAGTTTTGCAGTGACACCTGACTGCTGACTGCCCAGTTTGGGAATTCTTGATAGCCCATGTATATTTCTGAGTATTCTTTGGGTGACTTACAAATTCAAAATTGTTTGTTGATAAAGACTTGATTCTCTCATAGCTTATTCAGGTTATTTAGTTATAACAAGTAGTATATTGACTAGTTAGGAGTGCTTTGAAAGGATACACGTACAGTTGAAATGATACATTAAAATCACCAAGTGGTATTGCATATCTCAGTGGCATTAGTAATAAGGCTACTTTGATGTGATATTTTAATTTGTTTTTAACCAAGCACTTTTAGTTAGATTTCGTCCTCCTGAGCCTCTGTCCTGGATGGAGCTGGTAGTTTCTGCCGAGTGCTGTGTGCTGTTCAGACTCTAGTAACATCAGCAGCTGCTTGGAGTAGAGAGTGGAGAACCAGCACTGCTGGCCAGAGTTGTCTGGGCACAGAGGTATTTCTTAATCCTCAGGACAGCTTTTTGCCTTCATATTTATCCCCATTTTACAGGTGAGGAAACTGAGGATAGAGAGAGAAGCCTTTTATTCAGGGTCACCTGCCTGTATGGTGGGATCTGGGATTTGTATATGGAATTCTAGTTTCAGGGTTTGGACTTTGATTTTCTTCCCATGGCTGCAGCAAAATAACCGACCGGAAATAGTGGGTGTAGGGGGTAGGAATGAATGCTGCTGCTCAGCTTGCTCCCATTTCTAGTCACCAGGACCCCAGCCTACGGAATGGTATCTGCCACATTTAGTTCATTCTAGAGACTTCTTCATGCCTAAAGATTGCACTTTGTGGTCCTTCTCCATCTTAAGTTGAACCATCATGCTTTTGCAGCGTGTGATCAGAACCAGAATATTCTGCTTCCTCAAGCTAAAGTATGTTGGGAGGCACCAGGGCATAGTGCATTTTCTGTTACTACAGTAGAATTACTGACTAATAAAGATATTTTGATATAATAGAGGGCCCCTTAGTTTTTGTTTTTGTTTCGTTTTTTGATTTGCTATGTTGAAAAGGGTGGCTATTTCAGGTGTTGTCACTTTTTTTTTTTTGTTTTTGTTTTTAAAGAAATGAAGACTCCAGTTAACTTTGTTTTATAAGGAAGTTTTATGTTTAACTTCAGCTCATTTTCTTGATTGTTCTTTCTAGATAACCTTGTTGTATTTGTGACAGTTCTACATAGTTTCTTTTTGTTGAATATAGTCCTCTTTTAAAATTTACTTTAAAAAGATGATGTTTGATGACTGTGCCTCAGAAACACAGTTTTAAAGCTGTGCTGCTAAGTGAGCACTTTGCCCCTGAGCGGTTATGTCGTTGGGCGTTTCTTCAAGTACCCTTTGGGCACAAAGATAATGAGCCTCGAGAGTCGGTGGACACAGCACCTGGTTTTGTGTGAGGTAATGTGCCCAGCCTAGGTGTGAGGAGCCCAGTGAGCCGCAGCTTTCCTGTAGCGCGTTCAGCAGGTCTTTCCATCCATCGCACGCCCCCTGCACTTCTCTTAGAAGCTAGCGTGGGGTGGGGCATGTCTTCTGTTGAGGTTAACTGTAGCATCTCAGTGTGATGGTCAAGTGTTTTCATCAGATCTGTCTCTCTCCCCTTCCCCCTGCACACACTCCATCTGTCGTCTTTACTGTTCTCTTCCTTCATGTAGATCCCCCACATGCTCAGTTACTGTCTGAAGTTGGGTGTACACATTTGTTCAACTGCTGGAGTCGGTAACATTTGATTCCTAGCGAGCACTTCTTCCAGTTCACGAAAAAGAAGGGTGGATCGAGAACCAGGACTTGATGTTTTTACTTGTATCCTCGTGTCCTGTTGGATAAAGACTACTCCACACTCCGGTCCTTTTACTTTCTTCTCTTGGCAGATTTATGCGCTGATGATCAATTGATAAGGGCCGGTGGACACCCGAGGGGAAGACAGTGATAGCATCCCTTTGCTATGGTTAACATTCCCAAGCTTATTACCTCGTATTTAACTTGGAATTGTGGGAGTCTAATCACAATTCAGAAGAATAACTGGAGACACTCTTTTATTTATTTATTTTTTTTTTAAAAGACGGGGTCTCCTTTATTTGTCTTGGAACTTTCTATGTAGCCCAGGCTGCCCTTAATGTCACAGAGATCTATCTGCCTCCCAAGTGCCAGGATTAAAGGCAGATGCCACCACGTCCAAGTGAGACAGTTTTATGCCAGGAACGATCAGTAAATGAAACCGTCTGTTCCAGTGTAGAGCTTACTTAAGATGCTTGCCTTAAGCTCAGCAGAACTTACATTAAAATAGTTTAAAAGCAGAAACCTTATTCTAATTAATTGAGTCTTAGTAGTGTATTTATGACTCAGGTCTTTAATTTTGAGTTGTTGCAGCGTATGTTTGTTAATGAGCTACAAAAGTACTAATTTATATGAGTAATTAATAATGCACTTTAAAAATCGAACGTAGCATTTTGTTCCTTTCTGTTGGAAGGTAAATTTCATTTGTTTTTGTGTTTGTTTTTGTTTTGTTTTGTTTTGTTTTAGGTTTTTCGAGACAGGGTTTCTCTGTGTAGCCCTGGCTGTCCTGGAAGTCACTTAAATTTCATTTGTTGTTGGAGAGGTTGTGTTATGTGTCTTACTTAAGAATTGTTGCACAAGTTAGTCACATTTGTTCATTTTCATGAATGAGCATTGGAGCTGTTGACAGTGACAGCTGGGGATTTTGGGGTGTAATGGTGAAGCTTGGAAGTGAGGTGTTAGTTTAGGTCATCATTGGGTACTGATTGTGCCCTGTCTGCTCCCTAATTCCCACTGTCACTAGTGGGAGGAAGCAGCTGCTTTTGAAAGCACCTCAGTCTACATCCACACGTGGACTGCTCCTAGACCTGCTGTCTCCCAAGGCCAGGCCAGCAATCACAGGAGAATGGTTTAACAAGTTAAGTTTGTGGAAGGTAAGGTTCATTTTGGAATTTTTCTTAGTTTCAGTTATTTTTCTAGTTGTACTCAGAGTCTAAGCCATAAGACTTTACAATGGCTTATTATGACTAGATCTAATATGTAAAACCAAAAGCTTTTAAGAATAGAGTCTGCTCTAACAGAGCCAAGCTGTGCTATATTTGAGCTTTTGAATATGGAACTTAAATCCCATTAGTTTTGAGTCTAAATACCATGAGTAGTGAATAACTGAGGTCTGAGTTAGAGGTTGAACACATCACTAGGAGATGAACAAACAGAACCAGGACGGTGAAACCGTTGGAGAGTGAGGGAAGGAAAGACACAGTTGTCACAGTTGGTAATTGTTGTGGAGCAACTTGGTACAGCCCACTCTCCAGGGATACTCGGCTCCTCATTGCCTACATTTGGATGTCTACCCATGGGGAGTAAAGATGACCAGATAGTCTGTCAGTCTAGAAAGCTCTTTACAGGACACTCCATAGAAATGTGTTGTCTCAGAAATACTGAGTGCTTTATACATACCTAGTGTTTAGCAGAAGTGCTAAAAATATAAAGGGGTGGGAGGAGCCCATAAGATCTTCATGTGTTTTAAGCATCATAGATCTTGATGTCTTCCAGATTAAGTATGTGCTCAGTTGTTCCATATATAACACACATGACAGCTTTTGCATTCAAATAATTGATCAACAAAGCTGTTAGTGCTTTCAGCATATAATGAGATAGATTTTATTGAACATCAGTTTTAGCATCAGACATGGTCTCTAGCCTTGTTTTTTTCTACCTCTTAATTAATTGTATGACTTTTATAAGTGAGTTAAACTTTGTTAGTCCAGTTTTCTTACCTATTCTGTGGGGACTAGAACATAACCCTGGTACTATTTGGAAAGATCAAAGGAGAGAGCTGTGTAATGCATCCAGCTCAGTTCCTTGTGGCTGTGTATGTGGTTGGTGTTCATATCGTGCCAAATTAAAAGGTTCCTTTATAGCATTGTAAGTTAAAGAAGAAAGCTTGCCTACGAGGCTAAGACTTCCAGTACTCCATATAGCCTTCTAAACAAGTCATTCTGGGTCTTTGTGATATTTGGTATAGTCTGGATCACCATGGGTTATATGAAAGAACTTGTCTTCAGTGTGGCTTCTTTCTCATTTCTACCAAGCGTGGTATATATTGAGTGCCTTCATTCTGTTAAAAACAAAAACAAAAAAACTTACTCCATTCATTGGAGACATGAGGGATTGATTCTTTTTCTGAATTTCATTCTGTGAGGACTGTTCTATATTTGAGTATCTGATGAATACTTGGGTTAAGTTCACAAATGGCAAAGGTAGTTACAAAACATGCCTTCAAGTTTTTGTTTCTAATGGGAGTGAAGGGGACTTAGGGAAATACAGTGTCATGTGGCAGTTTAACACTCCACAGTAGAATCAATTTCCAGATGAAGGGATCTGAAACTCTGTAAAGATTGTTTTAGATGGGCACGGTGCCCTGAAGACCATCTGTTTGGTTCTCAGCCCCATATGGGATGGTAAACATCTCAGAGAGTGAATGAGACTAATCAATAAGGTAATGACTCAGAATCAGAATTCTTCAGGCTCACAGATTCATTGAACTGGATTTTGAAGTTCTCTATAAACTTTCAAAGTGAATTTTTTTTAATACTAGTTTGTCACATAGGCAAAGGAAAGTTCTAGAGGCCAGGGGTTTTGCCAAATGCTTTTTGTGTCTCCTTGAGCCCGTTTCTTTCTCTCTACGTTTATTATCCTGCCATAACAGTTGGCGATGTTTTCTGTCTTCTTTTTGTATGAATGTAAGTATACATTCATATTAGGATGAGAGTGTGATTGCCATATGAGAGCGCACCAAAGAGGTGCGTGCCGGATGCTTAGGAACGGGCTTTGGAAAAGAGCTGGGCTGACAGCACTGCTGCCTTTGTCAGCAGCTCAGTTATTAGGGATGAGTCTGTATGTGGTGCTGTATTCTTCAGGAAATCCAAGATAGCTTACAAGGAGCTAGCTAATACAAACATTGCAATTTTGTTGTTTGCTTCTATTTTGAGACAGGCCATAGTACTTATATAGCTCAGACTATAAATCGGATTTGTTGTGTAGCCCAGGTTGTCCTTCTACAGCAGTCCTCCTGAGGCAGCCTCTAAGGGGGGGGGGGTGGTGGTGGTTATAGATTGAGCCACCATGCATGATTTAAAAGTCTCAAATTTCGAGGTAAAATTTGAAGTCCTTTGTAGCCCAAGACATTTTTTTTAAAAGGTGAAAAATTTGCCATGGAAGATGATTGTGAAGATAATGCTACTTAATATGGAGGGAGCTCTTGACTATTCTGGGCTGCCGTAAAACTGTGAAGTCAACTCAGGCTTTAAAGTATTTGCTGAACTCTTAAATTTGAGGACAGAATGAATTTTTTTTTTTTTTTTTTAATTTTAGAAATACCACAATCTGGCATTACTTCTGAATAAGAAGCAGTCAGTCCAAAATGTGTGATGGATACTAGATTAGTTTCATTTAATTAAAAAAAAAAAAAAAGCCCATATTATTTCAATTGTGTGTATGTATATGTATATACACACAGGTAGTTGGGTGCAAGTACCAGAAGAGGCCAGAAGAGACTTTCAACTCCTGGCACTGGAGTTACAGGGATTATAAGCCTCCTGGTATAGGGTTCTGGGAACTGGATTCGGATTCTTTGCAAGAAAGTTGCACAGAGCCATCCTTCCAGTCCCTCCCTTTCTCTCCCCAACCCGTCCTTCCTTTCTTTTTAAATTGTATTTATTTTATGTTTATGGGTGTTTTGCCTGCACAATGTTTGTACCTAGTTCTGTTGGATGCTAGAAGACAGGATTGGATCTTCTGAACTAGAGTTACAGACAGTTGAACCACCATGTGGTGCTGGGAACTAAACCCTGGTCCTAGAAGAGCAGGCAGTGCTCTTAACTGCTGAGCTGTCATCCTAGCACCACACTTTATTTCTTTTTTTTTTTTTTTTTTTTTTTTCACACTTATTTCTTAGTGGAGGTTTGGATCTCTGGCTTAGTAAATATAAAGACAGTAAGTTCTTGTAGTAGTGACACTGTCAAGGATTAAAACCAAATGCATTGTGAACTCAAAGCAGTCTGTCTTTGGTTTTGCTTTGTTTTTCAGACAGGGTCTCATATAGCCAAGGCTGGTCTTGAACACCTAATCTTCCCTAACCTCCCAGTGCTAAGATTAATGTTAAAAAAAAAAAAAAAGCCAAACCACCCCTCTTTTCATTTTTTCTTTCTTCTCTTATTTTCTTTCATATAGCATTTCACTATGTAGCCCTAGCTGGCCTTGAACTCACAGAGGTCAGCCTTTGTGTGCTTCCTGAGTGCCAGAATTAAAAGACGTCCTCTACCAAATCTGGCTTGAGTCATATTTCTAGAGTCCTTGGTTTGATGGTGATAATGGTCTTTTCACCATATTCTCTTTGGCAGTATTTTCCTTTTTAGACATTGTTACCATCAAAATTTTGTTCTCAAAATGTCAGAAAAGTTGAAACAACTATGAAGGCTTTGAATAATTAGTAAGACACTAGGATTTTAAATACAGAAAATCAGATTGGACGGTTTTAGTGTGTGGGGGCAGTGCAGTCTGAGCGTTGTGCAGGAATCTTTCTTGGTGAGCAGTAGACAACACAGGCTTTCTTAGTTTCTTTTAGTTTGCTACTATGAACTTTTAGATTCACAATGACATACTGTTGATATTTCCATTGAGATTATTAATTACTGAAGAAACAATGGACTAAATTATTCTGAATCTGAAAAAAATGCTTTATATTTCTTTTCAGTGAGTATTACATGGTTACAGCAACTGATTCAAGACCTTTTGGGTTTTTAATTTTAGCCTTTCGTATTGAAACAGGAGGAGTGAGTCATGCAGTCTTTTTAGAATCTGCCACCCAGCTTTCCTTGGCATTCCTATCACAAATCTAGAAATTAGGAAATCAGCATCAATCTGTAAGCTGGTTTTGAACTTTGTCATAATGTTTCCTCTGATCTTTTTAGGATCCAGTCTAGATTCCCATGTTGTACTTAGTGGTTGGGTCTCCGCAATGCCTTCATCTTGTGTCCTGTCTCACTGTCTCTGTGGTGTACCCGCTAATAACTCTATGGGCATTCTGTTCATTCGCCCTGTTTCTCTTTTCTCCTGGTGGGATAGGATGGGATGGGATGGAATAGGAGTTTAGCAGCTGAGGAGTGCTGCTGTGTCCTGCCCAGTGTCTAGATCAGGAGGTGCCTGCTCTACTTGCTCCATTGCTGGAATTGTTTCCATCATTGATGAAGGTTTTTTGTTTTTCTCTTTGCTTTGTGGAGGTGATGACCTGGGACAGCATTATGTATTCGGTTTCTTGTACTTCCTGTCTTGATTTAGTGTCTGACATCCTTGCTGTGGGTGCATTCGCTCCTTTTCAGTTGTATTCTTCATCTTGTTGTTGACCAATGGCAGTTTTTGCCATAAATGGATGAAGATACTAAAGGAATTGATGTAGTCAATGAAACATGAATGCTACCTGTTGTCTTTTCTCACTCTTTCTGAGTGTATTCATATAGTGTACAACTTAGGGTCCTAGGATAAAAAAATACAATAGAAGAGATTTTTTTTTTCTGAAAGTAACATACATTTCAGAGTCTCTTGACTGTCCTAAGAACCAAGCCAATAATTTATACTAAGAAAACAAGCCAGCACAAGGAGCTTTTGGAGAGGGAAAAGGTAGGCTAATTATAAAAACCACAGTTGAGTAACTGATATAGCAAATCAAATAGACAGTTTTTTTTTTTTAAGAGTCAGATTTAAGGATGTTCGTGTTTTGCCTTTCCTTCGAGGTTGCTCCTGTCAGTATGTCACAGCTAGCTGGCAGAACTTACCAGGTCTGCTTTCTGATTGCCCTTTGCCCTTGAGTTTGAGTAAGTTGACTGCTTTAAATATATCATATATTAAGGCTTGTCTCATTTTTCATCTCTTTTACTTGATCCTGTGCCTTAGTTCATGTAAAGATACATTTGGTTAGTTACCTACTGTTTTCCTTTTAACAAAATTTGACATTTAAATCTAGTAGTGTGACTTCAGTCCCAGTAACATTTTGAACATTAGCTTTTTCAAAA
Organism: Mastomys natalensis; assembly: GCA_021653895.1. Classification (NCBI taxonomy): domain Eukaryota; kingdom Metazoa; phylum Chordata; class Mammalia; order Rodentia; family Muridae; genus Mastomys; species Mastomys natalensis. The sequence continues at coordinate 218,633 of JAJTUV010000191.1, read as the reverse complement.
GGATGAAAAAACATTTATAATGGGATTTTGTTACATGTTGAGGGGGGGTTGTTGTCTGTTGGTTGGTTTGTTTTGAGATGGGTTCTGGCTATGTAGCCACAACTGGCTTGGCACTTGGTAGATAGCCTGGTCTTGGCACTTGGTCTCATCTCCTGTCTGAACTCTGATACCATGGATAAAGTTGTTTCCTTAAGAATTAAAGTTGAACCGTATGGTGTCTACCTGTATGTTAGCCAGGAAACACAGTTCTCTCTTACTGTTTTCTTGACTAATACTCTTCATTTGGAAAACATTTACTGAATTATCTATTCAGAGTGCCACATACGCTTCTAGGGCCTGGAGAGCAGAGATTCTGCATTTATTTAAGAAAAAAAGTTTTCTTCTGATAACCAACTGGAACGGTTATGGAATCTGTGGGAAGTTCATTTTTTAAATGGAAGTTCTTTTGAACCAGTAAGAGTCAATGCTAGAAGGTAGGTAAGAAAAAGATGCTATGGCAGGTGACCAAGTCATTTATACTGTCTACTTTATAAATCTGCACACTGGTAAGCAGCAGGTCTAACTGGATCGGTGGCTGCACAGTCTTTAAGGGAAAATCACATCCATGGACTGGTACGGACTGTTGTGTGGTCCTAGCATTAGGGAGGCAGAGATGGAAGATCAAGGCCATTCTGGGCTACGTGAGGCCCTGCCTCAAAAGCAGCAGCAGCAAAAAAGTTATTCTCCTGCATTGTTTAAAAATAATTAGGTATATTGGTTCTCTTTTTCTTTGGTGGTAAGAATGTGTAAAGCTAATAAGCCATATATCCTCATTTAATAATACAGTACCGAGAGCAAATTTTACAAATAGCCTCATTTGATAGACATTTCCAAGGAACTTGTCTTTCTGAATGGGATGTGTAAATGCATATAATGCTAAGTATATATAAGGAATACTTAGCGTTTCTTTTTGATTTGAACATAGCTGCATTTTCTGTAAGAATCTTTAGAAATGTAGACAATTCCAGAGAGTGTCGATGGCTTTGCTGACCCATGGGCACAGAGGCCATTCACATCCTTGCTGCGACATCACAGCACAACAGGTTTTATCATCTTTGGTTTGAAACTTATTCTCCAGTAATTATATATTAATCTTTGAGAAAGCTTAGTTTCCTCACATCGAGGATTGCTTTGGGGTGAGGTGGTCTTCTGTGTGCTGATGAGATGCACACACCGTTGATGCTCTCACGACCTCATCTAGAAATTGTATTTTTTTTTGTATTAAATTATCAAATCCAATCAATTTACCTTTCAGTGAAAAGAATACTAGCTCCTTTGAATGATTTGTCGCTGAGTAAGAGTATGTCCAAGGCCTGGTGCTGAAGGCAGAATAAAGGAATATTCTGAAAGAAATGGGACTTTGAGAAGCTCACATTGAACTTGCTTTATAACCGAACATAAAGATTTTAAGGTTTTCTTTGTTTGTTTGTTTTTGTTTTCAAGCTAAGATTGTTAACATGTTTTTAACATGTATTCGCAAAGGTGTGAAACATAAAGGTTTAGAAGTGATGACCTTAGCGCTTCTGCTGAAGTTGTGAACTTAACCTAATGTTTAAACTGGCCCTTCACCTTTTCCCAGTTTTCATCCAGCTTCATGTTATGATTGGTTTTTATTTGATAATTGGAAGGAAACTGGGACATTTGGGAAAAAAATCTCAACCTTTGTTTACAATTTCTGAATAGATTTTTAAAACACTGCTTTGATTATTACAGTTAAATTTTACTTAGATTTCATTAATGGAGAATTCTTAAATAATCTTCAATGGTTTATATTGGAATATTATCACAAAAGGAAGGGTTTGCCAACAAAATTAATTAGAAAGAATTGGAGGGTTATCGTGGGGTAATTTTTGTAGCGTTTCTATAGTGCTCACTTGTAGAAGCACAAGGGGCGTGCGTCTGAGGCAGCTCCAATGCTCTGGGTCCATGCTGTTCTCGAAGCAGAGTCCATGGGAACGACAGTCATTTTCTTTACTTCTAAGGACTGGAAAGTGTTTCCCTAGATAGTCTGTATTCAGGTCTTGGTTCTAACGTGTGCTTCTCTCCTTTCGTCATTCCTGGTCTCCCTCCCCATGAGATAACACTGGGCAGTGCTTTAAAAACCACCCAGTCTCCTGCAGTCTGTGGGCTCTGTGAGCCAGGACCATGTGCTGCCACTTTGGCCCGTGAAGTACTCTGGCTATAGCTTCCCTGTCTTTCCTAGTGCCAATTCCACCTCCTCTGCTACTTTCTTCTTCTTCTTCTTTTTTTTTTTTTTTCCATTTCTTTTAATTTTTGGAAATTAAAGTTTGATGGTTAGATTCATCACAAGTTTCCTTTTCTTGGGCCACACTATTTTTATTCCTCATCTGTGCAGAGTTGGGTATGTTCCTAAGTAGAAGGGTTCAGCTTTCTTTTCATCTTCAGGCTTTAAGAAAATTGTCTAAATGTTGTTAGATAATAGAGTAACTATTCCTTTTCAGCTTTGGTATGTTTCCACACTGGCTGCCAGAGCCAGGGGGAAGTGAAGGCAGTAGACACTGTCGTGATCACTGCCTCCTTAATGCCTTTGTTGGTTGTTTGGTAGAGAACAGGACAGCACAACCCTTGGTCCACTAACAGGTAAGGAAACTCGTGATAACCAGTTGGTGTGAGGGGAAAGTAACCTGGCTGCATTTCCCCTCCTTTGTTCACCCAGAATATAACAAGTCTCAGAAATAGGACACCACGGCTGACTGAGACATGCAGCAGCACACACAGCACCTTTACAGACAGAGCAAGAGCTTCAGACTTAACTGGAACACAAGATAACCGACCATTTCCCTTGAGGCAGTGCTGTTAGTCCCTGTAACTTTAAATCCTCACCTGCCTCTCTGCTTCTCCTTTGAGCTTTCCCTTGATCAGACACTATGTGCAAAGCTATTTTCCAGCATCTTCACCATCTATTGTTTGGTATACTTCAATATTTTAATTTCTACATTCTGACCACTAATGATTATTCCTGGTCCCTCTTGACTCCAAATAAAAGGATCATGCATTTAAAAAAAAAATTAAGTATCTATTACCTATGAATATTATCCTGCCCTCCGGTTTCAAGGATGACTGACCGTTTGAAAATGAAACCTTTTTCATTGACATTAGTCAGAGCTTTGATAAAACACCAGTTTAACCTTTTTTTTTTTTTTTAAAGCAATAATATTGGCCTATAGTGTTGATCGGTCTGTCTAAGTTACTGGAATTTAAACCATTAAATTGAGCTCTGTAGACATTCCTGATTAGTAGTATTCTTTTACTATGATTATTCTGTTCCTATTTTCCAATCCATCCTCTTCTCTTCAATAGAAGAATTAATTGGGGATCTTTTGATGTATCTTTTGAAGGCTGAATGCCTTCTCCCTGTCCTTTTAAAGCAACTATGATCTTGTTTCCCATAATGATTTATGATTTTTTTTTTCCTGCGATCTTCTGTTTGAAGTTGAGTGGTTTGTCACCGAGTATGTTATGGCTTAGACCAGTACAGGCCTCTTCTTAGTAGCTACTGAGGAAATCGATCATTTGTGGTAACAGACGTCTAAAATTGAAATTAAGATGGTACTTAAGAAAGTTTGCACCAAGATAGCTCCTTTTTGTCCTGAGGATAAGCCATTACAAACTCAAATGACCAGAGTATGTAATTTTTTTTAATAAGAATTTTTCTTAAATCTATATTCAGCTCTATTTCAGTGCTTCTCTCCTACCAGAGGTGCAAGGAGTGATCCTAGAGCCACAGATACAGCCAAGACCACGGAGAGCTTTTGACGTCAGGGCTCCACTTTCTCCACTGAACCCTTGGAGACAGAATATCCAGCTTCTGGAGAGAGTGGGAAAGGATAATAAACAAGTGGGTGCTTTCCATTATTTACTTGGGTTTATCTATAGAGTGGCGTGTCCTTCTATTACCCATTTATTCTGTTGGTAATCCCCTTGGCTTCTTCCAGGAGCCAGGTGGGACTGCAGTCTGTGTTTCCTGAGAGTACTGTCTAGTGCCCATTCACAAAACAAACCTAACATTTATTTAATTTTCTCTCCAGATAATTAATACAGTGGATAATCTGGGGGCACACACAAAATTTGCTCCATGCCTGTGTAGTTCACAGGAATTAAAGAAAAGCAGTCATTTCCTGGCCTTTATTATAGCAGTGGACTTGATAGAGTTCTTGTAGAGTCCAGGAATTGAAGTTTCTGTGCTTCATCTTTGAACTGGACACCTGAAATCTCTAATTTTATACAGTTGAATATTCAGGTGTCACCCTGCCCTGTTAGTGAGGACTTTTTGGTCTTTTTCTCTACCTTAAATGTTAGGCCTTCACACTCAGTTTCTTAGGAGATGGAATGATGGTACTGTTGTGGCTTTACTGTCAAATGTAGGTGTCATTCTTTAATAAAATAAATATGAATGAATATAAGTTTCAGGATTTAATGTCCCTGAAAGCTATATACTCAAAAGTAGTTTTCTAGTCCCTAGGAATGTAATTTTTGCCAACACTAGATTTTTCCTAGGGCATCAAGGTGGTTCTTTTCTTAGTTTCTTTGATGCCAAGGGTAGGGTGCGAGTCCAGGCATTCCTTACCATCTGCAGTGGGTAGAATGTGACGCTGGTGCTTTGGCAAGTTTTCATTGTTTCCTTGGTGGCTTCTTCTGTGACTCCAGGTATCTTGATAATGGGAGACCGGTTTATTTGTTCTCTAATTGCCCAGATTTCTTTCAACTGGTAAAACATCATACCTCTTCAGCAAAAGGAACTCTTCTAGCAGAGCCCTCATGGATGATATCTGTCACACATGGCAGCACCTGCAGTTTGGAAGGCAGTGGTGAATGGATCCATGCACTATGTCTAGAAGACACAAGGATGAGCCAGCCACCTGATCTTGTTACTTACAAACTTCTAAGATTTATTCTGCTTTATTTTTGGTCTGAAAATGGAAAGGCTCAAATAATGAAGTAATCTTTTCATATTGGAGTTTTACATGGCCATGAAAATATTTCTTATTCTGAAGACTGAAATAGAGGAAGTTTGAGAGTCTTGTCTTTCAAAGCAGCTCTCTGTATCTGTTTCTCTTAAAAGATTGTGGAACTGAAAATCATTTTAATCACATAGGCAACCCCCGCTTTAAAAAGTAGCATTAAAAAAAAAATACAGATTTGAGGAACCAACCCTTCCGCCACCTCCTCTTCTGTCACCCAGTGCTTAAGTGAATAAAGGGTGAGCCCAAGTCTTGAAGAGTTCGTTAACTGTTAGGACTTACTCTTGGCTCATCTTTTGCTGTTCCTGAGCCTTATTCTTAACTGTAATTTATCAAATGATGAAAGCTATAGAGCTGTCTTGGAGACCCAACAGAGTCTAGTCTGTGTCCTGAGCAGTAAATGCCCGTTAGGGTTTACTCTGCACTGAAGGCATTCTGCCACTTGAGTGATGCAGAGCAGAGCTAATGAACAGTCAGAATAAACCTGTAGGTGTCAATAGGTTTAAAGGAACTGTCCAGATTACCAATTGGCAGTAACTATCAAAATGCTGTTTCTTTCTTTGGTTATCAGGTAACTGGCCATTCAGAGCTACTAAGGAAAACTGTAACAGTCACTTGATGCTGCCAGTTCCTTTTTAAACTGGAATAAGTTTTAAGAAGAGCAACTGTCGAATTAATAATAGGACAACTAAAATGTTAGCCTCTCAACATTTAAGACTTATCAGCTAGGAGATAACCTGCTTTTAGTCTTTCTTGGCTATAAGAACTATTTCTTAATTATAAATAATTTTTCAAAAGTTTAATGCTTAAAAGTAAATATCAAAGATAATTTTGAATTGAAAAATTCTCCACAGAACTCTGAATTCCTGTAGAATGATTACAGCTTTGTAGTCCTGACTTAATAAGATAGTTCACTAGTACATATAAACAAAAAAGAAATTATCTAACATTTTAGAAGGAATTCAGAACTGAAAGCAAGATTTACCTAGAAATCCCATTGCATTCTTTAAACCACATTGCAAACCATTTTATGGCCTGAGTCCACTAGCCTTTTGTCTCAGCACTGAAGACAGAAAGTGATTTAACTTGGAATCTCAAGCTTTAATGAATCTCAGCTCTGTTCCTTAAAGTATTCGAAAGAGATGTAAGTGCATTTCCATTACCTCATGCACTGCAAGCTACTGCAAAGTGAAACTTTGTGTATCACTGTGAACTGTTTTGTTTGAATTTTAATTTTGATGCATTTTCTTTTTAGATTTTTAAAGAACAATTTCGTGTCACAATATGCAATCCTATATCTTTTCCGTGTTTACTTTATGAATATTAATATAAGTGATTTTTTTTCTAGAATGATTTATTGTGTAATATTTGTATTATGTGATCATTTGAAAACTAATAAATATTTTCTCCATGGAAAAAATGCACTTACTGATAAATGGCTTATTTTTGTTTCAGGAATAGAAAGTGAAAATTGCAACCGTATTTTTAAGTGTACTTTATGTGTCTTTTGCTAAGTGTTTCTGAATATATTGTTTTCTAATTTTTTTATTTTAGAAAAAAATCCTCTTAATTGTTAAAATTCTAGAGTCAGTATAGTAAATATTAGGAGTAATTTGATCAAATTTTTGAGATTAGATTGATCAAAATATAATCCCTTACAAAATAGCATACATAAATTACTTCTCTGCTTAAAACAGAAACTATTGGAAATAATGGCTGATTAGAGAACTACTCAAGTCATGAGGTGTCACCAAGAAAAGTGTTTTTCTCTTTAATGTTCACTTTGAGCAAATAATAGAGTTTGGCTTGAGAGTCCCTTGCTTTTAATGTCTCCAGACATGAGTGACTCTGGTCTTCACAGCCGTACATACTCAAAACCTCCGGCAGCCGCCGCCATGGCACTTTCCCTTCTCAATCTGCTGCATCTGTCAGAGGAAATAAGTGAGGCTCAGAAAGTGGACTCCGACACTTTAAATCAGTAAGATGGAGTCCCACCCAAGAGCTTGACAGCCTAGTGATTTGGCTTCCCAAGGAAATGCCACTCTGAGAAAAATGAGCATACTAAGTGGAAGGTTTAATTGGAAATGCCTACTACACTGGGGAGGGGATGAAGCCGGTTCTTTGGTCTTATTATTCATCGGGTAAGTTTGGAAAAGATGAGTAAATTTCCTATTAAAGGGTAGAGCTCCTAATGTTAGAGTTGAGATGTTGAAAGTTCACAGTCCTGCTGCAGAAGAAGGCTGTTTTTCTCTACACTAGCTTTTTGATATGCACCAGAAATTTCAAAACGATTGCAAAGATAATGACAAAGTGAGAGGTTTCCATGCTGTGTTTGCAGTCTTCCCATACTATCATTAGCCCTCATAATCAAACATTGCAGGGTGGAAATGTGGTTATTTCCCACATGTTCAGGAGTCAGGTGTGGCCTCTGGCATCACCACTACTGAATAGCTTAGCTGTAGTATGAATATATTTTGATTTTTGTATGTGATAAAATAAAGGTTTGGTTTTTGGTTTTTTGGAAGGGGATAGATAGATCTTTGGATAGCTTCTTTCTACGAAAAGTCACAACCCAGTGACTTTGAAATACTGACCTTTAAACTTACTGCAAGTGTGCACACAGCTCACTTTTCTCTGCCCTATTGAGCAGAATGTCCATGCTTGGGTTTTCTAAGCAAGGTCTTCCCCCCGCCCCTCAATTTGGTTATTTCTCTTACCTGTAAAAAGGATTCCATAATAATTGGGTTCTGAATGTGAAAAAAAAAAAGTAATCACACAAGTGCCCTGGAGTTTTCCCACTAGTATATACATCTGAGGCAAAATTAGATTATAGTAAAAATTCTGCAGAACTTTGAAGTGTGCATCGGAGTTTTCAGAAATTCTGGTCAAAGGGACTCTCTACAGAAGAGGTAAGGCACGGTGCAGGTAGAGGAGCTTCAGAATGTGGTCAGCACAGTGTCTCCCGACGACGTAACCCCACAGAGTTGACTTCTCTGCAGAGATAAAGGAGCAGGAATGTGATTTTCCCGGAAAGTTTTCCAGACCACAGAAATAGACAAGCCACAGATTTGTTTTTACGTGCTTGGTGTTTATTTAGAACTACATCCATAGATACTGTGTTCTTTATGTACAGGTAACCTGTTAATATTATGAGGTGCCAAGGCAGCTTCTGCCTTTCCTCTCAGTGTTTATGACAAATGCTTAATTTAGTGGGTTTTATTTGAGATAGTCTTCCTGTGCAGCACAGGCTGTCTTCAACTTGTGGTCCTCCTGCCTCAACCTCCTGAGTATATCACAGGTGTGTATCACTCTGGCAATGTGGTGCCTTGCATACTGTGAGGACCACGAAAGTGCTATACTTGGCATGGACGTGTGGGTGTCTCATAGTTTTTTTTGCCTCTGTCTTCTCGTCCATTGCTTTGCCTTTATTTTGGTTTAATAAATTGAGGACTTTTTATAAAAACTCACTTAATGTAGCTTGGACATCCCTTATTTCTAAGAGTAAGAAATATTATCTAGTATATAAAAGTAATTGCAAAGAAGAAGTTATATTATTATATTCCTTAAGGACAGTTCAGTAGGTTAAAGAACTTGAGTGTTAATATGATACTTGATGTATCTGAGAGAAATTGAGTCTTGACTATGGTAGAACACTGATTAGAATTTTCTTAAGGTCAAAGGTGTCATTGACTCAGGAGAGGTAATATAGAAAACAACATGAATTACATCACATTTGAGTTGTTTTCATAAAGACTCCAGCTTGTCAACATTCTGCTTTTACTTAGAAAGATTTTAAAAATTTATTCTACTTCTTAGTGTAAAATGGAATAATTGCTGATGTAAATCTCCCATCAATTCACCCTTTGGTAAGATAGAGGTTCTGAGTTTGGGATAATTCTGAGAAGAACTTGACCCAGAATTTGCTCCTGTGTGCTTTGTCAACTTGATCTCTAACCAGTTTATCACCCCTGTACATACATCTTGATTGATACATAGAAACAGTGTAGCATTTCTAATTCCACACTACTCATAAATAAGAAATGTGTGGAAGACTCAGCCACAGCTGGGACAGAGTATCATGTTATAGGTCTTACTGGCCTTCCTGGATGGCAAAACAAGTTTGATCCTTTTCATCTATGATGTCTTAGTGATGTCTAGTAGTTCGTCCCATCCGCTCTGAGCCCCCTTTCTACTAGATCAAGCACTGCCATATCCCTACTCATAAAGCATGTATTTGAGAGCCTTCTAGGTCTCTGATCATGTTTTGATTTCATTGTTTAAGGTGTAACATTAACCCAGCACAGTACAGATGTGTCTGGCTATTAAAACCTGACCTTGCTTGTCCATGGGATCTTATATCACTTCTACATATATCCTATATAAGTCCTTATGTGTTTATCCAGTTAGCACTTAAGTTTATTATGCTGAGGCTGTCCTAAGCAGATAATTTATGTAGTGACGCACAAAGAAATTATTTGTAAGAATCGATCAGTAGTCAAAAACTGTACAAGGTGCATAGTTTAGTAAAAGAATAGAGTCGAGGCAATAAGGAAGACCTTGGAAAATCAGATACAAAAGTATAATCTCCACTTAAGTTATTTTGGTTTGCTTACTTAGTTCTGTCACAAATAACTGAATTGTGTGTTAAATGACCTGTATAATATAAAATGTTACTTTTCCAGGATGTCCTTGCAGATTTAAGGGTAATCATGCCTTTTGGAGCCAAACTATTGTTTCATGACTGGCACTGAGGAAATGAACTTGTGTTTAGTAACAGAATTAGAAATGAGGAGCAGTGCTTCATTGGGACAGTTTGGGAAATGCAGCAAACCACTGAAGACGGTGAAGAAGTAGATGTGCAGATGCTCTACAACACAGCATCGTTAGATCTTAGCACTAATTTTAGTTGCCAGTTAGAATACTTAGTTTTTCACCGGAATGCAGAACTGACTTCTGGGAGGACACGAGGAGCTTACTGGTCCCTGGAGTGCGAATGGATGTGCTCAGATCCACATGAGACTCAAGTGCCTTTTATACAATGGTGCAGTATATGTGTGTCCCCACCCACAATTTCTAGAGTAGCTGATAGACTGGCACTTAGGAGCAACAATAAGACCTGTCCTCATGTGTAGTGAGACAGTTTTTACCCCCAGTGTTTTCAGTCTGAAATGTTGGATCCATGGGTATGGAGGAGGGCTGACTATCATCCTACTTTGGTGAAATTAGGATTTTGGAGAAAGCAAGATTATTGTTTACATAGCTACATTGGACACACTTCTTGGGTGCTTGGCCTATGCTTATCCAACCGGTTCAGCTAACCTGTAGAAAGTTGGGGATATTTTCATTTTCTATGCCAAGCAACTCAGAGCTTATAAAATCTGCCCAAGAGTACCATGTCAGTGGCAAAAGAGATAACATTTAAAAGTCTTTTAGTCTAAAGAATTCTATTGTCTTATCAAAAGTCTTCGCCAAAAGGAGATGGGTTATTTTTATAGAATGCGGTGTCAGGTCTGCAATAGGATTGGTTCACTTAGTGTGTATTCACAGATTTTAAAAAGTGTGGGAATTCTAGAAAAATACACTAGACAATAAGGTGGACATCTTTCCTATAGTTTCCCTTCTGACTTAGTGTGGCACTTTACTGTTCATGCTGTGTCCCAGATTATACAGGCCAGATTATACAGTGTCACAGACTCACTGATGGCATCAGAAGAGATCCACTGACCTAGGACTCCTAGGCTTCCTGCTCACGATGTGGCTGAGTCCTATGGTAAGCTTATGTCCCGTCCATTAAACACAAAACTGTCAGACTGCTTCAGGCAAGTGCTTTACTGACAGAGCTGTCACCTCCACCCCTCCCCCCAACCTCAGAAAGGGCTTTTGATTTTTTTTCTCTGTAATGATAATTTTCAAAGTGTGGTTTGCTACTAGCTGCCCCTGGGCACCAGAGGGGTTGTGTGGGGGCATCTTAGAAATGCAGATTCTTTGGCTGTCCTGTTTTGCATCCCTGCCAACAGTGACTGAATCCTCTAGTGCCCAGATCTCCTCAGCCTTTGATGGTGTCTGGTTTGGGCTGCTCCAGTAGGAGTGTGTGGTCGCTCCTTGTTTGAATTCACAGGTCCCTGGCCATCCTTGTTGAAAGGTCCTTTGTGTATGGTGGGTTTTTGTCTCTCTTAGCTTCTTGGACATTAGGTATCCTAAGGGTTTTTGCCTGCTTGAAGTCAGTTCATTGATTTTGACAAGTTCATGGTGTGTTTAGGATACTAGTCCTTTGTCAGATGTATGGTTGGCAAAATTTATCCACCATTCTGGCTTGTCTTAAGTCTCTTTGACAGTGTTCTTTTCGGAGGAGTGTTTGTGTATTATACTCATTTTAAGTGAAGTCCATCCTGACACTCTCCTTTTAATGAGTCATGGTTTGGTGGTATTTGTAAACATTTATTCCAAACCCGTTGACATAGATTTTTTCCCACTCTTTGTTGTCTAGCCCTGTCCTGTTCCCTCTTATACCCCCTGCCCCAACCCCCAAGGGCTGGCATTTTACAAGTATTTCTTTGACGTTTAATTAACTTTAGAATACATGCTTGTTTCTCTTTTGAGGACTTGGGCAGAAGTGCAAAGACTTTGCTGAGTCGCACTGGTTCTTTGTTCAGGGATAACTACTCTGTTCTTGGTTTCTGTCTCCTGGCACGTGTTCTGTCCTGCCATGCTGCCGTTGTCCTCAGTTCTGGAGCTTTGGGCAAGCCGAAACAAGCCTTCACTTGCCTTCATTCTTGCCCTTTTCTCTGTCTTCAGCTTTTCCATGCCTCTTAATCTCCCAGACCTTTGTCTCCATCCACAAAACCTGCTGCTGCACATTTGATCAGCTACATTGAATTGAATGTCAGTTTGGGATGGACTTGCAACATAAAAAGTTTCGTCTTCCAGGACCAGTCTGTTCTCATTTTCATCAGCACTTCAGTCCTTTACCTAAATACACACACACACACACACACACACACAACCACGCACATTATATGAGATAATATAAGATTTTAATCCCCATTTAAAAAACTCATGACAAGCTCTTTGTAATGTAGCCCAGGCTAGCCTCAAACTCAGGCCTCTGCTTCAGCCTCTTGAGTGCCTTGATAGCTGTATACCAGCCATTTGCATTTTGTTTTACTGTAAAAGTGAAGCAGCATTTTAAATTTCATTTCCAGTGACTTATTGCTCGAAGCAGTTAGCTTTATTGTCATGTATTAGCTAGGTTTGTGTCCTTCAACCCTGCTATAGTGACCTACAGAGTTGAGATTCTCCCCTCCCCACCCATGTTGTGTTCTCAGAGATGTTCGTGTGGAGTGCTGTCTGGGGACAGAGATACTTGTGATTTATCCTTCTCAAGTCTGTCTTTCATGTTTTGCTTATTGCACTTGCCCGTCTGATGCTGGGAAGGTGTTGTGAAGTTAGCTGCACAGTCTTGTAGACACTGACACGAGACTGAAGTTCCTCCCCATTCTGGTTGCCCTTAGTGCTTTTAATCCTGAGTTGATACTGAATCTTGACAAATGCATAAGCATTTATTGAAGGGGCTGCAGAGATGACTGGTTGACAGCACTTGCTCCTCCTCCAGGGGATCCAAGTTTGCTCCAAGCACCTGTGTTAGGTAGCTTATAGCCGCCTCTGGCTCCAGCTCTAGGGTACAGCTGCCCTCGTATCTTCAAAGGCACCCACACACTCGTTGTACCCACACCCATTACATACAGAGAGACATAAAACCTTAAAACTCAAATCTTTAAAATAAAAGTATTTATCACTACGATTGTATGATTTTCCTGCTGTGGCTGGGTTCCATCACTTCTATTCATTGGTTTCTGAGTTGAGCCAGCCTTGCATACACTAGATAAATCTCATTTGTCATGAGTTACAGTGAGTGGCACTTGGGCATTCATTGTCAAGGACTTTTCATCATGTTGATAAGAGACATGAATCTATAATTTCCCTTTCTTGTGTTATCATTGTTTAGATATTTGTGTAATGCTTGTCAGTGTCTCATCTCTCTGAATATGTTGTACATGTTTGAATGCAGACTTACCACACACGTACGGGACTCAGTGTTGGTAGACAATATTGTTCATTAAATAATGGGTTGAATTCAGCGGTGCAGTCATAGTATCTAGTGCTTCTGTTTGGGAAGGTTACTAATTATGGTCTTTATTTCTTTAATAAGTACAGGTCTGTGCATTTAACATTCCCGGCCCCCCTTTTCTTAAATAGATTGTGTCTTATAAGGAATTGGTGTGTTTAAGTTGCTAGGTTTGGGGACGGTTCTCTTGATGCTTACTGTTCTTTTAGTGTTTGCTGGATCTCATGATCTCTTTCAAGCGTGTCATTAGTGTGTCCAGTCAGTAGTGGTAGCAGTCAGTGCATTGATTAAAGAACTAGAGTTAGGTTTTGTTGATTTTTTTTTTTTTTTTCTCCCCCAATGTTTTCTTGGTTGTGGCGTTATTGGATTTCTAGTCAAACAATTTTACGTGTGTATTGCCTTAGGTTTACATTGCTTTTCTGTACCTGGTTTTCCTAAGCTGGAAGTTTAGATTGTTGAGTCTTTTTTCACATGTGCTTTCAGCGCTGTGTATTTCCCTCCAGGTAGTATTTTTGCTGCGCTGATCCCCAGATCTTGGTGAATTTCCTTTTCCTTAAGTTTGAAATATTTTTGTAAAGTTTTGTTTATGTTGGCATGTGTTCAGAGAAAGGCTTTGTTGAATTGCTTTTCTCCATCCACCGTTATTCGTTCTGGGAATCAACCTTAGATCACCAGGTTTGTCCAGTAGGAGTCTTGACATGGGGAGTCATCCTGGCAGCCTCTGGTTTGAAATACTTTCAGTTTCTCTTGAGACTGCTTCTGACCTCAAGTATGTCGCCTCCGAGGGTTGAGAGTGTCAGCTGACTGGAAGTGATTGGTAAGTGTTACTAAATTTTGGTTGAATTCCATTGTTGTCTGAAAACATTTGAGTTCTTCTGTGTTTGTTGTTGGGTGTTTAATTGCTCAGAATGTGAATTGTCTTGGTGAACGCTCCATGTGAGCTTCAGAAGAACACGGATTTTTATTCCTTTGGATGTAGTAACCCGGAGCTGTCATTTAGGTCCATGCTGTTAGGTTGTACCTTCTTCTTTCCTGATAGATCTTGTCAGTTACTCCTAAGTCTTTCACTGGAATAGAGGATTTGCTTGTCTGTGCCTCCTACTCAATTTCGGAGGGAGGGGGCGGGGAAGCACAAACATACTACAGATGTTTACAGCTTGCAGTATTGATCTTTTTAATCATTAATACTTATCTATATCTTGAATGTTTTTTTTTTTCCTGTTCTTGAACCTACTTTGAAATGAATACAACTACTTCTACATTTTTAGATTTTCTTTTTCAAAAAAGATTTTTAAAAATGTATGTGTATGTGAGAGCCTGGGGCAGGGGGCCTGTGAGTGCAGGTGCTAATGGTGAGTATGGGATGCCTTGGAGCTGGATCTGGATCTGAGGGCAGTTGTGAGCTACCAGACGTGAGTGCTAGGAATCAAACTAGGGTCTTCTGCAAGAACCCTAAGCTCTTGACCACTGAGCTAACGTTCTGGCCTCAAACTCAGTATGTAGCCATGGATAGCCTTGAACTAGGGATTCTTCTGCATCTCCCAAGTGTTGGGATTATAAGCACGTGTCATCATGCCTGATATCTTGGAATTGGGATACAAACTCAAGGGCTTCGTGTGTGATCAGCAGGAATTTTACCAACACCACCAGCCTTCTAATTTCTTTTGATTAGTGGAAGCATGATACCTTTTCTACTTAAAAAACATGGCTGTGCTAGTGATGTGTGTTCATGAGTGTAGGCACATGTCACGGGCCATGTTTGGAAGACACGGGACAGTATTCAGGCATAGCTCTCTCATGTTGTTGAGGTGAGTCTCTCCTAGTTATTTCTGCCAACCTGCATGCTTCAGGCTAGCTAGCTGGCCCTTGATGTCCTCTTGCCAAGGGAGTGCCAGAGTTCCAGATACAGATCACCACCTCCAGCTTGCTGACCCTCTGAGATATCTTGTCGGTCTGTCCCTCCTTTCTGTCTAGCATCTCACTCTGTAGGCCAAGCCTTGAACTCTAGATCCGCCCGCCTCTGTCTCAGTGCTGGCACTACAAGTATGTACCACCATGCCTGTCCCTTAGCACTCTTCCTCATCTGGATGGGCGTTTGAACGTGTAAGCAGAGCATCTCATAGAGAGCACACATTTGGGTCTTCACACTTGTTTTCCTGATGGCATTTGTCCTTTGAGGACTTTGTTTACATGTTAGCACCCGACGTGATGACTGGGATAGTTTGGCATATTAGCTACCTCGCATATAACTTTTCTTTTATGTATTTTCAACGTTACTCTGTCTCTCCTCCTCCCCCCTTTTCTCTGGTAGCAAGCAAGCATTCTATGAAATTCCGTGTTTCTTTTCTCTTAGCCTTATAACTAAGGTTTACTTTACAGTACCCATTTATGGCAAATCCAGCTTCAGGTAACTTTCAGTTCCCAGGCCCTGCAGCTGCCTCATCCTGGAATATCCTAGACCTCTGTCTGGCCCTCACTAGCTCCCCCTGCTGGTGCAGTCACCATTTAGAAAAGGCTTAGATCGCTGGGCAGTGGTGCGCATGCCTTTAATCCCAGCACTTGGGAGGCAGAGGCAGGACGGATTTCTGAGTTCGAGGCCAGCCTGGTCTACAGAGTGAGTTCCAGGACAGTCAGAGCTACACAGAGAAACCTTGTCTGGAAAAACCAAAAGAAAAAAAAAAAAAAAGAAGAAAGAAAAAAGAGCTTAGACCAACTCAGAATCACAAAGATAGCTTTTACGCTTTCCTACTGTCACCAAGCTCACCTTTGTGTAGACCTGTCTCGTTTGTTTTCCTCTTACAGGAATTTTTAATGTCCCCAGGCAGTCGTCTCTGTGACCATCCCCACCTCCCCCGACCCCATCTCTTGTCTGCCAAAGTCTTGTTTCGCTTTCCAAGGATAGTTTTGCTAGACACAAAATGAAGCCTGGTATTTTTGTATGTTCTTTACCACAAGAACCTGGAGGTGTTTTTGCCATTAATGATCATGTAGGCACAAGGTTCCCGTAGTGCTCTGCCAGGAAGTTTTCTCTCTAGTCCCCAGTAGCTGCCCACTCGGTCCCTGGCCCGGCACCAGCTGTGAAGCTAGGCAGCAGTCTCTGCTTCTGCATTTGCCTGCTTCTCCTTGTTGAGCTGAAACAGAGTCAGCGTGCTGCTTGCACTTGACTGTATTTGATTCCACACGGAGGAAGAGTTTCCCTAGACACTTTGCAACCATCCTTGTCACTTGGATTTACTTAGCCCTTTCTGACTCTTGAATCTTGTTAAGGGATTTTTTTTTTTTCCTTGATGATATTTTCTCTTTCCTCTACTATTAGATAGTCCTGATAAATCATTGCTCTGGGTATCTTCTAAAAATATTTTTTTCATTTTTAACTGTGTATTTGTTTATATAGGGGTTGTGTGTGTGTGTTCGTTTGTGTGTGCGCACGCGCAAGTGTGCATAGGCAGTTATCAGCCGTCCACTGTGGGTGCTGAGTACTGAACTTGGGTCCTCTGCAAGGGCATTGTGCATCCTTTCTCGATGAACCCCGCTCCAGAACCCTCCGTAAGTTATGCCTTCGTACACCAGTTTTTAGTAAGGAAGGCTTATGTAGTCTTAACAGACTTAGAAATGATTGAAAACTGCCCAGTGCCAGCTCAGATATGCGCTCCTTGGAGAAAAGCAACTTCTCACAGAAAGGCTTCTTACCGGTGCATTGTTGAGTCTGGGGTTGACTGGCTCCATCGTGTTTGGGACCAAACCATGGTGCAGAGTAGCTCACCTCACTCTGGGCTTGAAACGGAAAGCTGTACCATCTTCAGGAAAGGAAAGCCACATCAACTTTCCTTACGCATCGGCTCCAGCCACTGCCCCTTGGATAACCCAGACTGGTCTGTTTGTATTGTCACAGCTTCTCAGATTCTGTCTCTTCAGTCTGTTCCAGCCTGGCTGATGCCTCCTGCACCGCTGTGAGGACTGTGGTCAGAGTCATCGAGGACCCCTCTGTTCCAAACAAAGGAGCTTATGACCTCTCTGTCTGACCGTGTGCAAGCACAACCTCGGTTTGAACACTGGCGCTTCCTGAAATGCACCTCTTGGCTTCCGTAACTTCATTTTTTTTTCTCTCTAATTATTAGTGTCTTTCTAGTTGTCATTGTTATCCTACCTAGCCATGGATGTACCTCAGAGCTCACCCTGTGTTTTCCTCCTTCTCTCTGTGCTTAAATGGTCTCGCCCAAACCAGCGGCTTTCTCTTGCTAGCTGTCCACTACTTTTTAACTTTTTGCCCTTCTCAAATCCATCACTCAGGAAAAGAAAGGTGACGTGTAGCCCTTTGCTCTTCTACATCTCGGTAGCTCTTGAGCTCTCTGTCTGATGTTGCTCCATTCATTGCTGTCCTAATGTTGGAGAGGCTGCTTTACACACTGAGTACGTGATGCATACATTAGTTTGGTAACAAAGTTGGAAGTGTGTGGTCTTCGCCACACTTTGATTTTTCTCACTGTGACCTCTGGCACACTGATCTTACCAGCTCGCTTTGCCTATCTTCAGTGTGACAGGCATACTGGCTTGCTTTCATTGGCACTATGCAGCTGAATGGTTTTGTTTTCTTCTTTTTTTTTGGTGGCAGATCAGCTCCTTTCAAGCCTACATATTCGCTACTGTTTGTTTATGTATTGAATGGCATCTCGCACCCGCTTTGGGGCTGATATGAGGACTACGTCCATGACTATTCATACATTGCTTTCTTTATGTGGACCGAAGTTTGAATTCTTCTGGCAAAGTGCCCATTCTCAGCTTAACTCTGTAGCACAGGCTGTGACTGTCCTGTGAAGTGGCTGTTGTCACTTTGCATTCTTGCCAGCTGTGGCCACCGGTTCTGTCCCTTGGCGTCATTCCCAGCATCTGGCAGTGCCAGTGTTTGAGTCTGTCTGCTCACAGTGTCTTGTAGTGGCTCCTCATTGTTTTAATCTGCAGGTTCCTCGACCACGTCAGACTCTGTCATAGTCTTGTTCTCTGTCTCTTGAGAGATCTATAACTGTTACCCATTTAAACGTCATTTTCTTACCAGCTCTGAAGTCCTAGTTCAATGTGGGTTCTTTACCAGATGGCAGATCTCCCCTCCCGGGCTGTGGCTTGATCTTTCATTTACCCAAGCAGTGCCTGGGAGAAGAGAAATTTTTAATTTTAATGAGCTGTGCCTCAGCTTTTTTCTTTAATATGCCATGAGTTTGGTAGTTTTTATAAAAAACAAAAATCAATAACAACAAAAACTAATCCCCATGGCTTTCTGTATTGCTCTCAATAAAGTTTTAACAGTTGAGTTTACGCTGAAGTCTGTGATGTATTTTGAATGGACTTAGGAAAGGTGAGGTCAGTGACCAGGTTTTCTTTTTGTTTCTTGCAATTCTTACTTTCCTGCTGTCTGTATCCCACCCATTTGTTCCAGCATCAAGTCCATCAGAGGACTTTCTCCTCTGTTTGAGACCTCTAAGCTTACTCAGTCTTCGTACCTGTTCTCTCAGTGTCAGCCTCTTCCGCTAACGGGCTTCACCCTGCCTCAGCTGCTGCCATAGCCTTTCCTCTTCATACTTGCCTCCTGCTTAAATCCGTTTTTGAAAAAGTATTTATTTTTGTACAATGCCAAGTCTCATGATTCGTCCTGCCAGTGCCTTAGGCTTGCTTAAGACATGTCTTGCTCCCTCTTGTCGTAGGGGATTTCTGTGACTGGGAGATTCCCTACTTCCCCTTTTAGAACTCAGGTACATTTCCTCAGAAATACCTTTGGTTTGTCATCATGTAACTATCCTGTTCTCCTTAACCCCAATCCTTTGTGGATGGACTCTTCCTCTAGGACTTTTCTCTGTTTTAAAAAAGTACATGTTCTGTGTACTGCCTGACTCCTGAGGCCCATGATTATTGTTGGTCTTACCATTGCTTCTCATTGTATCTAATGTATATAACACACTTAGCTGAAGGTACTTTAAAAGTGGTGTGTGTGTGTGTGTGTGTGTGTGTGTGTGTGTGATCCCGCTCATCTCTATGTGCACCATGTATATGTAGTTACTTGTGGAGTCCAGAAGAGGGCTTCAGATCCCTAGGGCCTGGAGTGACAGGTGGTTGTGAACTGCCCCATGTGGTTGCTGGGAACTGGGTTATCTCCAAGAACAGAAGTGCTCTTAACCACTGGGCCATCTACCTCCAGCTTGAAAGAAGTTTCATTTAAAATGGAGTTAACTAGAACTGTGACTCCCCTAAGTTCCTTCATTTCTGTAGGTAGTGATACAAGAAGTATCAGGGGATCCTTTTCTACGTGTGTGCATGCATGTTTGTGTGCCTGTGTGTGTGTGTGTGTGTGTGTGTGTGTAATCTGAATGTTTTCCTTTTCAAGCCTGGCAGCTCCTCAAGAAAGTGATTGGCACTTTTCCATTTTTCATTTTACATGAAAAAGTAGACTTGTTTCTCATGGAAATGAAAATGTCCAGCGTAGGCTTGGTGGGTTTGGCTGTAGTGTGTGTACACTAAACTGGGATGGATGTTCCTTAAAGGCCTTGTACCTTCAGAGGGAGCCCATAAATGCCGCACGCTTGCCTGGATGGCGTCCATGCCTCCTGCTCCCCCAGTGGTTTTGATTTAGAAATATGATCACTGCAGCATTTGTGTTTGCAGTGTTCTGCTTCTGCCTTGGGGGGAGAGAGCTTCCGGTTGTTCCTGCGGAAGGGGAGATTAGGCTGTTGCCATTGTAGTGTTTCTAAACTTAGAAACTCTTTGGGGTCTTTATAGGAGGACCTCTTTGCTAGGAAACTGTGTGATAAACTCTGTTGGTTGTCTCACATTTAGCCTTTGGAATAAATATGTCATTTCAGCCTTTTGCAGTCTCTGAAACACTCATTAGGAGTGAGTCGTGGTTTTGAAATCATCTACATTGTAGCTCTTTGTTGTTTTTCTTGCTTGAATTGTCTTACCAGTGGAGACGTTTTGTGAGAGTTGTGAGTTTAATGTGTGCGCCACCCCTCACAACTGACTAATGCCAGAATACATATCTAGAGCACAAAGTATTCCAAGCAATAACAGTCTCTGCGAGGCGCCCCTGGCAAAGCACAGCACAGGCTGAAGTCTAGTACTTCACGTGCTTAGGCACTGACAAGTTTATTTTGGAAAAAGACAATGTATAGAATTGGTTAATAGGACCCTGATCCTTTCCAACTTGTTTGACAACTTTGAAATATTTTTTTTTCCTCTCTAAAGTTAGAGATGCATTTATTTTTACACTGAGGAAAGTAGCAAAAATATATATAAATATATTTGTATATAAATGTATAAATTTATATATATATAAATATATATATATATAAATATATAAAAAATAGTGCAAAATAGCTTATTACATGTTTCCTAAAATTTCTAATCCTAAAAGCAATAACTTTTGCCTTAGAACTTGTTACGGGAACATCCTAAGTGGATACTTCCCCAAATGTGAAGTTCTTATCTCAGCGTTCTTTCTACGAGTGACCTGTCGCTTGACTTCTTTTTCTCCATGGAAAATGTGATTGTAATAATATCGGACTTGTTTTTCATCAGTATTTTAAAACAAAATTGTAATAACAGTCCTGTGGTGGTAGTCTAGTTTTTAAACACTACTTGGTTCCCACTTCTCCTAGGAACTGACAACAACTAGCAATCCCTTCCTGCATGCTTTGAATTCAGCAGGACACAATTTATGAACGTTTTCTAATTCGCATCTCTCTCCAAGCTCCAGGTCACCGCCCCGCTATAGTAGGTGGACTTGGTGGGTGGTGCATCAGCTTTGTGTTTAGATTGTCGTCTTCACCCACTCAGCTGAAAAGGTCAAGTTACTGCAAAGATTGTGTACACTGAATTGTGTAACTTGGGAACTCAACTAAAAATGAATGGGTTTATATAAATTTAAACTGAATTTTCCAGTGGAAAAATTGGCGCTATTTATTGGCCACACTTTGGGTATCAGCTTCACGGTTTTAGAGAACGAGACTTGTACCCTAGATTTATTTTTATTACTCTTCTCTGTGAGTCAAAGAGTTTTACCCATTTTTTTTTTTTTTTTTTTTTTTTAAAGCTCACCACTCATTGGTGTGCAGATGTGAGGTCTTTTCCAGCTCACTCTGACAAAGCACCGAATGATGGGTGATTTTCTAAACACTCATCAGTATAGAGCATGCTTTAATTAGAAGTTTTTGTGAATGAGTCTAAGATGAGTTTGGTTTAGCACTCGTGGCTTTCACTGTTGAACAGTCCAAGGAGGTGGCACGTTGCTTCATGGCCCCGAGTTTTACATCGCCTGCCTTGTGCCTCAGTTTTCCAGGGTTCTTACTGAGTGAATTTCTCTGCTCTTACTTCAGTTTCCCCTTGCTCCCAATTTGAAATTATAAGTGTCTGTCATTTTAAGAAATAAAAATCCTAGCCTGGTGAGAGCACGGTGGCTTAAGGCTCCTGCCAGCAAGCCTGATGACCCGAGTTCGATACCTGGAGCGTGCAGGGTGGAAGGAGAGAGCAGTTCCTGGAAGTTGCCCTCTGATCTTCGAATACCAACACACAATAAATAAAGGATAGAAACATTTTTTGTTTGTTTAAAGAAATGAAAGCCTAATATAAATGAGTTCATAAAAAGAATTAAATGTCTCATTTCAGCTTTTTGAGTATGCAAGTGAGTTTTTAAATTACTCCTTCCCATGTTTAATACAACTCACTACGTGATACAGATGTTTTCAAGCATCTATCCATGAAGCTCCTTTTCCATAAGATGTTAGAGGAGCAATTACCCTCATAAACTGTTGAAACATTTTCTTTACAGAGAGGGTGGTTTCAAGATGCTGTTAGGATTTGTGCCATGTGAGAGAAAGACCTACGGCCTATCTCTATTAACTAATTTATTTTTATTTTGCTTTATGTGCATTGATGCCTTGCCTGCATGTATGTTTGTATGAGTTGGGATCCCCTGGAACTGTAGCTCTAGGCAAATGTGAGCTACCATGTGGATGCTGGGAATTAAACCAGGAGTCCTTTGGGAAAGCAGTCAGTACTCTTAACTCCTGAGCTATCTATCTCTCCAGCCCCCAGCCTGTCTTTTAAATCACAGTCTTTTCGAGTTACCAAGAGTGAGTGAGTGACTGGTGGTGAACTGTAGGAGAGAGAAAGGGGAATTTTTCAACTCCACCCTTTAACTAAAATGTCCTAAGGATTCCTTTGTTTAAAGATCTTCCGTATGCATGTGCACAGATCTGGGTGTGTGTGGTGTGTGTGTGTGTGTGTGTGTGTGTGTGTGTATAATGGATGGGATCCTGGACGGTGGCACACGTCATCACACTGGCTTCTCGGTAACTTGCAGGAGGCTCAGAATTTAGGGTGAATTTCTGCAGTTCCTCTCTTAAGGTTGTCAGAGAATTGCCTTTTGGCTAAAGTAGAAGTTGTATACATACAATGTATATATAAAAGGAGGAATTTGTTACCGAGTTTATATCTTCAGTAAAACTTGCCTTCAATCCATCACCAAATACATACTGTGTATTTTATGTTGGAAACCATGTTGCAAATGGCAGAGGCCAAGTTGTGTAAGAAATAGGTCTTAATTCTCCTGTCTCATAAGCCTGCCTTAGCCTCTTGAGTGTGGTTACAAGCTGCCCAGCCATATCCAGATTCGAATATCTAGTTTATATCCCAGCTTCTGTGTTCACAGTCACCAGTACCCCCTGGGCTGATATGCTATTACATTCTAGTTTCAGTAGGATGGTTTTTGTTTTGTTTTTTTTTTAAAATAAACAATTTAGACAGCAATTTTTTCCACAGTGTTACTAATATTTAGCAAGTACTTAAAAATGTTAAGAACTGCATTGAGTATTGTGTGGCTTTAGATGAGTTTGTATCTTTGGATGTTTAATTTTGGGGTCTGGTTGATCGTAATGCTTTTAGTGTCTGGAGAATGGACTTAGGACTGAGTATCATTTCATTAGAGGGCAGATGTGTTTCCTGTAGAATTCTTGAAGGTTTGGCTTTCTCAGTACACCGGTGAGCTGATGAGATTAACATGGAACTTGGGTCTGATGTGCTGTTCTTCCATTTTTGGCCCTGGCATTAAGTGATCCTGGCCCTGTGTTCCTTGCCAAGAGCATCGGGAGGCTGCTGCTTCATTAACAGTCTCCAGGTGCCCACCCACTGTGAGGGGGGGTGAAAGCTCTGGTCTGTGCATCACAGATTACCAGATAATGGCAGCTGGCGATGATTCCAACCCTGGTGAGGCCACTGGGGAAACAGTTTGGGTGTATGCAATACGGAGTTGTGCAGTATGGGTGTGAGGAGACCAAACGGTTGCCACGTGTGCAGGGCCCCTTGGTGTGTGAATAGCACGGTGTTACTGATTTTCTTGTTTTTTTTTTTTTTTTTTTTTTTTTTTTGTCCCCCCTTGGAAAAAATAAAGCTTACTAAATAGAAACTGTGACCTTGTCAGTATCTCTTCTGACCTAGCAAGCTAAATCTAGGCAAACAGTTTACATGCTAACCTCAGACACTTATTGTCAACAGTCTTTGAACATCCCTGTGAAGTTAACTGAGCTTTAAATATTGATCAAAAATGATTTGGTGAATTTAAAAAGACATCCATATTCGTGTTTTATCTGCAGAGCAGAAAGTTGGGTCATTTACAATGCTGAACTAGAAAGGAAAGTATTTGTCAGTACTCCCAACTTCAAGTATCAAATTCTAGCATTTTCTTACTGCACCAAATTCATCAGCCTATTGGCAGATAACTGAGTAAGGTACAATTAAAAATTTGGAGGTTTTGCACATACAGTCTTTTGAAATCAAAGTGATTTACATATAAAAATAAATTCTGGCCTTACCAGTCCATAATTTTTACTGTCATCTTAATGCCACAATTAAGAAAAAGAAATCAGGGTCAGATAGCTTTTTCTGAATTTTACAGTGTTAGGTCCATCCTTTGCTGAGGTCTCTAGTTAAGTCTCTAAATAAAAATGGAAGAAGACAACGTGTTCCTAACTTTGTCCTTTTTGTGGGGATGCCTGGAGTCTAATGAGAAGAACCATTTGTGAATTAATATAAAGCCCAGTTATCTCCATTTGGACAGAGCCAATTGTGTACAGGCAGTTTTGTGTTTTGTCTTACGAGACATAGTCACACTTCACGGCCCAGGCTGGCCTTGAACTTAAGAATATCCTGCCTTAACCCCTTTTGTACTGGATAGGTGTGTGCATCGCATTTGGGTTGCAGGGACTTTAATCTTATTTATTTTTAAACGGTCATTGATACCTGCTCCATTTGTGGCACTGGCGGGAACAAAGGGGCTCGGGTTTCACAGATCAAGGATGGTGCTGTCTGTGTTTCCAGTTTTTAAAAAGTGTTTTGTGGTTTTAGTATTGTGTAATGAGAAAGGGATATTTTCTTAAAGTAACAATGGTTTTCATCATGTTCCTGAACTTTAGATTTTTGGAGCACAGGTAAATAGTGAAAACGGGCCATAAACAGACTGAATACATAGGCGGACAGTCTTACCACATACTTGTGTATGCGCACACATGTGGATAAGCGTGTACAGACACTCCATCCTAGGTCAGAAAGGGTGTGCTGGATCTGACAGCTGCCATGGCCAGTTGGTCTTTATAGCATGATTGCGTGGGAGAGCTAGGAGATGAGGAGGTGCCAGAAGAAGAGAGGCAAGACGCCCCAAGTGAAGATTCTGCCCCTTCTCCCTGCATCCTCCATGAGTTGAAGTGTTTTGTTTTCTTCTTTGAGATGCTCCTGTTGACAGTTAGTGACAGTTAGTCTAAGACAGAGAAAGAGAAACGAGGGTGGATAACGGGGAGCCTGGCTTTGAGGGAGGAAGCTGTCTGTGCCTTGGCGAAATGTTTTCCTAGTGGGGTTTTGATGGGGGCTTTTCTAAGGTGGCATACTGAGATTTTCCCACAAATAGAAATCAAATAGTATTTCACTTGTGACGTTTGCTTCTTGTGACAAGGAAGACTTCTTTTATTTGGTATAATGCAGCCAACGAGTGTGCCTTGAAAGCAGCCTGGCTATGTTTGTGATGGGATCCTCCGGCTTGTCATTGTGTAAATAGTGCCAGTCCCCAGCCCATGCCTGCTCGAGCCTCAAGTCAAGTCGTCAGGAACACTTACTTTGAAGTTAAGAGACCTTTTAAAGTCAGACAAGTAGAGTGAAGAAAAACTGTAGCTGGTCTAAGTGTTGGTCTGTTCAGGGCGCTCCAAGATTCTCAGGCATACTAATGACGTGCAGCATGAAACTGGCTTTGTTTCTAATATTTATTTTTTAGCAGTAGAAATGCCAAAAATCTGCAGACCAAGTAACACACCACTTCAGGGACATTGCATTCTAGCTGATGCATTTAAAAGCTGCTTTTAGGAGTGAGCCTTATTCCCCCCAAGACCCCCCCCCCATTGTTAGAATCAGCCTCAGTTTCTGTTCCAGCCATTCATTTGAAAAGCTATTGTAGAGCAAGCACATGGAAAAAGCATTTGCCTGCTGTATGTCCTTGTGGCTGCTTTCTGTACATGGTCAAGCAATTAGCAGTTTGTATCCCTGTGTTTGCGTTTAGCAAGTTTACACAAATGCTAGCACATCAGACTACACGCCATCTTGCTCTTCCTGTTCCCCACTATGGCCCCTTGGCAGCCTTTACAGACAGCAAATAGCTTCCTAATTAGTTTTTGTTGTATAGCCAGGCTAGCCTGGAAGTTACAGTGGTGCCCCTGCCTGTTCTGTGCTGGACCTCAGGCACCACCACAGCTGGTTCTTCTGTCTCTTAGCAGTCCTTTGTTCCTAAGCACCCTCTCACATTTAGACCATTGCTTTTGTTACTACAAATTGTTCTATAATGAGTGACCTTGCACATGCCGCCATTTCCTGACTGCGTTTGGGTTGCAGGTTAAATTCCCAGTAGGAATTGCCCCCTCCCCAAGTTCCATGTGTAGCCCTGGTGTCCTGGAACTTACTCTGTAGACCAAGCTGACCTCAAACTCACATAGATTCACCTGCCTCTGCCTCCCAAGTGCTGGGATCAAAGGTGTGAGCCACCCACCACCCAGCCTGAGAGTTGTAGTTTACTCACACACAAGCAATGCACAAGAATCGATTTTCTTACAGCTTTGTCTTTGTGCTATTGGGCCTGAAGACTGCAGAGCAGTCTAACTTGCATGGTCCTTACTGAATGGCAAAGTTCTCTTTATATGTGTATTTTATCTGTATGCTGCAGGATTTTTTTGTTGGTGTTGGCCCTTTATACATGATATGAAGAGTAGTAAATATTTCTCCCTGTTTGACAGTTTACTGTTGTAAGTTTGTTTATGGTGGGTACTGTGTTTAGGTCATGCAGAGGTTATGTCTTTTTTAATATAGTAAAAGGTATCAGTTTTCTTTCATGATTGGAGCTTAGAGTCAAGAAAACTTACTTTAAGGATATAAGGGAACTAACTAACTTTCTTTCTTTCGCCCACTTGGGTTTATCTTGGTATTCTGAATTGATACAAATTATCTGTCTGTCTGTCTCTCTTTTTTTCTGTGTCTCTGTCTGGCTCCTAGTTGTTCTAACAGTCTTTATGAATAATTCATACTTTTCCTTCGATGATGAGATCATGTTCAGAGTCAGAGCGCTAACCATGGAACTGCCGTCAGGTCAACAGAACAAATTGTAACCAGAATGTCCCTCAAGAGCTCCAACTGTAAGAAGACCTGTTGAGTCGCGCTGTTCCCAGGTTGAGCCGCGCAGGCTTTCCCACCATATTTCGGGGAGCTCCGCTAGGTACCCGCAGGGGCGATCTAACAACCTGTCCTCCTAATTGATCTCTCACAAAGGCCTTTTCTTGCAAACTGCCTAGCAAAGGTACAGGCAGAAGAGGTGAGAGGGCTTTCCATGTGCTTCTTCGTGGCATTGGTTGACTTGTGGAGACTGGAATTGAGACTCTGGTTGTAGCTTCTGTTAGTCTCAGTTTCCAGTGGTTTGTACAAATTCAGGATCAAAATGAGAAAGAGTAAGGAAGCAGGCGTGGCTTATGAGATGGCCAAGCAGCAAGGGTTCTGGGACAGCCTCTCTTCTGGTCAGTACGTTTCTGATGAGTCACCTCTAGATTTTGACATGTGAAGACGTGTTTCTCAAGTCAACAGTTGCAGGTCTCTGCGTATTGGTTCCATACAGCGACTAAAAGGTACATGGCAAACATTTCTAGGGTGAGAATTTAGTTGATAGACACAAAATCGTGTGTATACATTTGAAAATAGAAGTAAATAGGCTTGTGGTTGAGGTTTGCAGAACGAGGCCTATCAAAGTGCCAGTCACACATTAGATCCTGGCCAGTGAAGCCAGCCTGGAGCCAGCCTAGGGGAGGTAAAGGGGTTTCCCATGTCTGAAGCCCACTTCACAGGAGAGAACACCAGGTCAGTGTAAGAGTGGCGGAGATAGAGGGATACCACTTGGTCCATCACTGTTAAAACTAGCCTGATCTGGAGACTGGGAAGACCTTTCTGAGAAAACAATGCCTATTTATTGAAGATGGCTCCTAAGGAGGTCTGCTAAGGATTAGAACTGAAAGCAAGCCAACTGGCAGGCAGGTCCAGGGTTCCCGGAAAAGCCAATATCAACCTGAACTAGCACAGATTGAAAATTACTGTGAATTCCTACGACTTATCGACGGATGTAGATGAAGTGAAGAAGAAATGGTCCTATTTCTAGAGGGAACACTAAGTCCCCTTTGAGTGCATTGAGTCGGAAACATCTGAATAGAGATGGTCGGTGGGCATTCAGATCTGAGCCCCAAGTTCAAGGTAAGAATCTAAAATGAAGGCATTGGTTTGGGAGTTGCCATCTTAATGATGGTCATTAAACACAGTGAGTCTGGGAGTGGAACTGCAGGCTGAGAACTGAGGCCGGGACTGCTCCGCTAGACAGATTTCCTTCCAAGCTCCAACCCAGTCAGGTCTCATCCGTCCTCAGTGTTTAAATTAGAACCTATGTCAGCTGTGAAGGAATCTTGTTGTTTTTTTTTTTTTTCTTTTCAAAAGGCTTTTTTTTAAAGGCTCTTATAGGAGTCAGCATTTGCTCTTAATAATAATCAACTATACTCCACACAAAAGATTTTTGACTTGGCAGGCTGTTTCTTGTGTGTTTAAAAAAGCGTTTGTGTGTATTTTTGCTTAGCTGGCTCAGTGAGTGGGCGAGTGTTTGCATATATAGTCATGTTGGACAACTACTATTCTGGCTGTGTGTTAGATGCTAGAAATCAGAGCTAACCCTAACCTTAGTGTGCCAACCACTTAATGATAAAAATAGAGGGCCGGTGGATATTTTATAAAGTTCACAGCTTCCCTTTCTCCTCCCAAACATGAGTTGAACTTCATTGTTAATTCCACTGTACCCCTGCCCTCTGATAGTGACGTGAGGTCAGCTGTAGAAAGGCGGGACACCGGGCAAAGATTTTGTTCATGTAGTTTGGAAATTTTTGAAAGTACACTTGGTATATACAACTTTGCAGATTATTTTTTGTTTTCATAGCCTTAAAAAAAAAAAATCTCTCGTTTTATCACAAGTTCTTTGGAAACATTTTTAGTTGCTGTATAAAAACATACGGATGCTCCAGCGTTGTCTTCTCTGTTGCCAAGTGTTGATTTCATTCTCCGCTCCTTGCCGGTGCCTCGTGCTATAATGAGCACTCAGGTTTGTGCAGTCATCTGTGCATGCCCTCAGGATTGCGTCCTTGGGTGAATTCACAGGAGTGGATCTGCTGGGCAGAAGAATACAAATGTTATCTTATGGACATGGTCATTTTATGAAGATGGTTCCTCAAACAGTTCCTTTCAGACCTTACTATCGTCTCTGCCGTGGGTTTTTGTTTCAGGATCATTCTTTGTATTGCCATTTTGTTTTTGCTGATAGTGCTGGCAGCTTGGAGAGGTGGAAGGAGCTTGACTTAATTTATATTGAGTCTGAGTTGCTGCAAGAATTTAGAGCCCCCTTGTTCAGCGAACTGAACTTACTGATTTTGATTTTAATGCATATTTTAGCGTGTCTTGGCAAGATTGCTCATTTGTCACGTCATGCCTAGGACATGGGGTCCTGTGTAATTTCTTGTCGGTGTTTAGGAAACATTTCCCAGAAGTCTCTCAGAGGATGGGGGGTGCATGTCTGACTCTGTGTCTACACTGGCAGAGAGCCCAGGAGAGACAAAGGCTTTGTAGTAGGGAGTAAACTTGCTCAGGGCTCAGAAGAGAGTCCTGGGTGTCTGGAGCAAAGGCCAGTGGTTGAGCCACTATTACAGAGGCCAGAGGCTGGAGGGGCACACAGAGGGAGGGTCCAGTGCCTTGCTGGAACCATGCTAAGGACTTCTGAGTGGAGCTAGGAGTGGAGGCAACAGTCTATCTGTTCCTTTGTTTGTTTTGTTTCTTAAGATCCTTCTGACTGCTGGGTTGGAGATTACAGACAAGTCATCATAGAAGCAGGGAGATATGTTGGAAAGCAACTTCTGTTGTCCTGGTGACAAGGTTATATTGATTCATTCACCTCTCCTGCACTTTTAGCTAAGCTCACATTGTGACCATCGACAGCATAAGTCAAGATAACTGCCAGGTTTACCCCATGGAAAAATAATGTTTGCCAAATGGAAACACTGTAACCTTGAGATTGTCCAATCTCTCTCTACCCTAACCAGCTAAATGTGGGCAAAAACAGTTTAGACGTTAATCTCAGAGGCTTATTGTCAACTGTCTTCTGACATCTCTGTGAAGTTGGTTATAAATGATTTGGTGAATTTAGAAAGATGCCCATATTCCCTTTTATATCCGAAGAGCGAAAGTTGGGTCATTTACAGTGCTGAAACAGAAAGGAAAGTATGTGTCAGCTTCTCCCAGCCTCAAGCATCACATGATAGGCGTCAGGGGTTGAGTCCTTCCAAGTCCTGTCATAACTTCAGCACATAGTACATGAGCTCAAAGTGTTTGTGTGTTTTTCTGTGTGTTATTTTGACAACTTCATGTATTTATATGACTCCCCAGGCATAGGAACAGGCCTCTGTACTCCCTGTGTTGTCATAGGACCTGTGTGGTCTGCTGTGCTAAGCTGTTATGCTGACTTACATGGTACTCTGAGGACAGAGATGAGACACAGGGATTAGCACACGGGGACAGGGGAAGCAAGGCACACCTGGAGGATGAGGGCCAGGGTGAGACTCCTCCCCAGTCTCGTAATCCACTTACTTCTTCCGTGTTGCTGTTTTGATAGGAAGCACCTCACCTAATATTGGATGAAATTGATATTACAGGGCACTGGTTTTGTTTCTATCATGGGTCCATCTTTTAGGGGGAACACAGGGTCCCCGTCTCTCAGAACAAAGAGTTTTAGAGTTCTATAGCATTTGCTTACTTTTAAGTTGGCGTCCAGTTCTTGAGCTTTGTAAATTTGAAAAATTTCCTGTAAGGTATTTAAGTTCAATGTAAAAGAATTCTGTTCTTGATTCTTTTGTCGTGATGTCATGATTCTTTTGTTGCTGTCTGGGCTTGGTCTTTCCTCTCATCTGGGCAGTACACGCTGTCATCGTCGTCGTCGTCGTCGTCGTCGTCGTCGTCGTCGTCGTCGTCGTCTTGGCTATTTCCCTCACCCGACACACTCATGTGTAGGATGTGAAGGTCATTCCCTTAGGTCTGTGCCTTGTCTTCATCTTCCTCTCTGCTCTGCATAGATGACCCCAGCTCTTCTTGGCCATCTTCCTCAGGAGCGTGCTCTCTCAGCCTCCTGGTGGCCTGAGCTTCTCCTCCATGTGGAATTGCCCTGGTGTTCTAGTCACCATGCTCAACAGCCAGGTCACCTCAGACTGTCTTCACTGGCCTCCAGCCTGCTTGTTCCTGGGACACAGTGAGCAGTGCACAGTCCCCAAAGTTTCATAACTGCCTTGATGGTTTCGCTTTTGTCTTCTCAGCTCCTTCCCATTGTCCCCATTTAGCACAGACAGTCGAGACGCCACTTGATTATTAGCAAGAGAAACTAGTGATCAGCCAGGCTCCAAGCCCGCTTTCCTCCTTCCCAGCTGCGGCATTAGCGTTAGTGGCCGCTAGGGGGCCCTCTTGCTTGTATCTAACCGCACCTCTGCATAGCTTTTTGTTTATTATCTCTCTTTTCTCAGGATCCTGCTTCCTCTTCCCCATTTAGGGACCATCTTGCAGGTTCTACCCAATGAGATGTCATCTTCCTTTGAGAACATGGCATGTATTTTTGTTGTGCTTTTAGCAAGTTCCCACCTACGTCGCTTCATACCACCCTGTCCGCATTTCCTACCCTCCTCTTGCCAGCACCGGGCCTTCAGCTGCTTATGCAGTCTCTCTGGGCTTTGCTTTCCTCATCTCTGGCGCAGTGTGAGGACTAAGCAAGTTATTGTATGTTTAAAAGACTTAAGACGCCACTCAGTGGTAGGAAGTGTTCGCTTTTGTTATTGCCCACGTGTGAGTGTGCAGATGTGTATGTGTTTATGTAAATGCACTTGCACATCTATGTACATGCGTGTGGAGGCAGGCAGTCATTATGCCATCTTTTAATAGCCCCCACCCGGGTGTGTTGAGATGGCCTCTCACTGGCTTGCTGGTAGGCCAGCTATTGGCCTCCCTTCCCATCAGTGGGATCACAGATACCCACATCACAGCCAGCTTTTTCCCTGGGTGCTGGAGGTCAAAGGGCCTGTCTCTGTGCTCAGTTTTTTTTAGTGGGTTCAGGAGATCTGAACTCAGGTCCTCTCCCACTTGTGCAGCAAGCATAATATTGACTGAAATATCTTCCTAGCGCCATTAATACATGTTAAAGTAAAAAAAAAAAAAATGCCTCTAAGTACCTCCAGGACAGGACATGTTTTAATGGTTCTGTGAATCTAGCCCCATAGAATCTAGCATGGTGCCTTATACGTGGTTGGCACTTGATGAAGGACCTTTTGAACCCAAAATTGAAGTTTATCAAAAAGCCTTGTTATCCAATGACAGCCACGAAGGGTGTTTTGAAATAACGGTCATTTAAGTCAGCACACAGCAGTTTCATCAGTCAAAGTGAGGTCACTGAAGTTTTCTGGGATAATTTAACAAAGAGCACATGGTTTCCTTGTTTAATTATATGGTTTGGATAAAACAAGCTTAATGTCATTTTAACAAAACACACATTTTAACTGAAACCATACAGAGATGATGACTGTTGAGCCCTGGATGCTAAAACAACACACAGTTTTAATACGAGGAGAGCTTAGTCTCAGCCGTTTGGATGCCTCTGTGTTGGCGACAACCTTCTGCATGCGTGTACGCAGAGCACAGCTACCCAGGAAAGTGTAACTGGCCCCGGGTACACGGGTCTCCGGCTCCCTCCCGTCCTCCTGTGTTTGGCAAATTTACCTGGGGTGTTTAAGGAGGGGTGTTCAGGATTAAGCTCTGCTGCTGGCCTTGATGTTAAATTTCTGACAGTTTAAACATGTGATGTCAGTTTGGGTTTCAGTTTTATTTTCTATGGTCTTAAAGGAAGGAATGATAGGCATTATCATTGGGGTACATGATACCCCCATTTCATTTTAGATTATTTTTCATTTGGTTCACTGAAGACTTTCAATAGGGACTTCTGGAAGCTTTAAAAGTACCTGATGGGTAAAAAATATGCTGATTTCTCCTGGAGAAGAATTTTCACCAGTAAGCAAAAGCTTGATTGAGTGTCCTGAGCAGGTTTTATTCCCTTGGACAATATTAGGTTACAGTATATACCCTTTCCCAGGCTGGAGGTTTTCCATGTGTTTGGAAACACTGGTAGGAACCACCATCACGGCCTCTGTTTTACCCTTGCTGGGATTTCTACATTAAGTCCAGGTGTATTAACTGGCACACAACACAGTTGACTTGAAACACTCTGTGTCTCTTTATATGAATACAAGCTCTGTTTTGTCAGGACAGTATTAAAGTATTTTTTAATGGTGAAGTGTCTCAAGTGTTTCAATTGAAATAAAAAGCAGATAGATCCAGGAGTCTGAGGTTGGGTTTGAGTGGAGCAGTGTTCAGGTCGAGGGAGGGGAGGGGTCGAGTGACGCCGACGGGATGCTTACGACCCACTTATCAGTGGCCAGCTCCAATTCTGTTTCATCTGTCTGTGCCGCCGCCTTTGTCTCAGAGTTAAGATGTCTCTACAGCAAACGCTTGGGTTTTCTCTGCGTTAGAGTTGGAAATACTGAAAGATCTTTTTATGTTGTAGATCATATCTTCACTCCTTCTTCTCCCAAACTGCCGAAATCTTGGGCTTTGGGATGATTTACAAACCGATTAGCAACGGCAGCTCTGTGGAACCCAAAGGTATTTGCACATGGCTTCCCATACTTTGGGTAGAGACCATTTATATTCTCCCTTCTTCTACCAAGTTACTTAGGTTTATAGGTTCCAAAAATGGAGCCCCAGCAGATTCCTCGGAGCCTCAGCTTCATGTCCTCCGCTTTAGTCTGTATCTCGGGAGGGGAGTGCCCACCTGGGAGCATTGGAAGGAAAGCTACAGAGCTAGCAACCTCCATCCTATGGTTAGATAACTTGAAAAGTACTGGTTATGGATATTTGCGTTGTAAGGCCTGTCCAGAGTTCTGTCTTCCGGTTCCAGGTGCTCACTGTGCTAATACGTTAGTAGGTCCCATGCCTGACTTCCCCCCAAGGCGTTCTTGTGCCCTATGAGCCATGCCTGCCTGCCTGGGCCCACTTTCCTCTGCTTCTCACTGTGTTATTTATAACTGCGGTTAGTTGCAATGATCAATCAGGCAAATCCGAGTCCCCTTAGTAAGCCCACTGCTGCAGGGATCCGGGGGAAGTTTTCTGTGGTCTTTATCTTACATGTCTGGTATTATACTGTGAATTACCGAAATTAATTTGTAAAGATTTGGAAGGGGCAGATTTTTAAGGTATAGGTTGGAAATTCCCGCAATGGAGGAAGGGTTCATAGTTGCAGAGTTGCCTGGCTGTAGTAGCAACTGTTCTGGAGCCAGGCTGATTTGCATATCGGTTCCATGGTGTGATAGCAACGTGAGCTCGATCAGGTAACTGGAGTCCAGCCTCAGTTTTCTTGGCTGTTAAATGGGAATGATGCAGCCTGCCTGCTGGATTGTGATTCCTTTACTGGGGTTTCTTGAGAAGTTCAGTGGCATCACTGTGAATGGGCTGACTTGTGTCCGTGGTCCTAGAATGGTTCTACTTAAGGATTGTCCCTTGGGAGGTGGGAAAACAGCCTCTCAGTCTACTGCATGCAGTGGCTTGGTAAAGAGCCTTAGTTAAGAGGTAAATAAGTTAACATATTTATTATAAACCGTGTAGGCGTAGGGCTAATCATCTTAACTGTTATTGGATTCTGACAAAGAGAAGTTGGTTCATCGGAGAGCAGGGCATTTTCCTTTAAGAGATGTAGAATTTCCTTTGAGATACGTAGAAGTAGAGACTGCCCCAAAGTGTTTTTCCATCTCTAGTGTCGGCTAAGGGTGCATCCCCAGGGCTCAACGGGGCTGGGAAAACCAGCCACTCAGCGCACGTCATCAGTTAGAAAGACAACGAACGTTTGTAAGATCACTCATGAGGAAGGACACAGCCTGTGTCAGAGTCCTCCTAGTCACGGAGAGCTTTATCGAGGATGGGCAGCAAGGGGAACAGAGATTTCAGAAATGTCCTGGAAATTAAACATGACACTTAAAAGTTGTGTAAGCCCACAGACTTTTGCTGAATATTTTGGCAAGTTAGGGGAGCTCCTCCTCCTGCAGGGCTTTGGGAAAGAGGATCGTCCACACCACACACATACTGGTCTCCTCTTCTTACTCTCCCCACACACGGCTTTAGTGCGACATTTGTGTTTGTCTCTGATATACTTACTGCATAGTGAGGTGGTGT
Organism: Mastomys natalensis; assembly: GCA_021653895.1. NCBI lineage: Eukaryota > Metazoa > Chordata > Mammalia > Rodentia > Muridae > Mastomys > Mastomys natalensis. The sequence continues at coordinate 183,590 of JAJTUV010000191.1, read as the reverse complement.
GCTAACTAAGGTGGCTTATTTGTGCTGCAGTAGGTTTTCTCGTTCTGTGTTCAGGATCCCCCTTTTCATCTTGATTTCATCACTGCCTTGCTTGTTTGCTTTGTTTACAGTCTTTGCTCACCATTTGGCAATTTGATATATTTCTATAAATACATTTTAGCCACCCCTCCCTACCCTGCCACCTCCTGTCTCGCTGCTAAAACTTTCTTCCAGCAAGACCCCGTCCACTCTTACGGCTTCTTTGTGCGTGTGGCCCACTGAGTTTAATTAGTGTTTTTGGCCCAAGCATCTGTGGGAGGTAACTTAGCGGAGCAAGGACATCTTCTGCGGTGTACCGCTGAAGAAGATGACACCCCCTCCTCCAACCATGGTGGTCAGTAGTTCCTCAGGGAGGAGTAGGGCCTCATGGGTCCCTCCCTCGTTCATGATGACATGTTGAGGAGTCCTGCGCAGGTCTTGTGAGTGTGCAGCCACAGCACAGTGGGTTCATGAGGGTGTCATGCTAACATTCTCACCTGCTCCGCCTGTGGCTTTTTCCCTGGTCCAGCTTCTGGGACCAGATCTGACCTTGGGGAGGATTATAGGAGTTCCAGTTAAGTCCTAGGGGACTCAGGAGTGAGGACAGATGTGTGGGTTTAACACTTCATCTTCTAAGACTCACAGTCAGCAATGCTCCTTAAATGGAATCCATCCGTTCCAGTCCAGGTTTCCCTGGACAGATCTTTTTGCAGAATCTTGGGCTGTTGTAACTCCAGGACTGACGGTGGACAGTTGCGATGTTCTGTCTGTTAATCCATGCTGAGACTCCATCATACTTGCCCCTTGCTTGGTTGTTAACTGTCTCCTCTCACAGCCTTACCTGTGTATGTCTTGGGTCACCTTCCTCATCCCCCCATCCCCACGGCAGGAGCTGTGGCTCCTTACATGAGTGTCCCCATCGCCTCTGAAATTCAAGTAGAGACCTGTTGATAGTCAGATACAGTGTGATGACTCAAGGAAGATGGGAAGAGGTCTGTAATTGTTTATATGGGAATGAACGCAAGGACTTCAGAGACTGCTGTGGAGTTTGCTTCTGTCTAGTGTCTGTAACATGTGGAAACTAGAAGCAGACAGGCTAATATCTTAATCAAGTGTATATTGAGATTTTTAATTAGCTAGTTAATTAATTAACTAGTTTTTTTTTTTTTTTTTTTTTTTTTTTTTGAGACAGAGTTTTTCTGTGTCATCCTGGCTGTCCTGGAATCATTCTGTAAATCTCGAACTCAGAGATTCACCTGCCCCTGCCTCATAAGTGCTGGGATTGAAAGCATTATTTTGTAGAAGGGGTTTCTAGAAAGACATCTTATATGAAACATATATTGTGGCAGAAAAGTAAAAACAGTTAAAAAATAATCACCATAGAACCCAGGTAGACTCATACCCATACTGCAAACGAGAAACAGATTGGGTTCTCCTGAGCTTTCTGGCCAGGAACAAGATTCTAAACCTCAAGGCATAAAACAAATATAAATACGTTAAGTATGCAAAGCACCATACTTTCTGGGTTGAGAAAAGTAGATGTTTGCCTGACAGCTTTAGGTTCAATAGAAATAACCAAAGGAAAGCCCGTCCTGACCCTAAGCAGGAGGTAGTTCATCGTGATTGGCATCTGCTGTAAGGTGGGACGAATTAGACTGATTCCAATGACTAGAGCATTGTAAAAAAAACATGTAGCCGCAGTTTATCATGGCCTATTGTATTTGAGACGTTTCGTAGTTAAGAATATACTTGTATCCCTCAGATTCAGGTTGTTAAAACATGTTCAGATATCGAGGAGCATTTTCAGCAGAAACTAAGGAAAGAGTAAAAATACTTCCTTGGAAAACTATTCTAAAAGGTTCCAGTCTCCAGAATATCGTCTGAAACAAACCAGGATTTTATGAGCAAAAGAGTGCAGGGTGCTGTGCCCTGGGGAATGGTGGGTAGTGGGGTGCAAGGCGTGTGTTCCACGCATCTAAAAAGGAAAGTTGAATTGTGTATCTACTGTGAGAGAAATGTTACATTTTTAAATTTAGTTTTTTCCCCTTAAAATCAATGAAGGGATTCTACCTTGACTGTAGCCTTATTTAATTAATTGGTTTTTATGCTTTCCTCTGCTGGCCTAGAACAGCCTTTCACTTGTAACAAGAAGGATTAGAGACCGACTATTCCTTCGTGAACTGAAATGGTCAGGTCTGAAGCTCTTGTCTCAGTCTGAGGGTGGATCCTAAGAAAGAAACTTCTCATAAACAAGTTGCTAATTATTCTCTCAGATCTGGACCAGGCACGTGTGCCTATTGGCTAGGTAGCAAAGATGAATGCATAGGTTTCTGGGTGATTTTGCTGGGCTCACCGAGGGAATGACTGAGTGGGTGAACATTTGCCAACCTATGGATGTGGTATGGTAGTCCTGTCTCCTGTTCTCAGAGTTTGCTTGAAATGGTAAATCAGTCATTTCATGTCATTATGAAAAGCACTCTAAGGAAGGCTGGTGGGCTGTGAAGTGAAGAACTGGGAGCCGGGGGTGGGTGCCGGGGCTGGAGCTCAGGTGGTACGGTGCATGAAGTTCTGGGCTTTGATCCCGGTGCTGCCAGTACAGGCATGGTGATGCCCACCTCTAAGTCCTGCACTTGGTAGTAAAGGTAAGAAGATCAGAAATTCAGGGTCATCCTCAGCTAGAAAATGAGTTCCAGCCTGGGCTACAAGACCCTGTCTCAAGCAAAACAAAGATGCATGAGGCTAAGGAATAATCTGTTGTGAGGGATGAGGCCTGTAGATGGGTATTCAAGAAGCGTTACCCGAGAAAACTCTCCAGGGAGAAGCAGTACATAGGTCTTTGAAATGGCATAAATACATCGTGTGTGTCGATGGAGGGGATGCAAAGGAAGAAAGGAGATGAGGTTAGAGGAGTAAGAAGGGGCAGGAATAGAGAGAGACCTTGTGCCAATATAAAAGGTTTCCCTTTATCTTGAGGCAACCAGGACCATGACGGTTTTGACTTAACACTTTAGGAGGATGGATGGGCCGGCAGCCTGGAAAAGACTTAAATGTGGGGCACAGTGTCCTTGTGATTAGACTCCCTGGGAAACTTAGAATTGTTAAGTTAGAAGTTGTGGTCCACCTGTGGCTGATGGAGGCGGGGCAGCCATAAGGAAAAGAATGGGGGACTCTCACTCTGAGTAGATCCTTGGCTTCTTGTCAGACAGAATGTGAATGGTGATAGAGGAAAAAAGAAAACAAAACAGAAAACCCTGAAGATCATTTGGTTTTTGTTTTTTAAATTCAGGCCTTTTAAATTCAAATTTTAAACTGAGGTAAGTTCAGCTTAACACAACATCAACCGTTTTTAAACTGTGCAATCTGATGGCACCTAGGTACATTACAGCACTGTGACTACCACTGTTAGCACGTTTAAACACTTTCATCATGCCCGAAGAAAGTTCCATTGCTGCGAAGCAGAAGTTTGCTGTCCTCGGCTGTCCCGTGTGGGGATGTCCATTCTCCTTCATTTTGGAAGGAGATGTGTCCCCGTGGTAGAATTATTTGAGGGGTATTTTCCTCGCACACACATGCAAGGAGTTTTTGCTATTTTTTTTTTTTCCTCTTTCTAACAATTTCTTTGGTGAGAGAGGCACTTGCACTTCCTTCTCCGCTGGTTTTACTAATGCCAGGCCCTCAGAGGACTTTCTCTCCCTTAGAAATAACTTAATGGAGAGATGAAACATGGGTCGGCGGCTGAGTTATCATTTGAACTTGACTACCAGGACAGCATACTACTTGAGCAGTTTCCAGGAGGAAATGGGAGTCCTTGTAAATATAGTCTTAAAGAAGTTTTGTTAATTTGTTAAGAGATTTATGCTAAAAAAAATACATAACAATTACTTGAGATGTATACAAAGAAAAACTGCTGAAAATCTACGACCTAGCGGAACAAAGCTAGAACAGGATTGTGCCTTCACCAACCCATTGTCACACAGCCTGGTAGCACAGCCTGCTGCTCGCCTCGGGAGGTAGCTGCTAAATGCTATTTTGTTTGGATGGGGAGAGCTTGCTCTGTTGCATAGCAGTAACTCTCCCTGTGCCTGTCCCCGACGGTGTGCTGCTTACATTAGCTTCCCCGGAGCAGCACTCTGCGCATCGCATCGTCTTTCGTGGATTTAGAGTGACTTCCAGGTCTTTCTCTTTCCTGGATGCCTGATACTCCTGTGAACATCCTGACAACATGAGGCTGTGCAGTGTTTGCAGTGGGGTGGAGCTGTGGATGAGACGCTCTTTGCTGGACGATGACTGCCATGGATTGTCCCGATTTGCCTCGCACCAGTAACACATTAAACAGCCCCACTGATGGCTGCTTTTGCCAACATTTGGCATCGTCCACCACTTCAATTTTGTCAGCGTAGAGCATGTAAATATTAGATGTTGTGGTTTTGTGGTTAAGTGCTGTCTTACGGATGCATACTAACCATTCGTGTTTCTTCTGCGAATTCCTTTCCTTATTTCTTACAGATTGTCTGCTTTTGAGCGTACTTGAGATTATCTACTATGTAGCAATCCTTTCGCTCTGCTTTTCTTCGAATACTTTGTTTGTGAGATTTGTCCCCGTTACTGAGATAATCGGAAGTTTGCTCGTTTCCGTAACAGTATACTACATTGTATGAACACACTTTTATATTGTATGATTTGTTGTTGTTTTCTCGATAAGGCATTTAGGTTGTTCCCTGTGTGTCCATTTTTGCTAGCTATTGGCTAGGTTTTAAAGTAGCCGTGCCTGTTTCCATCTACTAGGTGTGTGTAGGTGCCTGGCGGTGCTGTGTTGCAGTTGTCACTAAAGCTTTAACCCTCTTGGTAGTATCTGTGGTTTTAGCTGTGTGGTTAGTGATCCAGTGGTGCCTCACTTGGTTTTAGGTTGGATTCCCAGTGAGGTTAAGCACAGATGGACAGACAGGTCAGGTAACTGCCTTCTTACTGATTACAGTGGATACTTGCTTACCGTTTTGTTTTGATTGTGTGCAGTCAGAGGGTCTGTGAGGGAGCTTTGTTTCCTGGGCAGCATTTGTTCTTTCTGTTCTTCTTTTTTTTTGCTCTGTGAACTTGACCTGCATAACATGCCAATAAAAAGGCTTATGCCATATCAAAAATAGGGCAATAAGATTATATTGAATTTTATTATCATTATTAGTTGTTATTTTTGGGGTTTTGAAATGATTTATTAGTTGCTGCTTTTTTTTTCCATGGGTCACATGGAAGTCAGAGAACAATCGGTCGAAGTCAGCTCTGATTCCTGTGTCCCTGGAATCAAACCCAGGTCAGTCATCAGCCTCGGTGGGAAGTGCGCCTAGCCAACCAGGCGCGTCACCAGCCTGGGTTTGGCTTCTTGAGACAGTTTCTCACTAGGTGACCTAACATCCCAGTCATCCTTCCTCAGCCTCCTGGGTTCTGGGATTACAGGCCTGTCTGCACCATGTGCTCAGCCTTGAGTTTTTATTTCTTGAAGTGATTTATCTTCTTCTTCTTGTTGTCTGTTTCTTTTGTTGATCTGACAAAACGCATAGGGTTTATAACGTAGAACCACCCTAGTGATGTCGCTACAAATCCAACCCAGTTGTGACATTTTGTGTGTGAGGGTTAGAAATTCAGCTCTCATGCCTTGGGAGCATGCGGGAGTCAGAGGGCAACGTACAGGAATCAGTTCCCCCTTTCACCTTTATGTGGGTTCTGGGGATCAAAGTAGGCAAGTCCCTACCCACTGGGCCATCTTGCCTGGCCCAAGTTGTGTTGTTTTTTTTTAAAGGGATTTTGACACTGTTCATGAAAGGGAACCAGCTTATGGTTTTCTTAAAGTCTGCTTTTCTTTTTTTTATTATTTTTTCAAGGTTTTACGAGCTTCTTAAAATAAGTTTTAGGTGAAAACAAGGTTTTATACATGTGTAAAATCTCTGGGAGGTTTTTACAACAGTGTCATTTTTCTTTGGCAGTTTAACAGGGCTGGGCATGTAGCCTCCCCACTGAGGGTCCTGTGTGTTCTGAGGTTTAATCATCTGCATTTGCTTTCCATAGGAATATTTCCCATGGTATTTATGTTTGCCTCTCAAATGTTTCGGGAAATCCACCTTTCTTTACCAGTCTCTAAATTTTAGATTGCCACATAGAATTAAACCTGTCTGTGTGGTACCAGATGATGTTTCGGTACAGGTGGGTGCACACTGAGTAATGTTCAAATCAGGGTGGGCAAATACGCTCTCCTCAAACATCTGCCATTTCCTTTTGGTCCAGATATTCCAGTCCCTCCTTCAGGCTTTCTGAGCATACACAGTGCGTGTGGTCGCATGCCTCTTCTCCCAGCCTCTGCTCACGGCTCTTTTGTATTCATATTTTCAAGAAGCCAACTTTGACTTGAAAGAATTGTATCCTGCTTTTAAAATACTTGTCTCCTTCACCTGCCTCCTTTTGTTCTCGCCCCTTTTCTAGTGGATTAAGTTGAAAATTTAGCCCATTAGGCTTCAAGTTTTCTTTCTTAGATCTGTTTAAAGGCTATAGATCTTTTTTAAGTCATTAAATAAAATAATATAGAAGTCTGAATTTTAAATTTTTAATGTTTTAAATTTGCATGTTTGTAATTGGTCTTATCCATAAAATTTAGAAATATTAAGTGTACTTTTCTCAGTATACTTCTCATTTTATTAATGAATTAAACATTAACTGTATGTTTAATTTTATTTCTGTAAATTTTTTTTTGTTTGTTTTTGTTTTTTTTTTTTTTTTTTTTGGTTTTCGAGATAGGGTTTCTCTGTGTTGCCCTGACTGTCCTGGAACTCACTCTGTAGACCTGGCTGGTATCGAACTCAGAAATCTGCCTGCCAGCCACCACCGGCCGGCTTTTTTTTTTTTTTTTTTTGAGACATTGTCTCTATATAGTACTGGCTGCCCTGGAACTTGCTATGTAGATCAAACTGACCTTAAAGTCACACAGACCTATCTGCCTCTGCCTCTGCCTCCCTAAAGCTGGGATTAAAGGCGTGTACTACCACTTTCAGCTGCAAACTTGATTTTTTGAAGTTTTTTTTTTTAATTTGTTTTTATGTATGTACATGTTTTGCCTGTTTATATGCATATATATATGCTGGTGCCTGGGAAAGCTAGACTCCTCCCAGAACTGAAGTTACAAGCAGTCATGAGTTGCCACGTAGGTGCTGGGAACTGAACCCAGGTTCTCTGCAAGAGCAGCAAATGCCTTTAACTACTGCACCTTCTCTCCAGCCTTCAAACTTAATTTTTTTTAACTCGTTCTTTGAAGTTTGCTTAGCTTTATGGTTTAGCCAGGAGCCTTTATGTAGATGTTTATGCAGATGTTTTCTAGGTGCTTATGAAGGGTGTGCATTCTTTAAATGTTGAGGTTGAGACTTCTCTGTGTGCATCAACTCAAGCTTTAAGTTGTTATCTTCAATCTTCAGTATTACGATTAATATGGTCCGAGTGACTTAACAGTGTAATGGACCCAGTATAACACACTCCTTCTCGGCTTCCCACATGAGATAGGCCCAGTTCCTGCAGGTTTGGGCTTCTCACGGTTCCTTGAGCCTGTTGGGTCATGTCTCTCCTAGGGATGCCCCTTCCTGGGATCTGTTTCGTCTTCTGCAAAGCATATAACCTTTCTAGGTTAATATGGCCAATACTCCCGTTCCCCACTTCCTGGTTTACCAGTTCCATGCCCTTGAAGCTCAGTTTTCTCTCAGGCATGCTGCAGGGAGTTGCCGCAGTGGAAGCACCGTTAAGTCCCTTCCTTGGACAGTTGGGACCGCTGTGTGACTTTCACCTGTCCGCCCTCCCTTTGCCCTGCTCAGTGGTATTGCCCACCGCCAAATTCTTGCTTTATTGTTGTTGATTTGGGATTCTGGGTTTTTTTTTGTTTTGTTTTGTTTTTTTTTTCTTTTTCTTTTTGACCTCTTCTCTTTGACCCCTTTTCTAGCTTATGTGTTACACTGATGGTCTTTTAATCCATACCATTTATATTATCAGCTTTAAAAATCTGAAATTATCCCAAGACCAACTTTCAAAGAAAAACAAAACCAAATAAATCCCTTAGATTTTAACCCTAGTTACTACCTGTTCCTCGCAGTGTACCTGGACTCTCGTCCTGTAGTTTTAAATTTGTATTTAGTCATTCCACAAATCTGCCGTTACCTACGCAACATTTGGATTTTCCTTTATAGCAACGATTTGTCAACTGTACCTTCTGATTCATACCTTTCTAATTGGGTTTGCTTACTTTTCTTAATGAGATGTTTTAGATGTTTCCGCAGCAACAAATGGCAGGAAGATTTCATTTTGTGCCTTTCTGTTTCACTCCAGTTCTTGAAATATTCAGCTCCCTGCCCTGCTTTGAAAGTTACCCTCCTTAGCTAGTCTCTCTGAACCAGCGGTATGTTTTTGAAATGTCTCCTAGGAAAACTAATCAGAAATGTAATATTTACTATATACGCTTTGAGGTTTTGTTTGTTTTTAACTGAGAGGACCACTCCGTAGTCTCTGGAGCATTTATTTGTAGGTTACTGGCAGAATTGCTGCACAGCAAAATACCGAAATAACCCAAACTTTCCATGTACACGTGGGTGGTGGCTGTCCTCTCAGGACAGAGTGGCTGTAAATCTAAGGACGGCCACCCTCGCTGCATATGGAACGTTATTTGAAACTTTCTTACAAGTACGTGTATGTCAGTGTGTCTAGGTCGTGTCAACATCTTTAGACCATGTCCACCCCACTGCCTCCTGCCACGTCTCCCCAAGATCCCACCGTCACATCTCTGAGTTCATTCCTTCCTTTCATAATTTAATTAACATACGTCTTTGAAAACCACTAAGTCCAACTAGCACCATCCATGTGTGCATAGGTGTGCGCTCATCCACTGGAGAATGGGGTTCCTACCAGTGACCATGCTCCTGGAGAAAGTGGCTCTCCTTCAGCAGCTCCTCAGCTAGGGGCGGGGCCTCGGGAGCCCCTCCCACTCACGCAGGCCTTCTGAACTGCTTGATCTTGTGCAGGTAACCACTGTTTCCGGGTGTTCATGCGTGCAGCAGCCATGTCACGACAGGAGACCCGTGATCTGTCCTTATATCCTTTCCGTCCCCTCTTCCGTGTTACCCCCATATACAGTCTTGCGGCTACTCCACCACTGGGTACATCTTCCCTGGCAAGCACTACCGGAGCATGTGAGGCACTGACGTCTTTCTCTCTCAGCAGCCCGCCTCACCCCTTCAGCTCTGTGAAAGCAGGGACTTCCCCGGGCAGTTCCAGATTGATTCCCTGTGTCCTGTGAGGTTTCCACAGCAGGGCTGTCGCTGCCGAGCTCTGGTGGGTAGCTAGAACAGTGACAGGAGCCTGTGCTGCTTCGGGTGCCCATGGGACCTGTGTGACAGTAACTCTTGGGGAGGAAATTCCTGCTTGGCACTGAAATTTTCATTTAGTAACTTGTCCTTCTGGGAGCAGCAATTACTAATATAGAGTACTTCTGTTCAAACTCCCCTTTGAAAAAGATTATATTTTAAATCAGGTTACCAACTAGTGAGGTTTCAGATGACTTCTAGGAAAATGAGAATATTGAGAACTAAAGGTTTAAGCAGGAATGGGGATGAGGAAAGGGAGGTGGAGGAGGGGGTTAGCTTTTGTTTAGTATTTTTGTTTATATTTTTTCCCATCAAACATGTACCATATTTTTTTCCTTGGTGACAGACAGGCAGTCTGCTCCCATTCTTTTAAATCTTATTTTCTGTCCATCTTCCTGTGAAATCCTTGTAAGCGGAGCTCTGCTACTCCTGTGTTTTCTGTAATTTCAAGTCAGATACCCCATGGTGAGCAGACCTCTGTGGTGCAGCAACAGCCTACAATTGGATTAACTTTTAGAATGGTGTGTGGTTACCTTATGCTTTAAACATTCCATTCTGTTTGTTATGATTATTACAGACTTAACCATTTCTGTCATTAGCTGCCTTTCCATCCTAGACTAACACAACAAGAAATAAATGCTTCATATTCTTGTCACAGACCAATTAAAGTTCTGTCCACTATTGCATCAGACACGTTGTTGGCATCCAAGTCGGGAGTCCTCAGGAAGGGGACAAAGGACTGTGTTGGCTACTTTGCTCCCTTGAAAATGATTGTATTCTGCATAGTCCCATATAGAAATGAAATTCTTACCGTAAGCACTAGAGTTTAAAGATTTTAGCATTTCTGTAATTGACTGGAGATATCTTCAGACTCTGAGGCCGAGCAAACTCCAGTGCCACTCATAGACTTTTGGCTTTTATTTTCTTTAACCTGCTTATAGTCTCTCTTCCTTTTACTCTATATACGTATTTTAAATTTAAATTTTAGGTTAGCAGAGTCAGGTCTCATTATGGCTTTTTCACACCAGATGTCTTTTTATCCTATGCATTTCTTTTTTAAACGCGGAGCTTTGTGGCAGCATAGTTCTTAGGTTTAACATTTCCTAATTTTATTTTGTATTAAAGCAAATACATCTTAAAAATAGCTGTAATGAGTGTATAAAATGCCTGTGTATTTAGAGTAGTAAAAGTGATGTCATAAAAATTACAAAATATTACATAAATAAAATCATTAGGTAGCCTTGGTTATACATATAGAAATACGTTGTGGAAGATATTGGAATCTATTCTAATAGGAAGGACATGGTGTGTTGGCGCCATCTACTGGTGTACATCTGGATTTTTTTTCTTCTTGAAGCCTTCTTCCAAAGCTGGCACACTGCTGTGGGGATTTTCATTTAGTCTCTGCTCTGTGGAATCTGGGTGTTGCCCGCTCTAACAGCAGTGTCTGTTCCAGGTTGGCCAGTGTTTGGAGGTCTGGCTTTAGAGTCATCGAAGGAACATTCCTTACAGCTTTATAACTAATTACTTTGGTTTAGAGAAATAATAATCTCAGATTATCAGGCTAACCAAACCCCAGTACATTAATGTATGATTTATGTAAAATTTTGTGAGCCTGTTCTAGCCTTTTGTAAACCTCGTGGTTTGCTACATTTTGTTTCTTAACACATTTTGTCATTTTATTCTGTATGAAAATGCTATGTGTGTGTGTGTGTTGCTTGGTGTTAACTGGGGTACAGGTTGCCCAGTACCGAGTGCACAGGCATTATGGGGGAAGCTGTGTCCAAATCTATAGTTGTTACTTTATTGTTTTGGAATTTAATTTTTTTCTTTTTTTTTTTTTTTAAGATTTTTTTTTAATTTTATGTATGTGAGTACACTGTTGCTATTCTCAGACACACCAGAAGAGGGCATCGGATCCCATTATGGATGGTTGTGGCTACCATGTGGGCACTGGGAATTGAACTCAGGACCTCTGGAAGAGCAGTCAGTGCTCCTAACTGCTGAGCCATCTCTCTAAGTAAGAGCTACTAAGTAAGAGCACATGTTTTAAAGTTGGATCCCGCCGGGCAGTGGTGGTGCACGCCTTTAATCCCAGCACTTGGGAGGCAGAGACGGGGATTTCTGAGTTCGAGACCAGCCTGGTCTACAGAGTGAGTTCCAGGACAGCCAGAGATACACAGAGAAACCCTGTCTCGAAAAACCAAAAAAAAAAGTTGGATCCCTGAGTTTCTTGATTTTATTTACTGTCGGGTGTGTGGAGTATTGGCTGTGGAGTCTGTTCCTCCTCCATCATGGCTTCCAGATAATCAGTTCAGATCTTCAGGCTTGTATGGCCATGTGCCTTGACTCACTGAGCCAGCTCCCCTCCCAGGCTCAGACAGTAACTTCCCAAGTATTCATCTGTGGTCTTGAGACTAAGGACTAAGAGCCTTAACTTCTCTGGGCCTTGATCTTCTCAACAGGAAATGAAAAGGAGAACAGCAATAGTAATTGCTATAACTGATTGTCATTATTAATGTTTGTATCGATTCCCACATTATCTGTTTCTTATGATCATTATGAAGCATAAATAAAATGTATCTGAAGTATTTAGCTGAATGTCTGGCACTTCCCATTTTTTGTGGTTTTAGATAAGGTCTCAGGGCTGGCCACAAACTTGCTCTATAGTAGAGGGAAACCTTGAACTCCTGATCCTCCTGCCTCCATCTCCAAGTCCTGGGATTGTAGGCTTGTACCACCGTGCACAGCCTGTGTGGCACTTGTCTCAGCACTCCGTAGATGTTAGCTGCTATAACTTACTGCCATCATTTCCATTTGTATTAGTTCTTTCATATCAAAGTGAATTCAACATCTCAGTAAATATATATCCTAACTGCAGTCACCAATCTTTCTCTTACACTGGGATCTAGAATGTTTGTCTTAAAGTGTGTACCTTAAGATTATAAACGTTCAGAATGTTTACCGTCTGGTTTTGCACATCCTTTAGAGTGTGGTTTGGCAGAGTAGAGCATCCCGATTGGGCATCCGCCTGGACTCTGTCTCATGGTGAACTACTGGCCTCTGACGCCCGACTTTGTGAGCCGTTTTAAGGATAAAATCTACCAATATCTTATGAAATCTTGATTCCAGGCACTTAGGTTAACAGTAGAAATAGGCTGTCTTTGAATTGCGTACATTAAGTATACTAACATGTTTCTCTGATTTTGCTTTATTTGTTGATTATATTAGCATGAGTTTGATAAGGCTACAAAGAAACTTCACATTGACAAGGAGTGTGAGTGAGCTACAGGATTTAAACAACACAGGGTTGTTGCTCCTTTTTCAGTTTGGATAGCTATAGTAGGACACATATGTGATCATGTGTGTCTAGAGAGGGGTCCAGGGGAACATACTTCTTACACTGGGTGTACCCCCTGACTCCTAATGTAGCCATTGGGCCTTCTAGAAGGATACAAACAATATAAACCTACTCATGGATTATTAGACATACGTTATCTGCAGGCCTCATAGACTGTGCGTGTGAATGTTTCCAGTCTCCATTGTGAGGGGAAGGCTCTGGAAGTATGAGGGTAAAAGATGGGCCCCCAGGGTGGTCCCTGAGCAGAGTAGATGCCTATGGCTGTTTGGATGGATGGACAGGCAAATGAATGAGAGCAGATCTCAGGCGTACCAGATAGCTGCGCTTGTCCGTGGAGTTATAAGCAGGTTCTCTCTTGTGCCCTCTGGGGCTTTACTTCCTAAGAATGCATCACCTCTTGCTTCCTTCATCTCTTGTGTTGTGTCTTTGAGTCATTTCTGCTCTGGTAAAAGTAACCCCTCACCCATATTCCTGTCAATAACCCTCCAGTAAGACTCTTTGGCTCACCAGCTTTGATTTTAGTGGTTTCACAGGCTCTCTATTGGATGAGTAGGGGTATGTGCTTGCATGTTACATACGTGTGTGAGTGCATGTGTCTGTGTGTGTCTCTGTGTATGTATTGTCAAGTATGTGTATATGTGTGTATGTCTCTCTGAGTGTGTTTGTATATGTATGTCTCTGTGTCTGTATCTGTGTATCTGTGTGTGTGTTCCATTGCTTCTCCAGTCATCTGGCCTTGTTCATACCCCTTTGATGCCCTTGCCTTGGCATCCTTGACTCTTCCTTCCTGCTTTCTTCTTCCGTGATGTCCACGCTTTCCCTGCCTCTCCTGTCTCTGGCCTCTAAATCGTTTCATTATATAAAGAACTGATACGTGCTAAAAACGCCAGAAAAAATCAATGACCATCAGGCTTCCAGGTTTCAAGCCTGGCTCAAAAATTATTCCTCTGTGCTTTGGAATTTTACTATACTCGTCGTCCTATGCCTTTGTTTTTCTGCTACAAAATATGAACTAAACACCATATGTGTTAGGTACTTTGATAATGTTTGAAACAAGGTCAGTAGCATTAATGTGTTATGTGTCTTTTCTATAGCAGACATTGAAATCCAAGTCAAACTTGCTGGCAACCTGGCATCTGCAGGAGTGCTATGCTTTAGCTGTTTAAGCAGTGTAGAAATGGTTCAGGTGTTAAGTTCTGTCCTGGTGAAGTTGTTTTACCGTTTACTTACACACTTTTATTTTTAAATTAAATAGGATCGATACTCTTGTGTTCTCTGTGGTGTTCTTTCCTCCTCGTCAAAACATCCAACTTCTGAGTACCATATGAGGCACCGGGATACAAAATGAACCAGTATCCCAGTCACACTCCCTGTGGAGCATCTGTACAGTGTGGGGATGTCGGGAAGAGTGAGGACTCTGACGTGATGCTCCAGGAGAGTCCATTGTGCTGGGAGTGGCGTTGGGAACTGTAGGAGCTTCTGCAGGGAGCCTCAGCTAGCCTCTGTTCCTGAAAGGCTCCTTCAGCAACAAACCTCAGTTGTGATCCGAACATAAGCTGAATTACCAAGTAGAAAACAGTCGGCAAGGCAAGGCACGGGTGGCAGGCACAGTTATATGTTTACTGCCAAGAGATACACCAAAAGCCATTATTACACATGAGGGGCTGTCTAGTATTTTAAGAATAAAACAATAGATTTTTATATTTTGTAACAATGCTATTTTTATGCTCCATCTGGGAAAATACATAGAATTTGATGTTAATTTTTATGTTGATCTGTCAATGGGGATTAATTTCTTTGTAAGATATATTTAGGAAAATATAAAATGTTGATTTTTTTTATGCTAGCTTTAGTTATTGAATATTAAATGATTATTTTACCATTGGCTATATTTTAAAAATTAAGGATTATCTCCGAGTAGAAGACATCTATTATTTGTTTTTTTCATATGTGTGTTTTCTTTAGTGGGTCTCACTATAGCCTAGAACTTAGGGTCCTCTGCATCAGTCTTCCGAGGGTTTGGGGTTATAGGTGGGCAGTACCCACCAAAGGCATCTGCTTATAATAATCGATGTGTCAGGTCATGTAGTTATGGATACTCTTCTGTAATAAATATGTAGCAAGGAGATGGCACACAGCTTGCTACATAGACACTAGAACCTGAGTTGAGCTTCCCAGCATGTACACAAAAGCTGGGGGAGGCGGGTGGGGAAGAAAGCACCGATCTGTAATCTTGGTACTAGGTGAAGGGAGGGTAGAGATGGCCAGATCCAAACAGTGAGCTCCAGGCTCAGTGACCCTGTCTCAAAAAAAAGATGGAGAATGGTGGGAAAAAAGGTTGTGTTGATGTCTGTCTTCCCCACGACACACACACAGAGAGTGTACTGCGCATACCGCATACACACGAACCCTGCACACACATACTGTGCTCACACACATACTGTGCTCACACACACAATTAAAATGTAAAAGTAAAAAGATAGAACACATGATCATTACCTTTTACTTATTGACAACTTTTAGATAATCAGCAAAAGAAAGTCAACTTTAATAGCTACCTATATTACGTGACAAATTTATACTTTGTCAACGGAGAAGGACACTTCTGTTTTCCGAGAGGACTCTGATGTTTTTGTCCTTGGGTTCTTGGAAAGAAGTCGAACCACAGCCGTGGCTTTACAGTTTGCACATAGCTTCTGTAGTTGCTGAAGTGGGACGCTGGGTAGGCATCGGTGCTTCGTTTCCTGTTATACCAGTGATCGCATTGTGGTTGGGTTTTGAAAACTCTAAATCTGTTTTGCCCTCAAGTTTGGTTAGAATATTAATTTTCAGTGACTGAATGATCTATGTTCTGGTGACAGTTGTCATCATCTGCTAATTTGGGACACTGGGTCCTTTTCCCTCCTCCTGTCTCCTTCCTTCCTCCAGTCTTTCCTCTTCCTCCTCCTTTCTCTCCTTTGCTCCCTCCTCCCCTCAACTTCTCCCTCCTCCCTTCCCATCAGCTCCTTCCTCTTTTTCTTCTCCATTCTTCCCTCCTCCCCTTATTCTTCTCCCTCCTCCTTTTCATCCTCCTCCCCTTATCCTTCATCCCTCCTCCTTTTCATCGCTCCTCCCCTCCTCTCTCATCTTTCCTCCCCCTTTCCCTCCTCTGTCCTCCCTTCCCTCCTCCCTCTTCCCTCTTCACTTCTTCCTTCCCACCTGCCTTTCATCTTTTCTCCTCCCTCCTCTTTGTTATATTTTCTCCTCCCTAAGTCTTCCATCCATTCCCAAATCCTTTTGTTGTTTACTGCTGGTTTTCCTCTCACCATGCAAACATGTTTCAAAGCCTCCGAGAACTCCCACTAAACTCTCTGAGGTCTTGGGTTGGGTACATATGGTCAACAGAGGTCATAACGGTTGTTAACAGCACTTAACTTGAGAAAGCCCCATGAGAATCTCCTGTGCCCCTTAACCCCTTGAAATGGGCCAAATCCCTCTACCATGTATCATAGCTTTTTTTTTTTTTTTTTACTCTTTCTGTAATAGTGTGTCATCATAAATAAATTAGGTCACTTCCCCTTTAAGTAGAAACTGCCTCGAGGGTCAGATGGAACTTGAGAACTTTCATCCAAAGCACTTGTTGGTCCCCCAGGAGTGTCAGTTGGACCTGGTGGGGGGAGCAGGGGCAGAGGCAGGCTTAGAGGACGGCCACCATTGTGTCCACACATGAAACCTGTCCTGTGATCTAGTGATACGAGTGCTGTGAGTACCAACTGTGGCTCTGATAAAGGGATGAACTGGCTCTCCCCCCCCCACACACTGATTTGTACCTGGAAAGGCAGTTGGCTTTTGCCCCTCTTGGAGGTTGGCTTTAAGTCCAGTTCAGCCATTTTGTTTTCTTTTTTCTTAGTTAGGAAATCTTAAGAGCTTCTTTAAAGATACTTGGAGGGCTGGGTGCTGATCGTGACAAGAAGAGTCTTTTGCTTCAGTTGACAGATGTGTTATATAAGGTTCTTTGTAAAGCCCAGCGTGATGGTACAAGCCTGTGACCGAGTCCAACAGCTTGGAAGCAGGGCCGGGGGACAGGGAACTGTGGGCAGCTTGTTTTCTCTCCATGGAGTTCCCGACCAGCAAGTGCTGTGCAGTGAGACCTCCTCCTTTCCTTTCTTCCTTTTTTGTTAACAGGGTCTCTCGTTGTCTAGCTCTTCTTGCTTTGTAGACCAAGCTGGCTTCAAATTTACAGACCTCCACCTGCCACTAAATCCCTGTCACTTTGACTAAAGATGTGTGCCACCGTGAGACCCTATCTTTTAAAAAAAAAATAGGAGAAGAAATTGAGTTGAATAACATGGTTACCTCTTAACTTTGATACCAGAGCTGAAATCATTTTGAATTAACATTGTAAATGATTTAGCATTCGTTTTTTCTTTTATTAACATTTTTTGAGAATTTCATGTACAAGTACTGTATTTACATAAGAAGTTTATACTGAGCTTTTTTTTTTTTTTTTTTTTTGGTTAGAAATTATTAGCTTAACATCCATATTTGGAAAATGATCTTAGCCATTCTTGCTAGGAATGTCTAGGAATAGACTCTTTAGCAGGCTTGTAAAGTTATTTGGAAACGTTCAAGCTTTTTGTGAATACTGTTTGGAGACGGCTGACTTTATTAATAACTTAAGAATTATATACATTAACAGGTGACCTCCTGTATGTGTGGCTTCTTTGGATTCCACCAATCTTCCCTCAAAAGTGTCACTGAAGGAAGCAGGCCTAGACTTTTTCTTGTCACTATCCCCTCAATAATACACAGCTATTCACTTATCATTTTCAAGGTGTTACATGTTCCATATAATCTAGAGTCGAGTTAAAGTCTACGGAAGGTTATGCACAGAGTATGTGCATATGCAGTCCCTTGTATATAAAGGGGCTAGAGACCGTGTGATTTTTGGTATCTGCTAGAGAGTGGGGTATCGGAGAACCAGTCCCCTGAAGACAGCAAGGGCTGGAAATAAAGTGTACTATGTCAGTCACTTAAATGGGTTTAGTGTTGACAGTCGTACATACCTAACTCTATACTTCTAAATGAATGTAAAATACACTCCAGAGTAGTTTATCTTAATCCTTCAGATTAAGAATTCACCAGGCTAGGCGTGGCGGCTGCTATCTCATCAGTCAGGGAGTTGTAGCCAGAAGCTCAAGAAAGATCACCTTCAGCTGTATATGGTTTTCAAGGCCAGCCTGGACTATATAAGACATTGTCTTAAAAAACACAGCAACAGAAAAGCATCGGTTTGAGTAAAAGATACATATTAAATTGCCTATTGATACAGATTACGTTATGTCTGAAGTTGCCAAGGGCAAAATTGCTACATGGCGGCCATAAAGACAGATGAAAAGGCTGTTTTGTTAAATATCATGAATTTATATTTTAGTTGTCACTTTATGGGGATTTAAGACTTAGAAAAACTGGCCAGTTTTTATCATTTACTTACTGGGGGTAGGGGCATAGCTCACTTGTGGAGGTCAGAGGGTAACTTAAGGGAGTCAAGATTCTCTTCCCACCATCTTGGTTTGGGGTCTTGGACTCAGGTTTTGAGGGTTGGTGGCAAATGCCCTTACCCACTGAGCCCTCTAATGATGCTGAGAAGGCACTGTTGTTGTAACTACTGGAGATTCACAAATATCTCCCTTCTAACTAACTAGCTTTTGCGAGTCCCTGTTTTATAATATGACGCCTCTGATGATTGACATTGAAAGTTACTTAATATTGTACAAGTCATTTTACAAGTGTTTTTTCATCTGAACCATTCATAACTCATGAGAGAGAGAAGGCAGATATTTTTATCTTTGTTTTGAAGTGAAGAAATACAAGTCAAGAAACTGACTTATGGAGGCTACTTGGCCAAGTTCCTAGTTTCTTGTTACAAAATGTGAACATTTTGTGCTTTGTACTATACATAAAGCATGTTCAATAAATATTCACTGAATGAACTAGAATAAACTTTTTGAAGTAACATTTATCAAAGACTTAATGAGAATTTATTTAATGGGACATTTGGCATATACAAAAAAATTTAGAAGTCTGTAGTAAATGTCTACCCTAGACATTGGATGAAGGATAAAAAATTACCTTGTATGTGTATGTCAGATGTGTGCAATTATAGTATATATAATTCATGTCATTTTATATCAGTACATTCAAGGTATGTGGTGTAGTGGCTAGCGTACACATGTCTAAGTTTTAAACTGAAAACTTTTCTTCTTTGGCTGTTTTAAGTCTCAGAGTACAACTGAGTAAAATATGTTTCCAGCAGTATGTGTATCTTGTTTCAGGGATGGAAAAACTCAAGAAAAGCTGTGTTTTGTTTTTTGTTTTGTTTTGGTCTTGTTTTTTAATCAGGAAAGTTGGCAGGCTGCGTCAGACGTTTCAGATGATAATGGAGTTTAAACCATGATGCTGGATTGGCACAGTGGGGCTTAGAGCAGGTCAGCCTTCCCCGGGGCTGACTGTCAGAAGTTATTTGCTTTTATAGATCTCTGGGTTTACCTGTGGCGTCCACAGTTATTATGTAACCAGAGTTCTCCTATGGTCTATGGTTTATTAGATAATCTGGTCATCTTACTTTAAAGAAAGGGAGTGCCAGTAGAAGTCATTTGCATAATCATGCTCTCTGATAAAACTTTGTCCTGTGCGTGCTTTTTTAATCTTCTGAACGCGCTCTGTAGTTGCAGGCTTTGGGCTGTAAATGCAGACTTCACAAAATTGTACTATTAAATATGTAACTTATTTGGAAAACAATTTGGAATGGTATAAGGAGACAAAAAGTGCACAGCTCAAAACAGAGTTTCCTGCCTCTGATTTAGTGTGGATCAAACTGTGTGTCCTTGTTCTGAAGTTCTTAACAATTATCAAGTCTCCTGACTCCTGCTAAGCTGCTGTTTGGAGGGTAACTCTGTCTCCTCCTGTTTTGGTTCTTAAGACCTGGTGCTTAGATGTTTACATGTGGGCGAGAGGGAAAGAGACACCAGATATTTCATTGTATTTCATTGGGTCCGAGGGTCTGGACCTGAAGGCCAGGAGAGATGCTGACTCAGGGTGAGAAATGCTGACTCAGGATGAGAAATGCTGACTCAGGATGAGAAATGCTGACTCAGGGTGAGAAATGCTGGCTCAGGGTGAGAGATGCTGGCTCACTAGTGGAGAGAGAAGCTTTTCTCAGGCAAGGGATAAGGAGATAGCCAGTGTTCGAGCTTCCTTCAGATGGTATTGTAGAGCAGAAAAAATGTAATGCTCTCTTTGCTTCTTGCCTACATTTTTTTGTTTGTTTGTGAAGAACAAAGATACAGAGCAAAAAAAAAAACACTTGAAAATTATGATCAACAGAAAGGGAAAAATATTTGCCAAAAGATGGAACCCTTATCTTTTCGAAGACATTTTGAACAGATTCTCCATTTTTGTCTCCGTAGCTTCTGTCCATCCTGTCCAGGTGTCCAGGTGCGTTAACTAAATCCCTGGAAGCAGGAAGTACATTGCACTATTCTAAGATTTTTGTCGGTCCATTAGGATGTAGGATTACTTCCTCCCCAAGGCAGACACACAGACTGTTAGAGGGAACCAGGAAAGGACCTGGCCCACAGGCGTCGGAAGCTCTGGGGATCGTCCTGAGCCACAGTCGTGCGGTCTGGTGTCCTGTCTGCCCGGTGCAGTTTCTGTAACCGGTAGCCCGTGTTCTCACGGGGTCCACGGCTAACCCTCGGCAAAGGAGGCTTTGCTTTTCCAAAGGCTACTGTTTTCTGAAAACTTCGTTACTGCAACAGGTACTCCGGACATGTCAATGGTGCTGCTGTCTTTTTTAGTCACTGTTTTAGACCAGGCTCTTTTGTGGCAATTTGTTATCAAGAAATGATGAATAGATTCTTCAGAGAGTTTGGACTGATTGCAATCTAATTATGAAAGAGTAAAGATGGTATAGGGATTCTCCCGCCAAGGGTAAAACGGGCGCTGTTGGTGGGCTGTGAAGTTGTTGTGTTGTCTCAGGTGGTGGCTGTTGGAACTGTCAGAGGGGTGAGACCCCAGTTTATGCCATATTCTACAATAGCAGTTCTGCTCATGTCTAAAGAGAAACTTTAGTTTTGACCCCAAATGATTTCATTAAATAAAACATTAATAACAACCAACTGAATGAATGTTAGTGAGCCTCTCCACTAATATTGAATGTTTCAGAATGAATATGTTGTCTTGATTACGGTTTTTTAGTATAATAAAACATTTAGCTCAGAGGTTGTAATTCCTTATGTGTTCCACAAGGTGGCAGGGTTGTATGTTTGTAGGTTCCCTTTGGTTCAGTGCAGAGCAAACTCTTGGTTGTACAAAACTCGAAATTTTTTCTATGTGGTTAAATGTTAACTGTTTTATATACCAGAGCTTTACATTTTAACTTTTATGATGGAATGCTCTCTAAGCCTCACCCCAGCTTTCTTGGTGTCTTAAACAGTTAAAATGTAGCTTAGTTGTGATCAGGGAACTTTCTAGATAGTGGTGACTGCGTAGACTAAGGACTAAGATGGAGCAGTAAGGGGGTGGAAGGAAGGGATAGAGCGGCCCTGGCAAAGGCGTGGACTCGGGCGTTTAAACGCTGCCTGACACCACCTTGCTTTAAAAAAAAAAAATCTGCATTTATTTTCCTATTAATGGTGAAGTGAGTAATGCCAAGTGCTGGTCTCTAGTGTGGTAGAACATGGCTGCTTTCTGCAAACTTAAAAAGCACACAGTGTCAGGCCAACCCTGCCTTCTCTCAAGGGTTTGTAACATCGGTTGAGGGGACGAGGGCACCATGAAGTCTTGAGTTTTATTTATCACAGGCCACCGTGGCACAGTGGCAGACCGTGCTGCGCGGAGAAGCATCCTGTAGATGTAAGGTCTAATCTAAAGGACACTAAGGGATCTTTGCTGCAGTCCTTGAGCCTCTAGTCTGTAGACAGTTTGTATGGAGGAGATGACACTGAGTACAGGGGTGTGGCTCGGACTGACTTTGCCTGTCCGGCCATCAGCTGTTCAAAGCAGTTTGTGGTTCTGGTGACACAGCGTGGGTAAGCCATCCATCTCCTGGACCAGAACATTAGTGTTTGCCAAAGCTTTGCCCTTACGTGCTTCCAGGTCTGCGGTGGTTTCGTGAGACTGTTACAGTAGCCAAGTTGTCTACTGGCCTTGTTTCCTCCATTAGTTATTTGCATGTTTTTCTAGTCTTTTAAAAATATAATATATAGGGGCTGGAGAGATGGCTCAGAGGTTAAGATCACTGACTGCTCTTCCAAAGGTCCTGACTTCAATTCTCAGCAACCACATGGTGCCTCATAACCATCTGTAATGGGATCTGATGCCCTCTTCTGTGTGTATAAGTCTAAAAAAATGTAATATATAAAATCCACTGGCCCAAGTATAAGATCCTATCTGTGGTTTCACGTGAGCACTGAGAAAGCAGTAGCTAAGGCACTGATGCAAGGCAGTCCTGTGCATCTCTGAGTCTCTGTAATGTCCCAACACTGGCTGTGGTGTGGATTTTACACATGGCTACAGTAGTTATCAAGTCACGGGGGAGTTTCCCCCAGTGCTGCACTGGCTGTGCTGTCTCCTCCTTGGGTGCACTCTAGAGAAGCCACCCCCCATTATGCATGAGCTACGGTTTACCTGACCATGGGCCATGGACACCGGACCATGGACGACACCGGACCCTCTCTATTCAGTTCTCTCTAGTAGCAGGTCTCTCTTAACCTTGTGGTCGTGGGCAGGTGTGTAGCTATGGTGGTTAGGTGCTTAAAATATATGGATAGCTTTATCTTGTAGCTATAAAATGTAAACATTTTCCTTTTGGCCAGGTATTATGCTTTTGAGTAATTGGCCCACTGCCTTAGTAGATTATATGATACAGTTATTCTATAACTTTGCCTTAGACTAACTTTAGACTTAGGGCAGAACTTTGTGTAACTAACTTTACACTCTGAAACTAACCCAGAAAGATCAGATCCAGGAGCATAGCTGTGTTTAGAGCATGTTATTAAAGATGTAGCTCATCTGAAATAGCAGGGAATCGGAATATTTACTTCTAAACTTGCTAGTACCTTATTACAAGGACTCTGAATGAACCTACACCCTGAGTGGTTTTGTTATCTTAAATACAGCGTAAGAGCCATTTGCCTCTTGTTTTTATGAAGGAATTTTTTGTTAGAATGAATTGTAATATCTGGGTGCAACTGGGTACAGACCGAGTCTAGGCTTCAAACTGGAGGGCTGCCCTTCAGGCTGTCCACAGTTGCTCTGGGGCTTGCAGCAAACCAGGCTGCAAGAATACGCAGGCATTCCCCTGTAGAGCATGGGATAACGTGGTTGCAGTGATCTACCTGTCCAAGGCTTCGTCAGGGTGGTGGTAGGGCTTGCCAGGCTAGGTTAAGAAAAAGAATGTTAAGTAGAATTTATTACTATTTGGGGGCAGGTCAGGAACAGAAAACTTAAGAAAAAGCCAATTTAGTGGTTGTATCCTTCACTGTGTAGAAATCTTTTAATTTTATATATGCACTGAGCAAACTGGATTGTTTTCTGTGCTAATTGAATTCTCTTCAGAAAGTCCATACCTATTCTTGTATCTAGAACTATGTTCTCTGTGGTTTTGTGTAGCAGAATCAGGGTTTCAAGTCATGCAGTGAAGTCATTTATCAGTTTTGAATTTATTTGTGTGTGTGAAAAGGGCCGGAGTTAGGGATTGATTTAATTCTTTTTCATGTGGATATCCTATTTCTTCCAAAATCTTCTATTAAAAACTTTTGTGTTTTCTCCAGTATATGCTTCTGACAGCTTTGCCAAAACTAGTTGGTTGTAACTGCTATCACCAAATTGGCACTGTAACTGTGTCTTCAGAAGTCCATCCCTTCTTTCTGTCAGGCCAGCTGCTTCAGGATGGTAGGGATCATGGCAGGACCAGTGCGCCCACTGTGGCACTTCTGTGACTGTGAAAGTGAGTTCCTTGGTCAGAAGCAATACCGTGTAGTATACCATGATGGTGGATAAGGAAAGCATTCTGTAGATGCTCAGATGGTGGTTTTGGCAGAAGCATTACATGCAGGAAAGGCAATTCCCATAACCAGAGTAAATATCTACTCCAAAAAGGACAAAGTGTTGTCCTTTCCATGGAGGAAGTGGTCCAATGTAGTCCCTCACTGATTTGGTTATGTTGATCTCTGCATTCCTAGAATGAAACCATTGTGGTCGTGGTATATATGTTTTCTAGAAATTGGTTTACAGGTACTTACTGATTTGTGTGTGTGTGTGTGTGTGTGTGTGTGTGTGTGCCATTGTTCATCTGGATTATTGTGTGTGTGTGTGGTGTGTGTGTGTGTGTCCATCCTTATCTGGTTTTGATAGTAAAATAGTAGTGTCTTCGTAGAACCGGCTTGGTAGTGTTCCCTTGTAATGTAGTGACGTACTCTGGCCCGCTTTGAGTCAAGGGACTTCTGCCTGATGGAACCCTTTGAGGACTATCACAGTTAGCTCTCAGTTTATTAGACTTTGGTACAAGCAGTGAAGTACATCCAATCCTGGACTGTCTTTTCTGTTACTGTTTCAATATCATTGCTTGTTATGGATCTGTTTAACCAGTTGATATCCTCTTGATTTGATTTTTGGTAGGCTCTCTATACTTAAGGATCTCAATTTTTTTTCCATAGATTTTTTTTTTCTGTTTGTTTTAATTTTCAAAATACTAATGCTCATTTGCATTCCATTTGAATTTACTGGAATCTCTGCTATTTAGATCATTTCTTTCCCTTGGTTAGGTCAGGATAAAAGTTTGTTAATTTTATGTTTTTCAAGGAACCAACTCGTTTCCATTTTTCCAGGTTTCTGACTCCATTGTTCTTTCTTTCTGTCCAGAGCTGTGGGTTGGACTTGTTCCTGTTTTCTAAGATCTGGAAGTCCATCATTAATTTATTGACTTGGGATCTCTCCAGCTATTTAAAAACTTTTTTACACTTATTTGTGTGTCTGCCTGTGTGTGTGTGCGTGCCATGGCACACATGTGGAGGTTAAAGGGTGACTTGCTGCTACAATGCCCCCTGCCTTCTCCTTCCACCCTGCCAGCTAGGGGTCAAACTCAGGTCATCAGGCTCTCCCCCAAGTGCCTTCACCTGCAGGCCAGCTCCCTGCCCCCTCCACCTGATCTTTTAATATAAGCACTTACAACTGTGACCTTTCATCACGGAACTGCCTCAGCTGTGTGACAAAGGTTCCGCGAAGTCATGTTTTCATTTTCACTTGATTATAAGAACTCCAGAACCTTCCTTTGATTTAATGACTGATCTAGACAATATTGCTCAATATCTGAGTATTTGTGTGGCTATTGTGGTTCATCTTCTTACTAAATTCAAGTCGTGTTCCACTGTCGTGTGTGTGTGTGTGTGTGTGTGTGTGTCATATTGTGACCTAGAATGTGATGAATTTTTGAGAAAGCTCCATGAACTTGAGAGGAAGGTCTTCTGCAACCCTAGGCCGTAGTTATCTGGTAAATACATCTGTGCTATAGATCAACCAGAATTTCTTCATTGGCTTTTTTAAGTCTGGATGACCTATTGATGAGAATGGGTTGTTCCTATTGGAATCTATCTGCCCTTTACGTCCGCTAGTGAAACTGCCTTCTTTACTTTCCCGATTTTGTCTAGTTTATTTTTTAAGGTATCCAACCAAATAGTTACACTGAATAGCTTGCTAATTTAGGCTTCCGTTTGCTTAGTAACCTGATTTCACACTCTCAGTCTTTGTCTAGGAGTACCTTTCCCATGAGACAGCAGCTGGTTAGATCTTGTCTATTCAACTAAGTTTCGTCTTTCAATTTACATTTAGGAATGTTATTAGAGAGGCTTGCTAATTCCTTTAGTTTTGTTACTTGTTTCTCTGCTTGGCTGGAGAATTAAGACTTTTTCTCTCCCTCCCTATTCACACATAAGTGTGTTGGACATATTTTTTTTTCTTTTTAGTTTATAACATTTGTGTTGGTTAGTTGGTTTTCCTTAGTGTTTTCAGTACTATTTCTTAGGAGAGGCTCATCTTTGGTCATGTCTGTTTAGGAGTCTGAATTCCTCTGTGCCTTAATGCCTGTTCGTTTTTGCAGATTTCAGAAAGGCCTGGAATTTTATTGGGTGGATTTCTATGCCTTTAGCTTTTCTCTCAGCTTCATGTTGTACCCCACGGGTTCTTGGAGGTGTTCTCTAGATCTTATTGGTGTTCTTGGAACTTATGATTGTACCCCTCCTCCTTATTGATGTATGAATGAAGTAGCTACTGGTAACCTTTGTCTGTGGGTTCATCTGTTGGCTTTATTTGATTCATTGACTTTTTAACTCCTCTATTTCTGTTTTGTCCTTTAAAATGTTTGTTTCTTGGCTGAATTTGTGTTACATGTTGCTGATTTTGTTTCCTATTCATAAGTTGCTGTTTTCCTCAGTCACTTAGCCACTTTCTCTCTGTGTTACTGGCTTTCTTCTCCAGGTCCTGAAATGATTACTGTATTACTCTCATTTGTTTGCTGTGAGGGGGAGGTGTTGTTTCACAGTTTTTACAAATAAAGTATTGAAGTCCTCATCCTCCTCTGTTTTACCCAGTCCTGTGTCTGCATCTGTTGGAGAAGTCACACTCCTGTGCTTATTTGTCTTGTGGAGGTCCCTGCTCTGTGGCTTGTATGTCTGTTGGTGAGGCTAGCTTTCAGTGGTATTTGGGGCTCTTTTAACCGATGAGTTTACTCTGGAGGGTAAATCCCCAGTAGCACCCAGGGAGGGGCAAACACTGTGACTACTGTAACAGCAGCAAGCTCAGCAAGATACTGAATGCGCTTAGGATTGATTGCAAGCCGTGACTCATTACCAATGGCTGAGGAACAGAGAGCCACAGAGTCAACACAGATGGGACTGTGGAGGTAGAAACTACCCAGGGTGAATGTAGAGATGATGGCTCTGAGTAAGAAAGACCTGAAAGAAAGAAAGGGGAGGAGAGAAGTAAGTTACGCAAAGGATGGGAGAGTGAGAAGGACGCTGGGATTGGGGGGGGGGTTTGCCTACTAGTGAAATACAGAAGCAAAATTAGACACCCAAAGGGGAGTGGGAAGTACCAGATCAGTAAAGTACTGTGTAGTAGGACGAAGGTCAGGGTGTGGTGGAGACTGGGGCGCTGGGGATTGGAGTCTTCAGTGCATGCAGTGGGCATTTTTCTTTCCTGGATCAGGCTGGTGCAGAGCCTGTGGTGGGTATGTGATATCCACCAGAACTGTCTTGCCTTTGGAAGCTTTCCTTCTTCGCCTGTGAGGGGCCTGTGCCAGTCCTCCTTAGCTGTGTTGTATGTGGACTGGGCAGGACCCCCAGTTCTAACCCCCTGTTGTGGCAGGTTGTTGCTTTGAAGTGTCTCCCAAATGTGAAGGGAGTGGGAGAGACCTGCCTTTGTAAGTCTTGAAAGTCAAAGCGTCCTTAACCCTAATCACCTGGCTGCGTGTGTCTGGTATTCCACTGGAGCCTCGTTTCTCAGGCCGTACAGCAGGGAGCCTCGAAGCAGGTGTGTAGCTTCAGAGGTTGATCTACCTGACATCAGGCCCAGGACTGTCCAGCTCCAGAGCTGTTGCCAGTTGATAAAATCTCCTCTTACACCAAAATGGTAGGCTGCTACCTTTCCCTGGACACTTCACTGCCTGTGCCAAGCCTCTGCCTTTAGTACGGCAATGTCAGGCCTTCTCACTGCCCCAGTGATCTTCCCTACTGTCTCCCCTGATGTGGCTGTGGAGCTTGAACTTAGGGTCCCTGGCTTAGTGACTTCTTGTTCTTAGGCACCAGGAAGGGTCTATCTATGTTGCCTCTCAAGATGGGTCCTGCCAGAGTCCTCTGATCATAGAAGGCAAAGTGGGATTTCTGTCCTCTGTTGACTTACCAGACAGAGCAGATACTGTCTTATCAGTGCCCGAGCAGGACGTGAGGTTTTGGGGAGTTGTGGGCCCTGTGGTTAGGACTGCTGTCTCTTCACTGTGACGGGCTTACCTTTTGGATAAAGCTTCTCTACCCATCCCCAGCCATTGAGCCGCAGCTGGAACCTGTTTAGCCTGGCTTCACACCAGAAAATCACCTGGGAAGCCAACCCCACGCCAGGAAATTGGAATCTGAGGGTCAGGGTCGAGCATCTGTGCTTTATAAATGCTTCCTGCCTGATTGTAAAGTTCAGCCTTACCCCTCCCTACTCGAGCCCTTCTTTAGGCAGAGATTGTGTCTCTGTGTTAAGTGACTCGAGCTCCCTAGTCTGCCAAGATCTTCTGTGTGGGTAAGGAGAGAGCTCATGACAAAGGCTTTAAGGTAAGGAGAAAGGTCACTTAACCCTACGTCGTTCAGGGAGATGCTCCCTGCATCCATGTCTTCTGCTGTAGTCTGTTGGGTGTGCTGTTCCCACATTGGGTGGAGGTCTTTATAGTTCATTGTTCACACTGTAAAGATAAGGCAACGGGGGCACAAAACGGAGCTGAGACCAACCGCTCGGAAGAGCTGCTTTGTAACCGGAGCACTGGGCAGATAGAATGCCGGTACCAGCTCAGTCTAGCTTTCGAGCTCCGATGGTTGACATAAAAACTACACAAAAGAGCAGAATGACATGCCGGTGGCATTGTGGTGGGCAGAGGAGGCAGGTGGCCCTGACGCAGTACAGAGAAGCGGGGCTCCGCGCAGTAGGCTGAGGGGAGGTTGAGTAGGTGGTTAAGCCTGGCTGGGACTCCTGGTGGCTGGTGTGATTTTAAGTTGGATCCAGTGGAAGGATTGTGTTCAGTGACTGCTGCACGCTGCTCTGGCTTGGGCTGCGAGGGAAAGCCTGTGTCAGAGTTTCTAAAACTCTTGCACTATTAGCCCCCTACCCTGGAGAGAAGTTTATGTGGCCCTCGGTGTATATTCATGTAAAATTTCTGAAATCTTCTAATCAAAAAACACACATCAAAATGGCTGTTCTAAACTATCTCCAGAGGAAACAATTTCCCCATCATGGGATTCAGCAGTTGATAGTTGTTGCACTGACCCAGCTCCAAGACCAAGTGTGTACGGGCTTTAGTGGACTGCTCAGCCGCTTCCACTTTTAACTCGGAGCCTGGTACAGCCTGCCACAGACCTGCAGCTCAGCTGGGCTGCTTTTCTGCAGTCCTGCTTTGACGGCATGTAGCTCAGGCTGGCTTCAACTTGTGGCAATCCTCCTGTTAGCAGGCCTCCTGAGTACTGAGGAAAAGATGGATACCACCATGTCTGGTTAAGTGATCTCTGATAAAATTTTTTTAAATGTTTGAGTTCTTATTAAGTGCATCTAAAATTTTGGTTAAAATTATGCATTAGCTTGCAACATTTTTTTCTCCTCAGATAAACAGGTGGTTTTAATTTCTAAGAATATTCACCAACTGACATTGTCTCTTTCCCTTCTTGTTTTCCTTTCTAGATTTTAGGGGTTGTGTTTATGGTGTGTGTGTATGTGTGTGCGGGCGCCTGAAATATGCTCTTTGAGGGTCTTATGTGTTCATTTTGACGTGGAAACAGAACCTGTATCAAGTACTTACAAGCACCTGGATGGGTGTCCCAGGTGCACCTTGTAGATCTGTCTGCATAGAGAACTCTTGAGTTGGTCGGTGGCTCGGTATTGACTAAGGCTCTCTTTACTGCCGTGCAAAGCCGTGGTTCTTCTGCAGTTAAGTAGGTTTAAACGTTTGTGAATTTCTATAATGATTTCTGATTGAAAGCTTTTTAGGCTAAGTCTATTTCACTCCTCAAAGGCGCCAGGGATTAATGCTGTGCCAGTCACAGACGCTGTGGAATTAGAATTTGTGTAGATATTTGCACATAAATAGTGCACAGGGAAGAAAGACTCCTCATGCTTTATTCTGGGCAGATGGTCTGTGTTATCTTTCTGGAGAACAAACACTGACTTTACTCGAGGAGAACCTCGAAGGACATCTCCCTTCAGGAGAGGACACAGAGTCCATGTAGCCTTGACCGAAGCCAAGAGATCCGAAGCATAGTTTAAGATGTCAGCTAAGTGTGAGAAAAGTGAGGGTGTCCTCGTTGAGCTATAAAATAAAAATCCTAAGACTTGGCTTTGAGCTAAATTCCGAAGTCAGCTGAACAATTTGATAACAATCTGGTGTTTAGAAAAGGGATAACACATTGTAAAATGGATGTTATAGTTGACCAAAAAAAAAAATGGGGTGGTAATTTATAATAATTTTGTGTATTAGGCACTCTCAAGAGACTTTCTACTTTCAAAACTATGTAGAGAAATATGTAGGTCTCTTAAATAGCCCCAGTTACTGTTGAAGACAGGTACTCAGAGCACAAGATCATAGCTGAAATTCTATAGGAAACTCCAGATTCTTAATGTCATTTCTTTTAATTGTCAGAGAAAAATTATAAAATATGATATCCCTGTTTTACACAAGAAGAAATGATTTGGGGAAATTTAGATTGGGGTCTTAACTCCAGAACCCCAAATCTGAGTATATACAAGGCTGTGTTTTAAAAGCAATCAGAATTGTCCAGCCAGGTAGTACAGCACTTAAAGGGCTTGTTGCCAAACCTGACTGACAACGTGCACTTGATCTAGAGCACCCATAGGGTGGGACAGAACCCACACTTGTTTTTTGGCCTCCATGCATGTGCATGTTTGGGATACACACAAGCGTGAGTGTGCATGCACGTGCGCGCGCATGCGCTCTCGAGAGTGCAGGGGCGCACACACGCGCACACACGCACACACGCACACACACACACACACACACACACACACACACACAGGTGGAGGGGAAGAGAATCTACCAGTAACTGCATCTGGAGGTCCAAAATAACAATCACAGTTCAAACAAAATACTTTGAAATTAAATGGAGAAGTTAGCGTTGCTTCTGCTTACCTGCCGAGGTCATGTCGTTTGTGCTGTTAGGAGAACACGAGTAACTTCTGTCATCCTCGCAGTGAGAAACGAGCGGATCAGATTTGATGCGTACAGTCACTCAGAAGTAACCGAAGACTTCACTGGTTTGCTTGGAAAATAAAAGCAAACCCTAGAATTTTTTCTATTTTGCTATAAAGAGGCATTGAAAGTTAGTTTTCCAAGTCTATCCAATAACATAAAATAATAATCTAAAGTGCCAATAGGTTTGTTTCTTGGGTCTGTGTAAGGTAGATGTGATTACAATAGGTGTCTGTCTCATTAAGATTGAAAGTTTGGTAGACAAGTGGCTGCCCTCTTCAGCTAACTTCAGTTTCACTGGCCAGTTCTCTGACTGTTTTCTTATCTGTTTCACCTGTAGCTGAAGGCTCTGGAAACTAGAGATGCCTGAGACTATCAGCCACCGTTAGCATGGAAAGAATCGTCACCTGGCAATTTCTGGCCTTTATGTAGAAAATGATTTCTCTGATTATGGAAATGGCTATTCCTGATTGATTTATTATTCACAGACATCCACGTGCCATCATTCTATCCAGTTCTTCTGTTTTACAGTCATTGTCCCTAATGACGCTGCAGTACTTAATCACAACAGATTCTCTTTCTCCCTCTCTCTTCCTCCATCCCTCTTCCTCCTCCCCCCCCCCCCCGTGTGTGTGTGCTCACACAAGTGGACAGGTGGGGAGTGGAAGTGGGTGTATAGACTACTGGTAATGCACAAGGCAAGGGTTCCCTTCTGCCTCTTCCAAGGGAGTTGTCTGATCTCTCACTGGCTTCTCAATACTTTTTTCCTTTGCAGTCACTGTATGATATTAAAGCAGGGAGACTAGCCAGCTTTAGGATGTTGAATCATACTTTTTTGATATAGAAGCGCTAGGTCTTGCAGAATCGTGAAATGTCTGTCCTTGTAAGACACAGCTGTGGACTGAGGTCGCTCCTGGTGGCGTGGTGCGGCGCTTGCACCGTTGGTTTTCTTAGGACTGAAATTCACACGAGATGAGAAACCTCCATTGTCCGTGCTGTGTTGATAGGCCAGATTCTGCATCTGTAGCTGTAGAAACCTGCACGGATTATTTTGTGATACTTAACCTTTGCCTGGTTCTTCTCTTCTTTGATGATGTCAGTTTGGCTGAGTATCTGTTCTGTCTTGTGTTCTCTTCCCTCCCTCGTTCTGTTCTAGTCTGAGACGTTTCCTCAGTTTCTCATTAGTTCTGTCAGTGTTCAGTGTCACCTTTGAAGGCCAGCTCCTCCATGCTGACCGCTCTTGTCGCGTCCTATTGAATCTGTGCAGTCTTTCGAGACCTGAAGCACCGTGAGTATCCCACACTGCGCTCGTTTCCTCTGGGGTCCCTGTCCGTGACCGCTGCTTATACTAGAGGGCCGTGGGCTGCTGCGGGCGTGAGTGGGTGTCTGTGCTCCAGACGCCTCTCACCTATATCTTGGACTTCCCAAAGTATATGGGTTCTAAAGACTGGGCTCATTGACCGCTCTCAGCTATCCCAGTTTACCTTACAGCTTGCATAGTCTTTGATTGGATGACACCCCCCCATCTTGGAAAATTGATGGAACTGATCTTTACCATATTTCTTCTGTCTCCGTAGCTAAAACTGTGTTCTTTTTGTCTTTAGTAGTGTGTAGGTGGAAACAGATGTATGTGTTCCAGTCTACCATTCTTGGTCAGAAGTAGTTTTTACCAGCTCCTTAAAAATGTGAATTCCTGATAAGAGTCACATGGCTTCGTGAAATTATCTAAACCAAGACTCAAACAAGAGCTACCCTCATGTGTCTAGTGCATAAACTTTGAGGCATCTAGTTCTATTATTGGGAAGCATTACTTATTTATACTTCTGGATAGGAAAATGTTTCTCAGAAGGTGAGACGTATCCCAAAATGATTGTTGAAGAAGCTAGTCTAGGCTGTGATGAGGTCTGTAATACCCATTGTTGTCAAGTATGCACAGGAGTTCTTAGGTACACTGCGATGTCAGCCGCACATCCCGCTACTCAAAAGGAGGCCGTCGTCAGAATATGCAGGTCAAAGGGCAAGAGAAAGCATTGGTACCATGCATTGGTTACTGCAGATTCTCATGATGTTTCTTCATACTGTCATGGCTTTGTCATGGGCTCCCTGAGTATATCTGAGGTGTGTGTCCTTAGCTGTTCGTGTGAAAAGCTCTTCTGTGGTAGACTTACTCCTTCCTAGTACTACCCCAAACTTCTCAAGGAGTTCTTCCTCAAAGATTAAATCTCCATCCTCTCTGGCCTTGCTCATCTCGACTCCACACTGTCTTCTCTGTGCACTCCCGCCCCCCTTCTTTCACACGCACGCACGCACGCACGTGCGCACACACTCAAACCTGTTGTTGGCCAGGCTTACTTCTCAACCCCGGTGCAATGTGAGTCCTGTCAGTACAGAGTTCTGCCCATTTTGTTCCTATTGAGTTGTGAGTGAATCTTTCCCGCTCTTCCCCACAGAGGAGAATCATCTGGAGCCTGGACCTGAGCTGGGCTTTGTTTGGCTCTAGGACTTCCCTCGTCTTCTCAGCAGGTTGTGCCAGCCGGAGGCAAGAACAGAGGCTAGAGGCTCACCATGCTCTCTGCAGCCATTTGTTGTGTGTGCCCCTGTCTGATGGACTGACAGGTTACTCTTTAGTGGGCTCTCACAGGATATGTTTGGTGGCTTCCTGAAGAACACTTGGGCCACTGGCTTTGTTCATTTGAGTTGTCTTTCTTCCTTGCCAGGTTATTGCTGTCATTTGGTCTCCTCATTCAAGAGACCTGCTGTCCTATGCTAGGATCTTGAAACATGGCTCACACCACTGTACCTTCTGTTGTGTCCACCAGACACACAGAAAGCTCGTCTGCTGCATGGCCTCCCTTGATGACTCATGCCTCCTTCCACTGTCTTTCCCATGCACAGCCTGAGGTGATACCACCATTCTTAGGGATAGTTTTGCTGTGTCTCAACTTCAGTCGTTTTTTCTAAGCCCCTCTCTCCTGAGTTCCAACCATATTTCCTGTATGTGTATCCTGTTACGTCAAGTATCGTACCCTCCCCCACCTTTCCCCCTCCACCCCTCCCCAGTCACTGAAAGCAGGGACTCTGACTCATTTGTCTTTGTAACTTTAGTTCCTGGCCTTTCATAGTTCTGGTTGAATGAGGATGGATAAATGAATGGAAGAGTACCCAAAGAGAATGTTTAAAAATTTTAGTTTGTATCCTTCTGGTCAGAATGTATTATATTAGCCCTTAAAAAAAAGTTAGCAATTTTTATATTTAAAATTGTGTGTGTGAGAGTGTGTGTGCATGTGCATGAGAGAGAGAGCACGCGCATGGTGAAAGCCAGAGGACGACTGTGTGGACTCCGTTCTCTCCTTTTGTGCTGACATGGATGGGCTGGCGTTGTGCAGTGGCACGTGCCTTTACCGCAGAGTCACCTTGCCCACACTGGCAGCAAGTTTAAGTGTTGAAAGTGACCCACATCGCCCTCTTCATTGGCCAGGGCCTACTCCATTATTAATTCTGTTTGTCCTCTTGTCCCCTTTCCCTTACTGAATTGCCACTAGTGAGGATATAACAAGATTAGATCACATTATAGATGATGTGTAAGGAGATTAGAGGGGTACTGCTGTGTGGAGGATCCACAGGCGTCCTGGGATATCACAGGCTTCTCACAGGGACATGCTGCTAACGCCGCTCTTCTTCCTTCCTGACCACAGGCCTTAGACATCTGGCCTGCCTTATTTACAAAGTATGGTTCCCTCTGGGCCACTTGAACTTCCCTCAGGCCTTTCTCACAGCTCCTGAAGGCTTTTGGAAGAAGGCCTCTGATCACCATTTGAACATCTTTCTTGGGCATGTCTGCACTGTAATGGGCCAGCCTGGAGCTGTGGTGAGCCTTGCTCCCTGCCAGGACTTGGTCCCAGTGCCTGAAGAGCACCTACACAGACTGTGGAACTTGCTGCTTCTGAGACTGGCTTGTGTCTCTCTGATCAGTCTGCTCTGCACCCTAGCAGAGGGCTTGTGGGGCACCTGCACCAGACGTAGGTTCTGTGCCACATTTGGGCTGTGGTATGGGTTTCCAGTCTCCTAGGTCTTTCTCCACCTGTAAAGAGGGTGGGTTTAGATGACCACGAAGGTTCCATTGAGCTGGTCCTCGTCTTCTCCCTTCCTACCATCCCAGGTCTCAATCCATTGCTTTAGAACTCTGTACACGGCTCTAGGATTTCTCTCTGTACCTCTAACACATAATATACTGAGAAGCTGTTTCTGCACCCATCTTCCAATTGTGTAGGTAAATCCTGGACACATCGTATCTTAAGGTTAATAGTCCCCAAAGCTTGTTTCCTTTCTAAAATTCTGACTGATTCATAGAGTTCGAGGAAACCCCTGGGCGGAGCTCCACAACCAGTGTCCAGTGTCTTATGGAGGTGAGCCCTTCGTCAGAGCAGAAGAGCTCACTGCACATGCGCAGGCGTTATCTTTGCAGCGTTAGCTCTGCCGTGCGCTCTCCACCCCATCCACGCTGTACTTACTGGTCGCTCAGTGGCTGTGGACCGTCTTCCAGTTTGTCTTCACCTTTGTAAATGAAACTAAGTTGTCCATTTTAAGGTCACCAAGAGGCTGACAGTCATGGCCCCTGCTGATTCTGTGTACATAGAAAAACGGGCTGATCGGTTCCCCGCCTCCTCTGCTGCTACCCACTGCAACCTCAGGAATTTCTCATGAAATGTTAGGTTGAAGCGACTATTTTTAAGGTGTAAGGAGCTCAAATCATCTATTTCCATGGCTGCATAAAAGTAAAGAACTACTGTTCATTTTTGATAGGAGATGTGTGTGAAGTCCTTGAAATAGAACCATAATCAGGACAACTTTTCACTTCAGATGTTTCTTACAG
The DNA here is from genome assembly GCA_021653895.1 of Mastomys natalensis. Classification (NCBI taxonomy): domain Eukaryota; kingdom Metazoa; phylum Chordata; class Mammalia; order Rodentia; family Muridae; genus Mastomys; species Mastomys natalensis. The sequence goes on along the minus strand of JAJTUV010000191.1, from coordinate 147,969 downwards.
AATGTCATTTAGCTTCTAAATCTGGGGTGCCATTTTCGTCTATGGCTCCTGATTTTCATAATCTACCACCATTTAGCAGAAGTGGTATTTATGAAGAAATTTGGCTTCAGAATGATTATTCTCTTGGAGATGTAAAATAACATTAACCATTTGAGTCATATTGCCAAGAGGCTTTGCAGGGAGCCCAATGCAGGGGCCTTGAGTAGGGTCCCCTCACCACCTTCCTTCCTTGCCTCAAAGCTCAGGCAGCTGTGTCTTCTATCCCTACTGTTTTGCCCTTCTGAGGATATCTTATAAATGGGACTGTATATTTTTCAGCCTTTTGCATTTAATGGCTTTCCCACTCACTGTGTTACATTTGAGATTCAGTCATGCTGTTAGTAGTTCATTTCTTGTTACTGCTGAGTGGTAGACTCCATTAGATTAGCTGCTGGGACATGGTTGTCGGCCCTCCAGTTGAGTGACATTATGGTGCTTATGATAAAGCCACTGTGAACATGCAAAGATTTGAATTTCTAACTTGAGCTGGGATTACTGGCCTTGATGCAAGGTATCTAACTGTTCAAAAGCAATTGTGGCATTATACATTCCCACTGTCAACAGATGAGTGGTCTGTTGCCCCACCCCCACCCAAACTCCCCACCCCACACCCCGACTGTTGGTGCCTGTTTTCACAAAAGCCTGGAAGGTTTTATTTTAGCCATGCTGTATGCTACAGGTGTAGGAGCATCTCGCAGCTTTGTTTGCATTTTTGTAATGACTGATGCTGCTTAGTATTTTTTCATTTACTTATATATAATATAGTATGTAGTACATTGGACATACTATATTTTGTATATATACTATATTATATTTATAACATAAATATATTGTGTTATATAATGTATAGTATATTCTATAAATATATATTTTATATAAATAAAATCTTAGCCAATTTCTTTTATTGGCTAAGAGTTCTTTGTTCCTAAGCACCTGTTACCATTAACTTCCTTCCAATATTCTTGTGGCATTAACTCAGAATAATTTCAGTAGCAGCCCAGTTGCCAACTCTTTTAGGGTCGTATCTAAGAAATGTTCCCTAATCTACAGAGTAAATGATTTCTCCTGGGTTTTCTTACAAAAGTGTTCTAGTTCAGGATTTTACATTTCCTCTATGATCTGTTTGTGGTTAATGGTTCCTAGGTGTGAGGAATAGTTTGAGGTGATTTTTATTCTTTTTTCTTTTTTTCTGCTATTTTGACTTTATCCAATTGGCCCAGGACCAAGGAGCATTTATTGAAACGTTACTAGTTCTTCACAGAATTCTTACACTGGTGTGGAAAATCAACTTACCATTATGGTATTGATCTAACTTTTTCTTTCATAACCATAAATATATTTCTGAAACTGTTTCCTGCCTGCAGTTGTTTCAAATAGAAGGCCAGCTGGGGACTGCTGTCCCTGTGTGTGACAGAGTTGTCTGTGGCCGTGTCATAAGACTGTCTCTTCTTGACTGGTACTTCATCCTGGCAAACTAGCAGGATAGTCTTGCCTTGGGGTTTGTCTTAGGTTCAGTGGTTATTGTTGTAATAATATTTGGGGAAGCTGCCTTTGCTAAATAGTTCTCCTTGACCTGTTTTCTAGGGCTCCATTGCTGACACTGTCCCCTGTAGGCTGGTCTCCTGCTGTGGCCAGTGATCTCTCTCGGTCCTTGTTTTTTTTTATCCATGTTTTTCTGTGGCTCCATGGAATAGGGTCTGCTGTTCATGTAGTGCTAAAACTGCTGCCCTCGGATCTGCTACTCTCATCCCAACTAGTATAGTTTTCTTCTCAAATATTGTCGCTTACATTTTAAACCTTTTTTGTTGTTGTTGTTTTGGGGTTTTTTTGTTTTTTGTTTTGTTTTTCGAGACAGGGTTTGTCTGTGTAGTCCTGCCTGGCTGTCCTGGAACTCACTCTGTAGACCAGGCTGGCCTCAACTCAGAAATCCGCCTGCCTCTGCCTCCCAAGTGCTGGGATTACAGGCATGCACACCACCACCTGGCTTACATTTTAAATTAATCTGAATTTTCATTGTCTTTAATATCCTAATTCCTTTGCCTGCCTTTGACCATATAAAGCACCGTTAAAGGTCGCTAATATCATTGTCTTCAGGTTCTGTCACCTTTGTCACGTGCAGGTCATTTTCATTGATTTTTTTTTTTTTTTTTTCTTGTGAGTCTTGTCTTCCTGTTAGTGTGTCTGCTACTTTTTAACAGATGACCATTGTGGGGGTAACTTGTTAGTTTTTCAAGGCTTGCCTTTAGACAGTTTTCCATAGAAACAAAGCACACATACACACGTTTTTCAAGGCTTGCCTTTAGACAGTTTTCCACAGAAACAAAGCACACATACACATGTGTATACATGATGCCCACTTTACACACACATGCACAAGACACATACACAGACTCATGCACACACTTAAACCCCCCCCCCCCACAACACACACATACAACCCTTTAGTTGGTGGTGGTGTCCTGAGCATTCGGCACTCCAGACTTAGATTTTCTTCCCTCGGCTTCTGTAGCCCTCACCAGCCAAGACCCTCTGACTTCTGACTGCTGGTCTGCTCTTTGGCCATGGCTATCTCAAGGCTTGGGTGTAGAAGCTTGTTGATGGGTGGTCTTTGGTATGTCTGTGTTTGCGTTCTTCCCTTTTACTTAAAATTTTATTTTAAACACAGGCATTCCATATACATACTCAAAACATTTCCCCTTCCCACCCCTTTTCTTTTTCTCAAGGGCAGCTACTTTTAATGTTTCTTTATCTCCATATTTCTCGGGACTTTTTCTTTTTGATTTTTCAATTTTGAGTATTATGATTAAAGTTGTAACAAATACAGATATAGTTTAGCTCCTTTAAACTATCACACACTGTGAATATTCTTCCTACCACCTTCTCAGTCAGTTTCATGGTTTTGGTTTTGGTTTGGTTTTTTAATCTCTAGAATGGTGGTCATGTCGATTGGGGGAGGTGTGTTCTTCCTTTCCGTTTGTAGACTGATTGTTCCAGGAAAACTGTCATGTACCTCGATAGCAGCCGCTGCCCAGGCCTGCAAACTTAGTTATCCTCCCTGTTCTCTTGCTCCTGGAGTCTCCCACCACCATCAGGCCGCCCAGGCACCAGGCAGCCTCTCCTGAGGTCACAGTCGCCTGGCCTGGCCTGTCAGCCCCCTTTCCCAGAGTCTGACCTCTGGCTCTGGCTGTGGTCTCCCCTGCCCACTGCTTTTCTTGATTTCGGCCTCCAGTATATTGTACAAAATAGCTAAAAATGTTGTTGTTCTAACTTTGCACTAAAGATCATTTGACCAACTGGGAACTCGGTCAGTGCAGCCCTTTCCTCTCAGAACTGTAGAGACTTTATCTCTATGATCGTCTGGCGGTGTCTTAAAACAACAAAAACACCCCCGTTTTCTCTGCTCTTCCTGTTCTGTTTGTAACCTGCCTTGTCTGTCAGTCTATCTGCGCTTTGGAGATGCCTCTCCATCCCTGGGTTGTTGTGTTTTATGATGATGCTACTTTGATGGTTTGTTGGTTGGGTTTGGGTTTTGGTTTGCTGTTGTAGGCGTCGGTCACCTCATTTCACCTGGAGACTCCTGCTTTAGATGACTGTGTGGTAGTTTCCTCCTCGCTGCTTGGTGTTTTGGGATCACATCCTGTTTGCACATTGGCTTTCCAGAGTCGTTTTGCCCTGTCTCTGTTCTTCTCACTCTCCCTTCCTTTGGTTCTCCATTTGGGAAGACTTTCCACCCTTATCTTCTAACCCAGAGGAAGGCTGCATGGAGCAGCTTGTTCATCTTCCGAGGGCATCCATTTCTGCCTCTGATGGCGTGCAGAGGACCTTCCCTAAAGCATTAGTCACCGTTTACCTGTTTTTTATTTATTTATTTATTTATTTATTTTTTTTTCCGAGACAGGGTTTCTCTGTGTAGCCCTGGCTGTCCTGGAACTCACTCTGTAGACCAGGCTGGCCTCGAACTCAGAAATCCGCCTGCCTCTGCCTCCCAAGTGCTGGGATTAAAGGCGTGCGCCACCACCGCCCGGCTTTACCTGTTTATTTTTAATGTATTTCTATATGTGAAATGCTGCTTTAAATTGACAGGTAAAATTGTACATGGTGATTTTTAACTGCTTTTGTTTATTTCTGTGTTCATAGAAATGTATGTAGGCTAGTTTAATACGGCTTGCCAACAAACGCACGACTTGCCATGCTGAGTTGGAGAGCGCTCGGCACCCAGTCTTTAAAGGATGCAACCTAGTCCTCACTCACTGAAGCTGCTACGCTGGTCAGCAGGTCTCCTACTCTTCTGAGATTGTCTGTCCTTTGAGCAGCATCCCTTCATTCCCCTCCTCTTCATCCATCACCCTCGGTTACCGTGGTGACCCTGCATCTCAATGAGATCAACATCTTTAGATGTGAGACTGTGTGGGATTTGTCTTTGACTCTGTGGTTCCATCCATGTTGTGGCCATGAAAAGATTTTATGTTTAATGGCTAAGTAGTCGTTTTGTCTTTGCTCCCATCTCCATTCTGACTCTGTGCTTATCATATTTTCTTTGGCCATAAAACCTGTGGTTTTGTTAACTTTGGTATTCTACTTCTGCTTCCTAGGAACCTGGGAAAGTGAGTGATAGGTGGTGGTGGTGGGGACCCAGACAAGAGCAATTTTACAAGGTGCAGCCCTTGCCTGCTTCCTTGGCAGTCCCTATAGGTTCACAAGGATTGGGAAAGAGGTTCTAGGTATGCAGATCTCTGCTTCAGGCAGACCCTCACAGACACTGCCTGTGCTCCAATCACCTTAGTCCCTTACAGACCTTTCCTCTTCTCTTCATTCCCCACATTTTGATACCAAGAGCCAGAGGTGGTTGAAGTAGAATCCATTCAAAAACTTGTATGCAGACCACAATAGCAAATTTCAAATGTCTGTACCTTTTCTTCTATGTATAGGCCTGATGAAGCTGACTTGTATAGCCCACACCATTGGGAGTATCTCATGAAGGGATATTGCATTTCTTTACAATCTCAGCCAACCTCTTGTGGTCTCAGACATGGCACTAGACTCGCAGATACCTGTCTGGTAGATAGAAGAACCTTTAAGGGAAATTCTCAGACATTCTGACCCAGTGGTTATAGCCCAAGAAAATTTCTTCTTTCCATTGCCCTTGTTTTATATTATTTATTCCTCCTTTCATATAAAAAGCCAGTTTTTAAGGGACTCCAGCACATTTGTATATGAGATGAAAAGCCTCCATTTTTTTCTGTATTCTTTGGTCCAGCCAGTTCTCCAGTAGGGGTGTGGATTAGACTGGTTGTTCATATTTGCTTCTGTTGCTAATACAGCAAGTAGTCATTCAGCTAAAAATGATAGAAAACAGAACCAGTTTAGCTCTTTTATTTATGTTCAAGAACATGAATGAATATAATCATGTGATCCTTTTAAATTCCAGCTGGGAATCTTAACCTCATTTCTTCATATGGCCTGAGTGGGTTTTGTTTTTCTGTTTAGCTCTTTTACATTTACAGCATACCTTTCTGTAATATTCTTTCCTCTGGGATTGCTGTTCAGTTAAAATATTTAAAAAGATTGATAGAGTTAAAATTATAACGCTAAAAGTACGGAAACCAATAATAATTCCACTTAGCATTCATGGACATAGGGACTCCATCCTGTTTGAGTTATTAGGGTTGTTCAGTCTTACTATTTCCCATTACTGAAAGGGGCGCCGCCTTCAAACAACACACATCATAAACTACAAATATACTAACAGTTTTATTCAGAAGCGAAGCCTAACACGAAACACGATAAAAAGAATATTGTTTTGTAGCAATGCCCATTGTTAACACAGAAGAGAATTACTCTCTTCCTCTTGTGCTGTATTAAATATATTTGGTGTTTAACTGAACTAATGCAGTTTCTGAAACCAAGTGCCCCCTCCAGCCTTGGGTCAACTTCAAAAATTGTTTAAGAGTCTTCTATGGCAGTTTAGGAAAGGATATTCCTTGAGGGGGAAGCCTCATCTTGATAGATAAGGGCGTATTTATGTATCATAGTCAAATTTTATTTTGGAATTATTTGAGTACCACTTGCCTGTGGAGAGGTCCCAAGCTGTTGATATTCCTTTTGTTATTGTAGTCTTTTGCCACTAGAGGGCAGCATTGTACAGGTTAAAATTTCCTCAGCCATACTGCAGCCGGTATATAACCTATAATAATCAAACTTCTGGTCTTAGTTTTATAGTATGTTAAAGTATAATCTTCACTGATGCATCTTCACAGATACTTAAACTATTAAGGGTAATTTTGCTCCGGGTTAAGCTATTTTGCATCCTTTATCTAAGGACCATGATTTGATGGCAGTAATCTCTCGCTGTGACCTGCTAGGTGAAATAGTGGCTAGCCTGCAGCATCTCTTGACTGGTGAACCATCAGATTCTCTCCACATTTTTACTGGTGCTGGCCATACTGCAAATGAGCAAAGGCTACATATAAGGAATTGTATGCTTTTTGGAAAACGTCCTTGACGGTATTTCAATCTCTCCAGTTTAAGAAGACCAAGAATTGTGTCTTGGTGGAATTGCGATCTCACTTCAAGAACCCTTGGCCTTAGGGACTGGCTGAAAATAGATTATTTGGGATTGGACCTGTAGATTGACTTTTCTAGCTATAAATGGAAGAAGACATAATTACTGGTGCAGTTAGGGTAATGAGATTTTAAGGCTTACAACTCTGGGGCCGTTTGGGGAAGGTTCCCCGCCTTTCATCTTGTAGATTCCTTTGATCCTTTTATTTGCCTACCAAAGAAAAATACAATATTGTTTTCTGCACATAACTGATAAACTTTATGTGGAGCTATCTCCCACCAAAAAAGCAAATGTAATATTCCTATGAATTTCATTAGCATAAATAAAGGAATTCCTACAGCAGGATTAGTATCCTTGCACATAACAGCCTCTATAGCCTCCCGTTAGTGCTGCTTGTAAGAACCCAATAATTGAAATCGAGACGCTGGCGTTCCTGAGCCTTAGTGGTGGGACTGGGCATGCCCAGTAGCTCGGCTGGGTCTGGTTGCAAAGAGCAAGCTTGCAGGGTTCAGCGCCGCCGCAGGGACTGGCCGCTTTGGAGACGGGGGTCTGACTCCCTTAGATGTAAGCGTGTGTGCGGGCACCGGGTGCTTTCGGGGACCCTGACGCAAGCCTCGGGAGGAGGTGGCGCCCAACCCCCTTCCCTTCTCTCCCCTCCCCGCCGCCGCCGCGGGCACCGGGAGGGACCGCAGCCCGGGAGCGCGGGGCGGGCCTATGGCGCGGCCAATCGGCGCGTCGCCTCCCCGCCTATATGTGGCGCTGGGGCCGGGCGGCCTCCTCTAGAGGAGTGGAGCCGGCAGCCGGGGCGGACTGAGCTGCTGCAGTCGCCGAGTTACTCGAGCCAGCACTGCCGTTCTCGCTCGCGCCCTGAGCTGCAGACAGCCAGGAGGCTTTATCTAGTTTGAACCAGGCTGCTGGAGCTCGCTCCCTCCCTCCCTCTCTCTCTTTTCCACGAGGCTGGTTTTTTTAATTTGGCTGCAATTGCATGAAATCCCAATGGTGTAGACCAGTGGCGATGGATCTAGGAGTTTACCAACTGAGACATTTTTCAATTTCTTTCTTGTCGTCTTTGCTGGGAACTGAAAACGCTTCCGTGAGACTTGACAATAGGTAAATGTCAGCTGGGATAGTTGGTTTAAATTGACTCGGAGTAAACTGACTTGTGGTAATGCAGGTACAAGATAGCCATGCGAATTCCTTTGTCCATGCCTAGGGTTACTGTGGCATAGATGTTGCTTTTTGAAATGGCCAGAAGATCCTTATTTTCGTAGATCTGGCTCGAGAACAAGCTTTCTTCCATTATGTAATTTAGTCCTTTGTGGCTCCCTAAAATAGGGAAATGCCTGGATAGAGTGTGGCTGGTATTTTCTGGAGTAGGATGCATTTCGTAGCGTTTAATACTCAGAATATGATGCTAGTAACGTCATTTGAATTCAGAGATCTGTCCTTATCCTGGATGTTAAAGATCAATTCCGTTTATCGATGATCTTTCTTTTTTTTATTCTCTCTTCCAGCTCTGGTGCAAGTGTGGTAGCTATCGACAACAAAATAGAGCAAGCTATGGTATGTACTGATTTAAAATTACTTGTACTCAATGTGGGCACAGCACAAAACCCGAGATGCCTTGGAAAGGACTAGTGCATCCCTTAGCTAAATCCAGACGGTGCGGGTTGCTCTTCATACAGTCAGAATGCCAGCGCTAGCTCGCGCTCTCCTGCCAGCGTGGAGAGAAGCCACTTACCCCGCGGCTGCCACAGAAGGAGAAGGGCCCCAGGTTCTGAGCGGGCCCTGCCCTGGACCCATTCACTCCATGTCGGGATAAAAGGCAGCGGCCCAGCTTCCTCGTTGCTCCTCTTGGGAGCACCTTCATCAGTGTGGCTTTACTGGGAACCCTGAGATTTTACTGGGGAGTTGGGAGGGAGGGTGCGTGTCCCCACCGAGGGGAGCTGGGGAAGGGGGCTCTCTAGACCATACCAGAACCTCTCCCGTGGTGCTGCGGCCGCACAAAGGAGGGGAATGGGAGAAAAGTTTTGTCTTTCTCGGCCTGCGCCTGGATTTCTCCTATTTTTTATTTCCGCCTTGGTCGTTCTTTGTTATTGGAGCAGCGCCTGTGGCTCTTCTCACGGGATTCTCTGCCCACTGTTGCTAGGCAAACTCTGAACCTTTAATTCAGAGCTATAAATAACTCGGGCTCCCATTGGCTACGACGTCTGCCCAGGTTTCTGTGATGTCAGCTTAATCTTGGGGGGGGGGGAGTAGAGGTGGAGGGAAGAAAAATGCGGCAACACGCTCTGTAGGAACTGGCTGAAGCCGGTGCCGAGGGAGGGAGGAGACGCTCCCTGCGCTGGGAGGGCCTGGGGGCGGGGAAGCGGCCACTGAGCCTCGGGCCTGGATGAGAACACAGGGCCTGAACGGAGCCCCTGGTGCGGTTTGCCATCTTGAATTGGAAACTGGACTGTAGACATCATTGGCTAATGTCTGCAGAGAAAGTCTAGAGACTTTTGAAAAGCTTGATCACGTACACATTAAACTTAAGTATTTCGTGGTTGTGATTATGCGCAGATTTCCACAAGTGTGCTTTAATGTTCTTCGGAGGTAGAATGCATAATTGGTTAGGGAGAGCTAAGAAAGGCTTTCAGAAAAGCCAGAGTCCAGGACCTAGTAAGCTAAAGCCTTTCTGTACCTCTTGTTTTCAGGATCTGGTGAAAAGCCATTTGATGTATGCAGTTAGAGAGGAAGTGGAGGTTCTGAAGGAGCAGATCAAAGAACTAATAGAGAAAAACTCCCAGCTGGAGCAGGAGAACAATCTGTTGAAGACACTGGCCAGTCCGGAGCAGCTCGCCCAGTTTCAGGCCCAGCTGCAGACTGGCTCTCCTCCGGCCACCACGCAGCCACAGGGGACCACACAGCCCCCTGCACAGCCAGCATCCCAGGGCTCAGGATCAACCGCATAGCCTGCTATGCCCCAACAGAACTGGCTGCTGCTGTCTGAACTGAACAGACCGAAGAGATGTGCTAGCGAGAAGCCGCCTCCACAGTCACCCATTTCATTGCCGTCTACGAAAGAGACGTGAGACTCACACGCTGTTCTCGCTTTCTCCCCAGTATTAAGCACTCATATGCTTTTGGCTTGAAGAAATGTACTAGTTGAGTGAATTAAAGGTTAATCAGAGAGTGAGCATGGATGTACCCTGTGCAACGTGGCAGATGTCTGAGGAATGGTTTAACTGACTCTGAGGAGCTGTGTGCCTTTCAACCCCTCCCAGCCGCCCACCGGCTTCCAAGAGCTCTGGGGCTTGCCTGCATGGGGCTCGGAGGTGGGCTGCTCCTGGATTTTTTGCTCTCCTCTCCTTCCCTTCAAAGAACTTGAGAGGCCAGAAACGAGACTGCAATGGTGGGGGGAGGGGGATGCAGTCCTTTTACAAAACCGACAACTGTCACCAAAGCTTATAAAACACGATAGTACTGTCCCTCTTTTCTGAAACATCAGAAGACACAAAACTCTTAGTGACATAACGGTGACAGGTAGCTGGGACCTAGGCTATCTTATTATGAAGGTTGTTTTGCTTGTTGTATATTTGTGTATGTAGTATAATGAATTTGTACAATAGAGGACCGTAACTACTGTTTAGGTTGTACAGATTGAAATTTAGATGTTCCATTGGCTGTCTGAAAAGGTGTGGATTGTCCTTTCTAGAGATCTACTTAAAAACTGCTTTGTGACAAAAACCACACCTGAAGAAATTTTAAGAATTTGGCACAGTTAGTCACTTTGTGTAATCCAGAATCTAGCTGCTGAGTCTTGCAAAAGTAAATTCCCTGTTGACTGACGTCAGTTGAGCTGGTGAACACCCGGAGAAATGGTCAGTTGCTAAGGAAGTGGATTTCCCTGTAGGGGTTTCTGCACCTCACCTGTATAGTCGTTCTGCGCATGTTCCCCACACAGTCCCCACTGTATTTACCTGTTCTTGTCACCTTTCAATAAAGCATATCAAATGTTGATACACACGTGTTTCCACATGACGCCGTTAATACAGTTGTTATTTCCACAGCTGCTGCTCACGAAGTCAACAGCAGTTTGCCTAGTAAAGTCTCAGGAAGTGGACGCCAGTGGTTCGACTCCAGGAGGGAGAGTGTTGCTTTGCTTGGGGGAGGGGGAGGGAGCTCACTCTGCTGTGACCAGTCACCTCCTCCGGACTGATAGGAGGTAGTGTCTTCACTTCCCCTATTTAAAATCCAAAGGGTTTATGTAGAGCTTATTCAAGAGTAGTTACTGAACTGAGGGAATGTGCCTGGTTCTTGTGTATTTCCAGATAGAATCAAAGGAAGTAACAGGTTGGTTTCCCGTTGACAGCTCTGTTGCCGTGAATCAGATCATGACTCCTACAGTGGAATGAGTTTCTGGCCCCTAGGAGAGTAGTTGCATTTTTAGACATTCTTCTGGGGGTTGAAAGAATATATTGGGGTTTGAGCTAGGTAGGACCTGGTCTTGAATCTCTTCTGGATGATGTGTAAACTCAGTGGAGCCTAAGGAGTAAGCAGGGAGGTAACAGGATGGACTTGGCTATGCAGTCTGTCCGGATCCAGTGGGAGTCGGGTCCATCCTGGCATCCTCTGAGGCTAGTTCTCTATGTAGAGCTGGTGGAGGTGGTGGGAGAACAGGACACACATCGGGGCTCACTAGAAGGGCCGAGGGCATAGTTGATTAGGTGGACCGGTGACGCAGTAGTACTCACTGTAAGCCAATGGCAATTGCCATAAAGATAACGGAGAGCAGCAAGTACTTGTCTCTGTCGTACTCAGGGCTTTATAACTGACCTAACGGGATGCTTAGTAATTACACTTCTCTTAAAAGAAAGCAAGACAGTGGTCATTTCATCTCTTATATTTTTGTGTAATTGTGGAGAATTTGAAGTCTCCATCCTTGATAAATAGACATTATTTCTACTAATATAAAAGTCCCACAAAATTGTGTCTTGATATGTGAAATAGTAATGAATTACTAAAATCAAAAGATGTGTTCTTATGGCCTCTCCTCACCTTTTTAAGTTCAAAACAGTTTTACTGACTGCTATTTGAACATATCTAAGTTCGTTCATCTTACTGCTGGCTTCCAAACCTTACTAGGCCTCCTTAGCCTGTGGGTCACTGTGGAGTTGTAGAGTCATACTTCCCGTGCCACAGAGCAGGAGTGACTTCTAAAGCAGAAGACTTCTAAAGAGATCTAGTGTGGACACTGGGTGTTGGTGACATTACCAGCAGGACAGACCCTCTGCACAGGGCTGGAGAGACGAAGGGACCACACAATTCCAATGAATGCCTGCTTTGTTTCAAATTAACAATGTTCAGAATTCAGGAGCTGTGCTTTTGGGGTTTTTGCATACTTTAAAAATAATTGTCATGAATAGAGCATGCCGGAAATCAGGTTTATATTTGCTCAAAAAAAGTATAAAAGTTAATTACAACTATAATTAGGAGTGAAAATGATTTTCAATTCAAGCACTACTGTCCCTCAGGCTGTGTGAAATACAAGGCAAAGCCTTGTGCAGTGAAGGCCGTTAGATGCCCATTTCAGATCCATTCAACAGTAATAACGGCAGTAAGATCAGAAACAAGCAGAAAATGAATTTCCTCCTAGATAAAATAGCCTGAAAATGAAGAACTAACTGCCTGCCAACAGAAGTGGGGAGCAGACTGTGTGGTGAGGTTCCTGCTTTGGTGAGTGGGAGAAAGACAATAGCTGATCACCCTGAGTGTGCCAGAAACCGGCTCTTGAATCTTTGGAGGGGACAGGAACGCCACAGACCCACCTTCCCATTCGTGAAATCACAGAGAGAGCTTTACCTAAATTTCAGTTCAAATTAGAAAAGCCTTTGTAGTGGAGACTGGGCACAGGGTCTTAGAATGCTGTGTTCCTTCAGAGAATATCAATGAGTATCTTCAGCGTGCCAAAGATACTCTTGAAGCATCACTGCCTATAAATAATACACACACACACACCACACATATATACACACATATATATATTTAACAATAGTTATTGTTAAATGAGAAGCCATGTCTCTTGATAGGATGATCCTACCCGCACCTTCTCTAGCCAGCCAGTGACCAAGATTGTGATTGTGTATGTGTGTGCTACAAGATTATGTCACGAATTCTCTGCGTGTCAGGGATGACATTTCAGTGAAGATGGTCTCCATTGCCCCATGAGTGCTCAGTGCTTTCCTTAAGAAGCAGGACTGCTGTGGCGACTTGCCATGGCAAAGAGCCACACTGGTTGGCTGGATCTTCCCAGAAGGTAGCACTCGGTTCTAAACATGACTGTCCAGTGCAAACTGGGACATGATGGTTGTCTTAGATCCCACTGTCTTCTCCTTCCTCATACCTGCCTTGAAATTAGGTGTCGCTTTAAGACTTGGGTTTCCTTACAGGTGAGTGAGCGCTGAAGAGTTTGAAGTCTGCCAAACTGACCAGAAGAAAATAATTTTCAATGATCCTCTAGGTTTCCACCCATCTGCAAATGAAAGACCTAGTGATCATGGAGGTGAGGTCACAGAATGACCAAAGCAGAATGCCCGCCCCTGCTGTCCCGAATCAGAAAGCACAGCCCTAGAAGCAAGCATGAGTCACCGTGGAGCATTTTAAGAGTCTTCTGCCTGGGTAGCTAACGTGGAAATGAGTTTCCCAAAGTCTGTGGCTTTTGACAAACACCCTAACTCTACTGGACTGCTAGTGGGTAGGCCATTGCTGGTGGTGGAACCGTTGGGAGCCTGAGATCCGTACTACAAAGTGGCGAACCATTCGGTAGATGGAGGAGACAGCCAAGCGAGTGCTTTGAAAGCATTGCATCGAGGGGCCCCTCGATGGTAAAAAGTAGACAACTATGTTACACCTCCTGTTTCAGGTGCTGTTGTTTTATAAGTAGAAAGAAGTGGGAATAAATGGTGCAAAAACTTGGGGCTGTCCAGTGTTGGACCAGCCCGTTGCTTCTGGATGCCACCCTGAAGGCAGTAAATACTAAAGTATTACCCAGTGTCATGAAGGCACAGTTCACCAGTGTTCTCTTCAGCAGAGGTCAGTTTCAGACAGTGTGTGACTCCTACAGTGTGCCTTTGTTTTAGATCAGTGGTTCTCAACCTCTGATAGTCGATAGCGACTCCCACGGGGGTTGTATATCACATGTCCTGCATATCAGACATTTACAGTACGATTCATAACAGCAGCAAAATTATGGCTATGAAGTAGCAACTAGGTTTATGGTTTGGGATTATCACAACATGAGGAACTATGTTCGTGTCACATAGGAAGGTTGAGAACCGCTGTTTTAGATGATGTTCTTTGGATGGTCCCTGCTCTCTTGATGGTAGGGAAGAGAAAGGAATAAATGAAAACTGGGCATGTGCAGAAGTCGCTTTCTGACCCAGTGAGCTGACTATAAAGGGATAATGGAGATGCTGACTAGTTTTTCCAGGGAGTTTCATTGACAAGGAAGACAAGCCAATTGCGACTTAAATGGTGTCACAGCAAAAGCTTTCAACAACCCTCAGGCCTCTGGACTCTGGAGGAGCTGAGGGTGTGTTAAGGTCTGTCTGAATAGCTGTGTAGGTCCCGAGAAGCATGGTCTCCTAAATACCATTTGACATCTGGAGTACCTGGGCAAAAAAATCTCTAGTGGTAGAGACCTGGAACTTCAGAGAACGAAGTGCCAGAGCTATCTTTCCATAGAGAAGAACCCATCTACCACACATGTTTAACCTGGGACCAAAGGGCTGCTATGAATTCTCCCAACCCAATATTGTAAAGTTATTTAAAACTATAAAACTCTGCGAATGTGTGTGCTGTTTTTAAACTCAATTGTCCCATTCTCTGACATGAACTTTGTAGATGACAATGTCATGCTACAATGTCAACAGGTTGAGATCACCTGTATCAGACAGCATATCCTGCTGCCAGGACAGAGAGCTCTTCTCAAAGCCTGCCCTGCAGGGCTGCATGGTTGCGGATGACTGGGGCCCACCAGTTGGTTCCCTCACTTCCAGTAAGAGTATCTTTGCAGACACTGGGCTAGCCTCAACTGAAACTAATCACTGTCTTAACAGAACAGGAAACACATTTCTAGTTTTAATTTAGACATATATATATATATATAGTTTGTTTGTTTGTTTTGGTTTTTTTGTTTGTTTGTTTGCTTGTTTTGTTTTTTTTTCGAGACAGGGTTTCTCTGTGTAGCCGGCTGTCCTGGAACTCACTCTGTAGACCAGGCTGGCCTCGAACTCAGAAATCCGCCTGCCTCTGCCTCCCAAGTGCTGGGATTAAAGGCGTGTGCCACCACCGCCCGGCTAGACCTATATTTTTTAGTCTGTTAACTAGTACATAAACATGGAATATGTAAGGTGATTCCAAAGAAATATTGTGGATTGATAAATTGTATGGTGTAAATTGAGCGTGTCAGAGCCAGATAGCAGAAAAAGATGAATACATTTGAAAAGATAATTTGCATGTTTGTATATGTGTGCATGTGTGTACATATGGAAGCCAGAGGTTCAACACTGCTTTACTCTCTTTCTCTACCTCATTTTGTAACCAAAGACCTTTCACTGAACTTAGAGCTTACTCATTGGCTAGACTGGCTGGCTGGCAAGCTGCTGGGATTGGTCTGTCTCCTCTTCTGAAGCGCTAAGGTTACAGAAGTGCTTGGGATCTGAACTCAGGCCCTCATGCTTGGAAATAGGTGCTTTACCTCTTAACTCATACCATAAAAAAGTGTGTGTGTGTGTTTGTGTAGTGTGTGTGTGTATGTGTGTGTGTGTGTATGTAAGAGAGACTAACAGACAGACAGACTAGGTCTCATGTACTCAGACTGGCCTCAGACTTACTAAGTAGATAGAGATGACCTTAAACTTTTGCTCATTCTGCCGCTGCCGCCTGAGTGCTAAGATTATAGGCAGGTGCTACCACACCCAGTTTACGCAGTGCTGAGGATCAATCCCAGGGTTCCTTGCATGCTAGGCCAGCGTTCTACCAACTGAGCTATGTGCTCGACCCTTAAGTGAATCTTGAGTTTGACTTGGAAGAAACAAAAATAACACATGGGAAGAGAAATCTTTGGCATAGTTATCGAAATACTTGCCTCCCTATGCGGTGGGGAATTAATTATTTTTCTAATAGTTTAGAAAAATATTATGCAGCGAGAATTGGCTGGCTAAAGTCATAATGTGTAATTCGGTTTGTGAAATACCGCAGTCAGCTGTCAGCTTGTTGGTCCTTGGGTCATCTCAAGATCTGACTTTCAGATAATGCTTTTATTAACATGAATTTGTGGCACTCATTCTGTCTTGAGTCTAATTCCTTCTGACAGTCCCCAGCCCCCGCCAAGTCAGGAGTACTGTTCCCTTGGACCAGGCCTGACAATTCAACCACCACAGCCCTTCACTCTTGCTGAGGCCCTGTGGCAGCCTCCACCCTCAGCCATTGTGACATGTCACTCATTCAGACCCTACCTGCTACAGGTAGGCATTTGATACTGTGTTCTAAAGTCAGATTATAACAGCTAATTCTTTTTTATTAAAAAATAAATAAAAATTAATTTGAGGTGGAGTGCATGGCATTCCTCTATGTGGTAGCTGGTCAGAGAACGGCCGTGGAGGTGGTTCTCTGCTGCTATGTGGGACTGGAACTTGTTACTCAGGTTACTGGGCTTGACAGTGAGAACCTTTGCCCAACTGAGTTATCTCATCAGCCCTAATAGCTAGCTAGCTGGTCCTTAAAATTTTGTGACTAAATCATATAATGGTTCATATGATTTGACCTCTTAAAGACGAAGAAAAACATAGATCCTGTTGTCATAACTACCAGTCAGGCTTTGGTTTGCTTCACTGGCCTAAGTAATTGGAGATGAGCAGGGTTGGACGCTTGCCTTTATAGATCTGAAATGGCTGAACCAGGGCCCAGCTCGAGACTCAGGCTCCTCCCAGGAAAAGGAAAGTGGAAGCCATTTCTTATTGCATATAGTATGCTCTTACCGTGTGCTAAGCGCTTTCAGGATACTGTTCTTCACACCAGAAGAGAGAAGAAGTCCCTTGCTACTGTGTCACTTATAAGGACACAATATAGATGACACAAATCATATTTGTACTTTACTAAAATCTTGGGCTCTTAGCCACTGCTCAGTAACTTCCCTCCAATAGGCAGCTACATTTGCCAAGCAGAGCCTATCTGGACATGTTAATGACCTAGCTAAGAGAAGAAACAGATGGGAAAAATGGAAAGGTAGAAGACATCTCGTACATTTATGAATCACAGATATAAAAACTGATAGCTGTTGGGAGGGGCAAGAAGATGCTAGAACCACAACTCAGATGGGGAAGCAGCAACTTCTCAGAGCCAGCAGGAACATGTTACTGGGTGCAAACACACATAGGCTTCCCGGTGTGTAGGTGAGCATCCCTCTACAAAGCATGTCCTGTGTATGTTAGAAGGCGAGGACTGCCGATGCTCAGAAGGCAAGGCTGGGAGGGCTCGCAGGGAAAGCAGAGGGGAGACTTACAAGATCCACAGATGCAAATATCGGAAGGTAGTAGCTTGTGATCCCAAAGCAAATCCATACTTTGAGGTCCTCCCTGTAGCCTCTACTTGCAGGTGACTATTCCTAAAGCTAATGGCCTGGAAACTGTGTTCTAGGATCAGTGTCTGTCTGGGCAGAGGACGAGATGGGATTGGATGGGCCAGTGCAGCATAGATTCAGGAACTGGTACTGGGTGGGTGCCTAGGACAGAGTGTGATTTGTCTGGAAGGCTCTTCCGGGCCAGCACACAGGGACACCCATAGTCGCATAACAGGGTCACATGGCTAAGAGTAGGAGACCTACCGAGCAACCTAGAGCTCCTCCTGTCCTCTACCTTCAG
Organism: Mastomys natalensis; assembly: GCA_021653895.1. NCBI lineage: Eukaryota > Metazoa > Chordata > Mammalia > Rodentia > Muridae > Mastomys > Mastomys natalensis. The sequence continues at coordinate 130,464 of JAJTUV010000191.1, read as the reverse complement.
AAAAGGGACAAGGAATCTCAGAGGGGTGCTGTCACTTACGCATGCTCACAGTCAGTGTCAAGGAAGTCCTAAACTACCACGGATTAAGGAGAAGCATTGAGGAGAGGAGAAGCACTCACTCATTTGTTCCTTCCTTCACTACCTTATTTTAGCTCAGGATAGCTTTTAGATACTTGGTCACAAATATGGATATGACTTGGTACACCCTTCAAACAACCTCTTGTCACTGACGCATGGTAGTTGTTGTGAGTTATGAGACAAGGGGACATGGAGGGGAGATGGGGTCCTTTGGGCCTGAATGTTGAATGTTGAGAATCACAAAAAGCTTCTGAAATGTGACAGGAACTAAGCAGAAGGGGACGGTTCAGCGGCAGGGTGGAGGTGGGGTGGAGTAGCATGAACACAGGCCTGCCTGCACACATGAGGCAGGAGGGATTTGGTAGAGAGGGTCTGAGAAGGAAATGGCCTGTGGGGGAGGATTTGGGAGTGTGAGAGCAAGGTCTCGACATTGTGTTCCGGTGGGGTGGGAGACAGCATAGGCGGAAAGGAGGGAGAGGCCTTCGAGAAAGAGTAGTGTTTTGCTCCTGGGAGCTGCAAATCTGTCTATGGAGAAGAAGCTATTTGCTAAGAAATGGAGGAAGCAAGCGGAGCCCCAAGGATGAGCTAGGGTCTGGGTTGAAGGGAGGCTGTTCCTCCCCACCACACAACCCAGAGAAGGCTCAGGATCCCAGAGGCAAGTCAGACTCCGGTGAATAATGAAAATTGGAACTGACAGAGCAAAAATCTGCAGGGGAGAGGGGGGAAGGGGAGGGGGGGAGGGGGGAGGGATTAGCTTCCTCTGGAAGGACGGTTGTAGAGGGATGTGGAGGATTTTGACAGAATGGGTTGGGAGTCACAGAGTGATGGGAACTCTAGGGGGGAAACATTAATTATTCTGATAGAATTTATACCTTAGGGAGGGAGTGTCCGCAGATTTCAAAGCAGTGAGCAGCTAGCTGAATTTGAGTTTTCCAGAACAGAGGCTCCTTCCTTTCAGCTGACAGTCAGCAGCTGTCATAGGACAGGTTGCCTTGGTGCACCATGCTTTGGCGGTTTGTAAATAGATACTAAGTGTCCTTTGAATGGATGGATGGACAGTGCCTGGAAAAGGGAAATAAAGTATTCAAAGGGCTACTACCAAGCCTTTAAAAAAAAAATTCTGGGGATCTAAAACACCACAAACCCAAAACTCAGGTTTCTTAGCCAAAGCTCTTTGGGTTTTTTTTTGTTTGTTTGTTTGTTTTTGTTTTTTGGGTTTTTTGTTTTTTTTTTTTTTTTTGTGCCATGAATCCCCCCTCCCTCCAGTGTCTATGAAACCCACAGAGAACTTCTTCAAATTTTTTAGGTAAAGCAATGACATAGAGGACTAAAAAAGAGAACATTTGTTCTGAAATACAGTTAGCACAATATTTTAAGAACTAAAGAGTCTATGGTTCTAGGAATCCTTGTTTATTAACTAAATAACAAGGTTTAGGAGCAGGTTTCAATAACGACTGTAATTTTGAAGCAGTAATGGGTTTAATGACATTTTCAACCACCTGACACAACCGTAACAGATCTGAAAATAGCTATGTTGTTCCCAGAGACTACTGGCAATGTGGTTGTTGGCATGTATGTTGCTGAAGGAGACACTGGCAAAGATGTATGAAGCTGAGATGGTTTCTCCCATCTACATTGATGCAGCTGCTGAGTTCTAGAGTTGGTGATGAGCCTGTCTGACATCTTCAGCCTCCTTAGCAGCTATCATGAGTGGTCGTGAGGAAGAGGTGCCCTTGAGGTGGGGCCCTGGGAACCTGCAACAGGAAGCAGGGCAGGAAGGCCATTGGGAAGCCAAGTTGACATACTTTAGTGTTACACCCCGGCCCTCAGCTGGAGAAGAGAGCTAAGGAGAGGAGCTGTCCCTGCTGCCTGAGGCCATGTGGGATTTGCCTCCAGAAAAGTCACTGGGCTCAGGAGCTCTGATAGGTTGAGTTGCCATCTGACTTGGAGATTTAAGCAGGTCTCAACTTCTTTCTCTTCGTTGACAAGAATTCATTCAGTGAGACAATTTTGGGAACTCCCTGGTTCACCATCAGCGAGCAGAAGATGTTTGCCTGCTTGCCTGCCTGTCTCCTAGGCTGAGTTGAGTTGAAAATGAAAGGAGCAATTAAGCTGGAGTTGTCGAGGGTGTGTGTAGACTCGTGGCATTTTTGCAGTATGTCTGAGCGAAGTCTCTGCAGGGAAGTTCTGCAGGTTAGACTCAACGTTTTACATCTCTGCATGCTTCTTCTATGGGGAACTGCCTGCCAAAGGTTTGCTGAAGAAAATAATTGTGTTTATTTTACATTATCTGTGCCCCAAATGTTTGTGTGTGTGTGTATGTGTGTATGTGTGTATGTGTGCATATATGCAGTGCATTTACACATAGATGTGGTGACCAGAGAGGTCAACCTCAGTGTGGTGGTTTGAATAGGAACGGCCCCCATAGATTCGTGTATTTGAATGCTTGGCTATAGGGAATGGAACTATTAGGAGGTGTGGGTAGATGTGACCTTGTTGGAGGAAGTGTGTCATTGTGGAGGTGAGATTTGAGGTCAAATCCTATGCTCAAAATATGCCCAGTGTGACACACAGTCTCCTGCTGCCTTCAGATCAAGATGTAGAACTCTTGGCTCCTCTAGCACTATGTCTGCCTGCACGATGCCATGTTTCCCACTATGATGATAATGGACTGAACCTCTGAAAATGTCAGCCAGCCCCAATGAAATGTTGTCCTTTATAAGAGTTGTCTTGTCATGATGTCTCTTCACAGCCATGGAAGCCAGACTAAGACTCTCAGGTATCCACCTCAGCAGCTGTCCATCTTGACTTTTGAGGCAGGGTCTCTCATTGGACCTGGTGCTCACTGGTGAAGCTAGGCTGACCAACCAGATAGTCCCAGGGATCTTGTGTTTCTCCTCCCTAGTGGTGGGATTCTAAGCGTCCATTAGAACATCTGGCATTTTCTTCTGAGTTCTATGGATTAAATTCAGGTCTTCATGGCTGTACTAACTGAGCTATCTCCCAGGCTGCCAGTGGGTGGGTGCTTAAAAAAAAAAAGACAATGAAGTAAACAGAAAACCAAAGAAGTCACTCACGATATAATTGCAAAACCTACAAAACCAAATGCTACTGGGGTCCAAAAGAGTACCAGAACACCAGAGCAAATCAGAAAACTGGACGTGTGTTGGGATCAATGCCCACAGCACTCACACTATGAACACTGGCTCTCTCCTCACGGGATCACATGCAGTGTCATCCCCAGCTCCTCTGAAGATCCTGCAGGGAGCAGGCATTGTGTCACACAGTCATCTAGACCGATTTTCAAGAACAGGAGCGATACGGAGATGAAAAAGAGGAAGAAAGGAAGGGAAGGGAGATGGAAAGGATGGAAAAGGAAAGGGAAATGAAGAAGGGACTGGGTCAGGGAGAGGGAGGTGGGGGAGGGCTGGGGTGGAAGAGAAGGAGAAGGGAGGAAAGAAGAGAACAGGAAAGGAGCTACAAGGGAAGGAAATGTCTGGGTGTGATACAGCCCCATGCCCTGCCTGAGGATTCTCCCCTGATTGACAGCAGCAAGTCTGAGTGTTAAGCTGAGTCCAAGCGGAGAGCCACAGCTCCCTGATTGCTAGAAGCACATCATCCCAGGCTTCTTCCATTGTGGCTGGAAGGTCCTATGAATGAGGACCTTTCCCTGGCTTACAGACCACTAGGCCTTCCCATCCCAAGTGTCTTCCTCTCCACCCTGTGGTGGTTTGAGTAAGAATGGTTCCAGTGTAATTGAATGCTTACTCATCAGGGAGTGGCATTACCTGAGAAGGAATAGAAGGTGTGGCCTTGGTGTGGCTTTATTGAAGGAAATGTCCCTGGAAATGGGGCTTTGAGGTTTCAAAATCTGGAGCCCGGCCAGTGTCTTTCTCTTCCTGCTGCCCTCAGAGCTGGCTGAGGAACTCTAGCTACTTCTCCAGCTGCATGCCGCCATGTTCCCTGTCATGGTGTTAATGGACTCAATCTCTGAAACTGTAAGTAGGCCCAGATTAAAGGTGTTCTTTTATAAGAGCTGCTGCGGCCATGGTGTCTCTTCACAGCGATGGAACACTAAGACAGCCTCCTTCACTCTGGGAGAGGCAAGGGTGGCAGACTTTGAAGTGTCTGTCAGGGTCTGGTCAACTCCAGGCAAGGAGCGCAGGGGCACCGCTGATAAGACCTTAGTCCTCTGGAGTCTGCTAACCCGCTAAAGTCAGATGTTTGGAATTCCTGATGTGGTGCTTTGCTCTTATGAGAGACTGCTTCTAGAGACTGTTTGCAATAAGAATAAACATTTAGTACCTTCATCCTTTGCTCCACAAGTATTTACTAAGCGTCTTCATCAGAGATAGTAAATGGTTTGTGGCTCCTTGGACCCTTAAGGCTCCTCTGCTCCATTGTCAAAAGGCAGATTCAAACTGTCTTACTCAGTTTGGTTAAGGGAGGTCCTTAGATAAAGTGGATGACGAGTGAGAGCAGGGTGGTGCTGGGATAGAAGGACCCCAGAGGGATTATCACGGGCACAGTCGGCAAGGCCTTGAGCTCCGCAGGAGTGACCTGGGCTGATGTATATGGAACAGATCAGTAGCCTTTAAGCCTGTGTTAAGACTCTTCAGAGAAACAGACCCCACAGAAGATATACAGAGGTGATTTGTAATGGAAACTGGCCACACGGTTATGGCTGCCAGAGTTCTCCACTGTCTTCTATCTAGAGAACCAGGAAAGTTGGTCAGGCGATTCCCACTGAGTTCCCAGACACAAGAACCAAAAGCCCCAGATTGGGAGACGGTGGATATGTCCCTCAAGGACAGAGCAAAATGCTTACTCCCACTGTTTCTTCGTTCTGTTCAGACCTCAGTGGACTGGTTGGTACCATCCGTTTTATCAGTCAAATGCTGAGCTCTTTCCAGAAACTATTCAGGACATGCTCAGGGATAACACGTCATCAGTTCTCTGGGTATCTTCTAGCTCAGTCAAGTAGACACATGAAATTAACCATCGTGAGCCCATGTGGTTCTTCCTTCACCTGTATCTAAAGAGTTCTTTTGGGGGCTGAGGGGTTGGCTCACATGGCAAAGAGCTTGTCCAAGCAAGTGTAAGGATCTGAGTTCAAACCCTAGCACCCATGTAACAAGCTGGGCATGGTGGTGCATACGTACAACCCAGCACTGGGGAGACAGACACAGAGGGACTCCTGAGCCTAGCTGAGTTAGTGAGCCCCAGGTCCCAGGGAGAGAACTTGTCTCAAAAAGCAAGATAGACAGCATCTGAGGAACAACACCTGAAGCTGAACTCTGGCCTCCACACACATATGAATGTGTCTTCATAGACATATACATACACACACATGAACAGATATACACACATTCTCTCTCTGTCTACACACATGCCTACACACCACACACAACCAGTACACACACACACACACACACACACTTTTTCCTTATGTAACTACTCTATAGTCTGTGTAGGTCTGACCACTCTCAGATAGCTGCCTGGAAGAAGGTAGGAAAGCAAACAACTGTAAGTGTGGTGGAATGCAGCGAGGAGAGCTGGAGCCAAGAAGGCCACAGCAGCTATACTGAGGAGCTGGAGGAGGGTGGAGCTCCATGCAGAAGGAAGAATGTAAAAGCAGAGCTCTGTTAAATAGCACTGCTGGATTTGGGAACAGGGTCTTGCAGCCAAAATTGATCACTGCAGGAATCAATAGCAGGGCAGGCAGCAGACTCTGAGGACCACCAAGAGAGCTGATGTAGACAGCATTTGCTCAGACCCACCTTTAGAAGTCCTGTGTTGATGTGGCGGGCCAGGTGGGGTGAAGACAAGGAACTCAGCAGGAAGCCATACCTGACGCTGTAGCACAGAAAACTGGGAAATTAGCCATGTGAGGTTGTGGTCTGTCTGGAAGGAAGGGCACCCTGAGATTTGAGGAGTAACCTACATAGGTAGGATGTGAAGGGATGACTGCTATACCAGGCAACCTGAGCGTAGAGGGGTGAGGATGAGACTTGGGTTTGAGGTAGTTATGGGAAAGCCCTGGGGGAGCCCAGTGGACGCTGCGATTGGGGTTTGAAGCTCCAGAGGGAGGTCAGACCAATTCTGAGTCAGGGTTGAACTTCAAAGACTTTGCTGTCCTAATGAAAGGGACCCACTGTAGACCTAGAGCCAGGCAGAGGGGCGTTCTTGTGCAAGTTCCTACAACTCTGGGAACGTTGTTTTTTTGTTTTTTTTTTTTTTTTTTCATTATGCTTGTTTCTTCCACTGTAAAGGGTAGATGGCTTACCCTGTGGTGAAGGTCACAAGGGACTGTGCATGTAGAAGCTCAAGGAAGATTAGCTGGCACTCTTCATGGTTGGAGGTTATGATGAATGGAGTGGACCACAGGGAGACAAGACAGCTCGAGCAGGAAGAAGCCTGGGACAGTTGGGACTAGAGCTAGTAAGAATGTTCTCTCATGGGGCCCAGAATGTAGTTAGTTGGTGGATTGTTTACCTGTCATACATGAAGCCCAGGATTTGATCCCCAGCATCAAATAAAAGAGAGCTATAATATAGTTTTGGGGAAGGAAGTGGAAGTAGGAAGATCAGAAGTTCCAGGACGCTCTCAGCTACACGGCAAGTTTGAGGCCGGGATGGGCTACACGAGACCCTGTCTCTAAACAACAACAACATTTTAAAATAATAATATAAAATAAATAAGAATGTTCTCTTGGTTTACTACTGAGTCAAACTGATATCTAAAGACTGTAGTTCAAAAGTAAATTCTCACCTCTTCTATCTAAATACATTAAATAGCTTAGTTTTAGAAGCAAGCCAAAAATGAAATGTACTCTTTGCATTTTTAGGTGAATGGAGGCACACCACACTAAACACCACAGGGTACATTTCCAAGGGATGTGGCAACCTCCATTGAGTGAGGCTGGATATTGAACAACTTTTCATAATGAGTGAGATATCTTTAAGACAAGTTAGTAGATTTCTGTTAACCTTGGTTTCCTCCACAAAACAGGGTTCTGAACGTGTGTCTCAGGGTCTATGAGAGTAAGTATGCTAATGTAGCATCTATTATGCTATATCAACACACACACTACACACACACACACACACACACCACACACGCACACCCCTATAATGGAGCTCACAGAGGGATCCAGAGCACAGCACGAGTCATTAAAGCAGGACACTGGGGAAGGGAGTAAAATGAAAACAGAAGGGAACATGAGTCTCCTAAGTACATAACCAGTCCCACAATGACTGCTAGGCCAGTGGCTTCCAAATGGTCAGGGAAAGAAGAAAATAAGATCCATTTGAGGCTATCCCTTCTGGCTTAAAACTTGTCAGTGGCTTACTTAACTATTGCAAACATCTTCATCCTTACAGACTGTCCTCTCCCAAGGCCCCTCACACAGACCCTCATACTCTGTACCATGGAGAACTGAAGGAAAGCTCTCCCCTGCTGGGACAACTGTTTCTCTGCTCTCCTAATCCTGACTGGGTTCAATTCACCCAACTTCTCTTTAGGGAGCTTCCTGTGGTCCAAGGTGGGCTGGTCAGCATTGCTTTGTGGAAGCATCCTGTGTGGTTCATCTCCTTTTAAACTGTGGGTCCTCCATCTCTCAAGTCTCTGCTTCCTCTCACCCAGAATGCTTGACCTAGAAGACAGAGCCCCGTCCTGCCTGCTGTAAAGACAGGGTATGAGTGGATCAGAGGGCTTGCTGTCTGGAGATCTGTTGGGCTTCCCCAGGCATCTTCATGGAGGACACACCACACAGTAGCAGCCAGCAGCTGGATTGAATAAATGGTGACCCAAGAAAACCAAAAAGACGGCTCCTAAGGCAAGGCTCACTGGAGAAAACCTCTGGAAAGGTAGAAGGCAAGGTGGGAATTTACTAATGAGAAAAACAGTGAGCTTGAGGTCATTTACTGAAAATTTGCCAAGGGCAGATGAGGAAATGCTGTCTATTGCCACTTCACATAACACTCATAAAATCCAGCGAAATTGTTGGCAGCAAGTTGAGCCCTGAAAAGAGAAAGCTGAAGGTGGCACAAATCTGTGACATCCAGACACATTCTGGGGAAAAGGTTACAAAGTTACTGGGCTAGTGACTAGTCATGAGTCAACCGCAGAGTAAACAGATAACATGGTGACAATTCAGAGACGCTGAGCTGTGACAATTATGTGGGGCCTCTTAGGCTAAGCACTTTCAGAATGTCCGGAAGCCATGGTAACCCTCACAAACATTCCACAGGCAGTGATTGTTACCACGAGTCTCTCTACCCCCACTCCCAGATTGGAATGTTCTTTGGAACAGTGGGACCAGGTTCCTAACTCTTCCCGTCCTCTGTTTCAGAATCTTCAACAACTACTTTCTTGAATTCAAAGGATTACCACAGTGCTGGGATTTAGGAAGTCATGGTACACTTCATGACGAAAGTCTGAATTAGAGGTTGTCTAAAAAGGAGTTGTTCATTGTGACTATATTTACAAGCCTGCTAAAAGGTAATTCCGAGCCTACATAAAAAGAGATTTCTAGTACAGAAAACTGTGCATTTAGCCCCCCTATAACTATGGCTTCCTTACACACAGATTCAATCAACCAATACAACAGAGTGTATTTGGACAAAGCATTGCACCCATACACATGTGTAATCTCCCCGCCCCCGTCATGATCCCATAAACGATAAAGTATAACAACTGAATAGTATTTTCATTGTGTTAGGCTTGATAAGCAGACTAGAGTTACTTTAGCACATTCGAGAAGATGTAATGAATCATAAGAAAACACTAAGCCGTGTGATGTAAGAGACTTAAGCAGCTGTGGACTCTGCTATCTACCGGAGCAGGGGTTCCTGGAACGCCAGGACAGTGCGGGATAATTAGACTGTGCATGAGTCAGGATTGTGAAATGTTTGGCTAGGAAATCCTTAGAGCCTACCAGCTACATTCACAAAAATGTATCATGGTGCCTCTCCTTAGACTGGCTCAGATGGAGTCCCCTGTGTACCCCCTATCTTCCTAGAGAAATGGGGGGCATGAGTATGCTTTCTGGGGATCTAAGGAGAACAAGACCCTCTGCATGTCCCAAACACTCACTCTCAAGCCAACCCTTGATACTCGTTCTAGATCCTTTCTTCATTCAATGTACCTTAGATCCAGGCACTGTTCTGTGGCCTTTGCTATGCGCAGCTGAGTTCTGGTACCCATGTGTCTCCCAGAAGCTTCTGCTCCGTTCCTTCCAACCCTTGTTCACGCAGTCTCAGGTCAAACTTTCTGAAGTTCATATGTATATCATTCTCAGTTAATATTCTTTTTTTTTTATTGGAAATTTTTTAATATTTCAGATGTTCTTTCCCTTACCCATTTCCCCCCTCCCTCCCAGGAACTCACTATCCCTTCCCCCCTCCTCTGCCTACACGTTTGGTACCCCTACCCACCCTCCCCCGTACTCACCTCCCCACCCTCGTATCCAACCCCAAGAGTCCATGCCTTCATGGGACCAAGGATCTCTTCTCCACTATATATAGCTCCTTGCATATATAGCTGGAGCCATGGGTCCTCCTAAGTGCTCCCAGGCTGGTGGTTTAGACCCTGGGGCTCTGGTTGGTTGGTATATTTGCTTCCTCATGTGTGCGAATGCTCAACTCTTCAGCCTTCACTCTATCTTCTCCATTGGAACCCATGATCAGTTTAATGGTTAGCTGTGAGTATCTGCCTCTGAGTATGTCAGACTCTTGCAGACCTTAAGGAGTCAGCTATATCAGGCTCCTGTCAGCATGTCATCCTGACATCTACATCAACCTCTGACCTTTGTGACTGCACATAGAATGGATTCCAGGTGGAATGGTCTGTAGACAGCCCCTCCTTCAGTTTCTGTCCTGCACTGTGTCTCCATATCAGTTATAATTCTTAACATACACACCTGTGTGGCTACCACCTGGCCCAAGGCTTTTGCTATTGGACCTAAGCCCACAGTTGTAGCCTAGCCTAGTGACATTTGTCCTTTCACAAGTACCTTAGGCTCTAGGCAGGACAGGACACACACCTGCCAAGTCCTTTCTCATCTCCATCTTACTGCATCCACATTTTCCTCTGCGTGGAGAGCTAGGACAGAGACTCAAACTCAGAGGGAGACCATATTAACCCATATACAGTAAATGCCAACTCTAGTTTCAATTCTGAGGCTTTGTCCCCAGGGTAAACTATTGGGAATTGGTGAAATCTTCTGGGGACTACTGGGAGGTCCTTATGTCACTGAAGCTATGTCCTTGAAGGAGATTATAGGAACATAGGCCTATTATCAGGTGGACAGGTTAGCTCTGCTGCCTGCTCCAAACATAATGTACTGCCTTACTTCAGACACAAAACACTAGTGCCAATCAATCATGCAATAGAAACCCCGAAACCATGAGCCATAACGAGGCCTCGTCTCTCTTCAAGGTGGTTATCCCAGGTCTTATAACAGACAGGTAACACATAATTCAAACACAAAGTAGCCCAGAATGTAAAACATCCCAGCCAGAAGCATCTCTATCCTGCCTTCAGTTTCTCTTAGAAACTGTGGAGCTTTTCTCAGAGCCGGGAGATGAAAGACAATAGTTGTAACTGCGTTCTCTTAACGTCCTGTATTGGGAGTCAATAAACAGTTTTCATCACTAGGAGAAGATACCCAGGGAGGACTCTGGAAAATGTGAGCAGGGAATGGGGCATCCTCACAGGGGTCACCTTGAAGTGGAGAACAGGGTACCAATCATGATCCCAGCAGGATAATAAAGGAAGGGAAACTGGGATGTAGCTCTCCAAAGAAGAGGATGCAGGGCTCCTCTAAGCTTCCCTGGCCTGGATTCTCCAGGAATCAGTCCTACCTTCCTTCTTCTGGGGACTTCCAGGAATTTCTCTCTTCCTGTAGAAGTTGTGTTACTGTGGTTATTTTGGTTATGTACCTCCAGCTAACACAAGTTTTGGGAGGCAGGGAAGTTCCTTCTAACGCCCATATTCATCTCTGCCAGCCTCTGCCACAGACTACGTGACTGTGTCGATTTGTTTCTGCTGGGCTTAGGCACTGTGGCTTGTGAGCACAGATTGAGGGCTGAGCAATTTTTCTCTCTAGCTGCTTTCCTGCAGGTCCCTGTCTGCTGGACTCCTGGTGGTCTGCAGGTGACAGTCTCTGTTGTGTGCCTTCCCACACAGGCTGGGTTCCAAATGTGGCTTCCTTTGCTTGCCCTCTCCAGTGTTTTCCTGCTCATCACATTCTGGGGGTGGCTCTGCGTCCTTAGGCTCTCCCACCCTGTCCTTTGCTCTCCTCATGTTAAACAGTCACAGTAAACCGCCTGGCTTCTGCCAGTCTTCTCGCTGACACTGGCTTTTATTCAGCTTTATCGTCCCAAGACCTAGCTCAGTGGCTTCTACATCACAGGCATTCCATAAATTAGGGAATTCAGGAATGATTAAGTATTGGCTGGATATATAAGAAAACAGTACTATATGAAAAACGAGGGATAGTAAGTACTATCTGAAAAATGAACTAGGAAATTTTCAAAAATTTTTTACTAAGACTCATAGTAGTAAGATACATCATACTGCAATGTGGCATGTACACCCAAACGTGTGTGGCACGCACGCGTGCATGCCCACGTGCACACACAAACACACACACACACAGACACACACACACACACACAACACACACCACACTGGTTGAGAAGCTTAGGAGAAAGGCTTACTTTATTATGTGAGACACAGTGTAACGTTTTTTTATTTAATTTTGCTCCGTTTCAGTTTTCAATTAACTTCTCATTATAGAGTGTTAAAATGATTTCCTGGCTTACAAGCCAATTCAGCCTACAGCTTAGAAAGCATTAGCTGGAGACCTTTGTTATTCCCTCCATCACGAAGAACGTAGGATCCCAGCATCAATAGTAGCATCGTAACAGTGATGTGTTTAATGAGAGTTAGTGTCTTTGCCAAAAAACAAAAACAAAAATCAACCATAGATGCAATTGCTGTCCTAAGGATTTCATAGGTTGTATTCAGTGTGGTCTTTTCTTTTTAAAGGTTCAGCCTGATTTAAGAATGGTCTAATTTTAGACCTTGTAAAGCAAGCTGCTAATATGAGTGGTTTTTAGAGTTCTTGTTCATCAGAGTTTGTGCCTGGAAACCGTTGGTCTCTGTGCTGGCCAGGTACAGTGGGCTCCAGAGCAAGCCTGAAGAAGCCAGCTCATCTTGGATGCTTGCCTGGGCTTTACTCTCTGTGCCCGTCACAAGCAGCTCCTCCTTGCCGATGCCTGGTTTTGTTCCTTGCTTGACAGGCAGAGAACGTGGCCTGTTTGCCTGCATTGCCTTCAATTTAGCTCCACTTACAACTCAGGGGTCCTTCAGCATTCTAACTCCATCCCAGTCTACAGGCCTGACGGATACAAAATTGAATGGTTCATGGCCGAGTTATGTGTTCTGTAAACAACTCCAAGTTTCTCTTTGGACTCATTACTTGTCTGTCATTCTCTTGGTGAAAAGTTAAAGGGCAGAAAATGGCCACAGGTATATTTTTTTAGCTGCCATTTTGAATCAAATCTATAAACTCTGTGTTCAGTTAGACGCTGTTTCCATACAAGGTTCTTGAGAGGGAAATGGAAAGAGTCCAGCAGTTAGTGGTGTGCCAACATGATGGGAAGGGGGCTTCAGGAGGAGGTAGCATTTTAGGTAAAGAGGAATAAATTTGAAATAAAGACTTCCATGAGATTCAGCTATAAGGCATTTTCTCATGATCAATGGGGGAGGGAGGGCCCAGCCATGGTGGGGTAGTCCTGAATTCTATAAGAAAGCAGGCTGCACAAGCCAAGGGAAGCAAGCCAGGAAGCAGCTCCCCTCCATGTTCCAGCTTTGCTGGCGTTCCTGCCCTGACTTTCTCCAGTGATGGACTATGATCTGGAAGTGTAAGCCAAAGATGTGCTTTCCTCTCCAACTTCCTTTTTGGTCATGGAGTTTTATCAAAGCAATAGAAACCCTAAGATACTGAAGATGAGGAAGAGGTAACTTTCTCAGAGCCAGAGGCAAAGCTCAGTGACTCAACAGTGGCTGTCTCAGCCCCTTGTCACCTCCCCTCGGCTCATGGCAAACAGTGGGTAATGTTTTGGTACATAGACTCTGATTGCTTTTTATTACATTTTTGGAAGGATTTATTTTACATTCATGAGTGTTTTGCCTGTGTGTGTGTATATATGGCACCACGTGTGTCCCTGTTGCCCATGAAGATCAGAAGAGGGTGTTAGCTCTCTTAGAACAGGAGGTAAGGACTGTGGTGAACCATCAAAGGATACTGGGACTGGAGTTACAAATAGTTGTGGACCACCATGTGGGTGCCGGGTCCTCTGCAAGAACAGTGAGTGATCTTAACCACTGAAGCATCTCTCATGATTTTTTTAATGATTAATTCGGGGGATGTGGCTCAGTGGTAAAGCAATTGCTTAGCAATGCACAACCCCGGGTCCAATCCCTAATACCACCTTCCAAATTATTATCATCATTTGTCAGAGATGGGAATCGACTGAAGATCTTGTTTAGTTAGTTATCATTGAGTTACAGCCTAGCCTTTAAAATTATTGTTTTTAGTTGTGGTCAGAATCTGCATGGCAAAGTCTGTCACCTGAACCATGCTGAGGTGGATAGCTCTGTGATAGTGTCTTTACCAGAGCCATGAAACTGTCATCACAATCCATTTCCTGAACTGTTTCACCAACTTTATTAGCTGACTCCCAGCCCCTCCTTCTAGCTGATCGACACTGCCCTCCTTTCTGACTCTATGAGTTAGATTAGTTAAAATAGTCTTATTTCACCTACATCTTCCAGGATCATCCATGCTGAAGCACGTTCTAGAACCTTCTGCCTGCTTAAGGCTGAGTAAGGCTCTGCTTATGAGTATGCTGACTTTGGTTGTCTGTTTACCTCATGGCTGCTGTCCCCCTGGGAGCTCCCTGCTTGGCTGCTGTGGCTAATGCTGCTAAGAACTCAATTGTCCAAGAATCTCTCTCTTCAAGGCCCTTCTTTCAGTTCCTCAGGCACCACACCCAGAAGCAGGACAATCTCAGGTCCCCATTCAGTATCCACTCTGCCAATTGTCCCTGTTCATCATTTCTCCCGTTACTTGTGCTGCTTTGCTGGTGGGTCCCTCTTCTGTCTCTGCTGTGTTTCTTGGTCAGCGTGGAGCCGTCAACTACATCTCCCATCTGGATGCTGTGTACGTCAAGGTGGGGTCCACACCAGGCTCATCGGATGGGCAAACCCCAGGCAGGGCTGGTGCAGAGGGGAGGGCGAGGAGTGTGCAGGGAAGTGTGTGTTCCTCCCCTCCTGTTGTCACATATTTCTACACAGTGTGTGCCTCTGATTTTGTTGGAAAGGACAGTTCTGCTCCGAAAATAAAAATAGATCTAATCTATTCCCCCATGGGAAAAACAGAAACCCACAGAGTAAACGGCCTGCCAGACATCCTGGGGTCAGAAGTGGCTCAGCCAGGACTGAACCCAGACTCCCTGTCTCAAGTGAGCACTGCTGTCACCAAGCTAGCTGCCAGAGCTGACAGCAGCATCTTCCTCTGGTTCTCAGCCCCCTCTTCTGCTCGCCTCCCTCCTGCTTAGAGCAGGAGAAAGAATGGCCCCTTGTTGGGACACAGCCTCCACCCAGGGGTGCCTGGTGAGACAGACAGCAGCAGCAGAGCCACCTTCTTTTCTGCAAATGTTTGACAGCTCAGAGCTCTATGAGGAATTAGGCCTCTCTGGAGCTCTCCTGTTGGCTCCCCAGGTGCATCATGGAAGGAGTTCCTCATGCTGAGACAGCTTCTCCCCAGGAGGGGATCAGCTTACTGGTGTGGACAAGATTTTGTGTGTGTGTGTGTGTGTGTGTGTGTGTGTGTGTGTGTGTGTGTGTGTACAGAGACCAAGTCAGTAAGAAACCCAGCTAGGACCTCCCACAGATTTCCAGGCTAAGCGATCTGATGTGCTGGTAACAATATCTTGCACACCGGAGTGGTTATGTCAGTAGGTTTTATTACTGAGGCAGAGACACACACACTGAGGGAAAAGAAGAGGAGTGAGCCACCAGAGGTAGAGAGGAACTCTGCTTTTGAAGCCTCCTCAATTGACAAAAGTCTGAGCTTAGAGAATCTGCCTAACAACAGGCACAGGGCAGTGAGACATCATGCTGAAGGAGCTGCAGTGTGGCCCAGCCCACTAACCAGGTCCCTCAGCTCAGCTTAGCTCCTTGCTGTCCCCACAAGTCATCTGGGCCTTGTCCTAATTTGGGGAGGGGAAGGAGAGTGGGCAAAGCTTCTTTGCAGATATGTATGATTAAGTATCAGAGAAAAGCCCTTGACCCTCCAAGGCCTGCAATGATTCTTCACTCCATCTCCTTCTGAACCCACCTGACCTTGAAGTCACAAGGTTTGAGCTGGTTTATGACATTTTAATGTGACTGTTTCAAACTCCATTTTTCTGTCTGCTTTCTAGATGGAGATGGATAAGAGCGAGGTCGGGGAGAGAGAGGCTTATACCTGACAAGGCTGGCTGCTGTGGTGGCGGGTCCCAGCAACCTGCTCCCCTCTGAACTGTCTCTGTCCTTTGTGTGCATGGCAGGTATACTGAGGGTACTTCTCCCACACCTTTGTGTGAACAAAGCAAATAACCAGGTAACTGTCTGCGTTTGCCCCAGCCCCTCCCTGCCGTGTTCTGCTTCAATAGCAGAAACTAAAGGAAACCAGGCTTCTGTGACCACTGAGTGCTGCCAATTGGCCTTTGGGAAGGAGGCTCTAGTCAGCTTGGGATGTGTGCGTGTGTGGGTGGGGGTGGGGGTGTGTCTTGGGCTGCCAGATCCAAGATAACAAAGCTTGAGAAGATACTGGTGTTAAAGGCCACAGCCTAGGCAAAGCTTGCCACTGAAAGCCAAAAATAAGTAGCCCTGTAAGATACAAAGTAGCGATGGGCAGGGGTGGTGGTATGGAGGCGGGCATTAAGAAGCCCTTAGGGACATGCTGCCCAGGGGCGTCCTTGCTGTGGAGCTATGCGGACTATTTTCAGCTGGTTGGTTCTCAAATGCCTAGCTGCCATGGGAAGGCTGTGTACTGGCTTCCTCCTGTGCCCTTGTGCCAAAACTGGCAGCGAAATTCAAGCTGGGTTATTACCTCATCGACTTTCCCCTCTCTGCCCCGGGGGAGAGTCTAGTGTGGAAAGCAGCAGAAGCTTTTCCAACACAAATAAACCATCATCCCGGGGTGTGGCCATGATGTTAGAGATGAGGATAGGGGTTTCACTAGGGATGTATAACTTCCCCAGGCTCAAGCCCCAGCCCCCATCAGGGATGCAGGCCAATCTGAGGCCTGAAAGATGGAGAGGTCCTCTGACAATCAGGTCTGGTGACTCTGTTCACTTAATGCCTCTAATTCACAGGAGCAGCACTGTTCTCTCCTGACTCTTGGATGTTTGTGGCAGTTGCTGGGAAAGATAAGTCCCCAGACCAGAGGTCAGGCTTCGAGGAAGCTGACATGGTGGGTCATCTCCCAGATACCTTGGTATTCTTGAGCCCAGATTCATTTTTGAGACTTGCCTAAACACATATATTACTACAAAGAATAATAATACATGGAGACATGAGACTGGCAGCAATGTGTGTGATAGGAGCACTTCCTCCATTAGTGGGGCCAGCGAGTCAAACCATCCATCCCTCCATCGTTGGCATTCATGCTGCTACGAGCACGTCCTAAGACTGGGCAAGATGTTGGATGCGAAGCAAAATGTTCTCTGTACAGGGCCCCCGAGAGAGTATCTTGACTAGCAATTATTATAAGATGTTTATAAGATCGTCAGCTGATTATGCTTGCAATTATAGGTAAATAACTACAGATATAATTCATGTTTAGTGTTTGCACTTTTTAAAAAGCGATGTCACTCACATTGTACCATTTGCTTTCCACAACAGCTCTAGCAGTGTCAGAGCATCTTTAAACTCACTCATGACCACACTGAGATCAAAGCAATGGGCCAGAACCGAGGACCAAAACTTCCAATCCTGGGCTAGTTCTATGATTCTATTCCACCTATGGCTCAAGCCTTGCCAAAACCACGTACTCACCAAAGGGCTATTAATTTGTTTCATGTGGTTCATGGCTGTTTGCTAAACTTCGGCGACGTTCTCTTTCTTGAGTGGAGCAGGGAGAAGCACAAAGCACCACATACTTCTGGCTCTGGATGGGGAAGTCTGGCAGTTTGGGCTTGGTAACTTATTTCTGCCTTGGTTGTGTTTTCCAAACTTGTTTGGACCCAATGTCCTGAGATGACGATTTGCACACTTGCTGCAGCTGGGTTGACCATACAGCCTGATGTGGCTGGAACAGCCCCAATTTAATCATTTTGGTGTCTCATTAGAATTATTAATAATACTCTCGAGTGTGTGTGTGTGTGTGTGTGTGTGTGTATGTGTGTGTGTGTATGCTTAAAAATATCCTGGCTTGGTGATAAATCACACGATCACCTTCCAGGGGCACACAGCAAGGCTGCCATTCCCATCTGAGAGCTGTGCACAAGAGAGCAACTCTAGAAGCCGAAGGTGCATGGTAAGGACCCAAGATTAAGGACCCAAGACAAGGTGCATCTAGAAAGCACACCTTAATTGAAAAACCACTATAATTACACAGTACACAGAAAGCACCAGGAGGGAAGGTTTCCAGAAGCAGAGCTCAACAAATAATCATCTGTACTTTAATGTTGCCAGACTTCCTGGCAGAGCAGATTGGGTCATGTGACTAGTTGACACCTTTTAGTGACTGAAGTGAGGGACCACTTCTAGGCCAAGGCAGGATCTGCTGCCCTCTGCCTCTGCTGCTGAGATGACTTCTGTTGCCAAGGCAGCAGCACCTGGAGACTGAGCCACTCCTTGGGGAAAAGCCCTCTCCAGCCTGCATGGACTTTGTGTGAGAGAGAAGTTGATGTTGGTGTGTGCTGCCCACAGGCCCACAGGCTTCCCTTGCCGCTGTTACAGCTTGTCGTCTTAATACTGAAATGAGAACTGTGTCACTTGTTCTGATTAATAAAAGGTCTGTGTGCTCTTCTAGTCATAAAAACACATTGGCCTCCTGTGCTCTGTCCTCTGAGTGAGTTCTTTTATTTCAGTGTTTTTAAGGTGGTACTGGATCCACAGGCTCACATGCCCCCTACTTTCTTGGCACTAGCTGATGATGTACCTTAAGCCCCCAGAGAAGTTGGGAGGTGCCAGCGGTACAGACTTTGATAGGAGACATCACCTTAGATGTTTATCAGCCTGCAAAGTAAAATTCCAATTTTCCTACTCATGGAGTTGTTTACCTGTGTCCTATAGAGGGCTTCAATTTCCCATGTAGTTCAAAGTTTCTAAGGATGTGGGTTAAACCCATTTATGACCTACAAAATCAGTTGTAAAAGATGCAACTGGCATTTAAAAAGTTAAGTAATGTAGAAAAAAAATCAGTGTATGTGAGGCAAGAGTATGCACCATTCATAAAACTTAAGTGGGGATGCTTACTAGGTATCACGTGACTATATCCCCTGCTGTGCAGCATGGATCGGCAGTGATCCTCAGGTCCCTGCGTAGAGTCCTCTGTAGAGGACTGATGGAATCAGGCACACAGAGTGTTACGTACAACCACTTCCAGGAGGCAACCTGGAAACTAACGGAGAACCAACTGATGGGTGAGTTGCATGACCGGTGAGGATATCAACCAGGGCAGTTTTCTGGATGGTAGCTGATCAGCCCACCATCTATCTCTGTCACCCAGAGTTGAGCTGGGTTCCCCTGGAGCTGACTTTTGCAGAAGTTCCAGTTTCCCATTGAAATGGGGATAACCAGTCCCCTTCGCCTGCTATGTACCCTCATGGTAAAGTCTGCATTAAGGAGAGGGGACTTGAGTTCCTTCAAGACTGAGCCATAATGCCCTGGTCTAGGAACAGACTTTGGTGGTGTGTAGTATGTGTACTTTTTTTTTGGTTTTTTGAGATAGGGTTTCTCTGTGTAGCCCTGGCTGTCGTGGAACTCACTCTGTAGACCAGGCTGGCCTCAAACTCAGAAATCCACCTGCTTCTGGCTCCCAAGTGCTGGGATTAAAGGCGTGCGCCACCACCGCCTGGCGTACATGTACTTTAATCAAGGCAGTGGAGAGGAAGACATAAACACATCATGGAAGTCAAAGGAAGTGATTGAGGAGGGCAGCCTGGGATGTAAAGCCTTCTTCTACCTCTTTGGTGGGCAGCTGGGCTGCTAGCCCTAGCACAAGGTGTCAATTTGTGCATGGGGCTGCTGATATGGGGACAGATGTGTTGCCTTTTTGGTGGGGTAGGAAGGAGAAAGGAGGGGAGAGGGGTCTGTTGGACGCACAGCTTTCAAGAGCATCACCGGAGATCCAGGTGAGACTACTGATGTAAATGCCCCGATTGGAAACCTGCAACTTAACTTAATGACATCTTATAACCACGCCCAACACTTCCCTCCTTAACGTTCTCCTAATGTTAGAGAAAATGAAAACAAGGATAGCAATATAAAGATGGAATTACATGACTACAGCATGCTTAAAGTTGCATGTAGCTGTTGTTAAACATGCATGAGATCTCGGGGCCTGTTGCTGTAACTTTTTGAGGCTTGAGGAGTCTAGGAGGGAGGGGAGGGCCTGTTACCCACCCAGAGTGCTGAAGAAACTTGTGCTCTTCAGGGCTCTGTAGTCAGTCGCTGGCCCGTGGGTTAGGGTGGTTTTCGCAGGAGACATCTGGGTCCGTGCTGCTTTCAGGCAGACTACAGGGAGATAACAGCTAATCAGACTGTAACACACATTACAGGCGCTGGTTTTGGACTGAAGAAAGAAAGAAATAACAAAACCCAAACGAGATAAATACATATCCAAAATCATACATACACAAGTATATACGAACACACTTTTTAAAAACAAGTCAAGTGTGTAACAAAAACACGACCATCAGAGAGCTGCCTATAACTGCATTCAGGCAATGATGTCAAGTCAGGGTGGGGACCTGGTAAACCTAGCTCTGGTTCCCCACTGCCTAACCCAGTTCTCACTTGCCCCGTCCAGTCCCTCTCCGGCTCCTCTGCTGCTTGTGTTTCGCTCTGTAACTCGCACATGGTATTTAGGTTGAATGAAGACATTTATTTGTAAAACCAATTCCTGACACAGAAGAGACTGATTGGCAGGATTAAAGGGGTGGTCGCTCAGAGGGCCACATGCACACCACAGTGAAACCCAGGGAACCAGACAGACAGCGCTGCCGCCCGGCCCCCCACGTGACTTCCGATCAGCCAACAGAAGAGCAGAGTCCTTTCCGCTGGAGGACACAGATGCACGGAGATGTCCTGTGAGAAGGCAATTTGGTCTGACCTCCACCATGGAGTGGGAGGGAACGGGGGACCTCCTTTCTATCACCCATGGCTTGTTTGCTTCCTATAGACCCGCTAAAGGCCTCAGTGGTCCTTCACCTGCCAGCAGGAGGGCAGCAGCGTACAGCATCCTGGCCCTTTCACATGCCCATCCTTATGCTCTGTATGATCTGGAAGATAGCTGGAAGAGGAAAGAAAACAGACAGCTCAGAAACCAGACAGCTAAGGCTGGAAACCCAATCCTCCCAGCAGCCTGCTTCTGCTGACTGGCTCAGAGCTGATTAGATACTTCCCAGATGCGTTAACAAGGGGTCAGTGAATTTCTTTCAAAGAGACAGCCTGGCTCTGGCTGTTGATGGATGCCTCTGGGCTTAATAGATAACTTCTGCTAATTCCACCAGGAGCTGCAGCCAGAAATCCCTGAGGCATGGAAGATACCCTTGGCCTCCTTCCCCATCTACATTCTGGGGCTGCTGGGGATAGAGACGTGGGCCTTCGTGCAGAAACTCATGCATTAAGCAGTTCAGCGAGTCTGTCTTCTCAAAACGGCTGTGACCTGTAACACAGCCAGTTCTGAGGGGGAGGGCAGGCCAGGTGTTCTGAGCACACACACAAGGCTGGTCTCTGCTGCCCATGACCTGGAGCACATCTGTCTTCCAGCTTCCTTGTGACTCTGAAGCCCACTGTCTCTCAGTGTGGGCAAAACTGTCAACTATGGGCTTCCCCTTTCATTAGCTGAGCTGTTGGTATGTGGAGCAGGGTGGGAGCCTGAAGCTCAGAGAGTTTCTGGGTACCTGGCATATTTGGGGAAAACTGGTTAAGTAATACCTAGCCTGGTTTTGGCTATTATTAGCTTTTGGGAAAAGGTAGGGTTGTGTGTGTGTGTGTATGTGTGTGTGTGTGCGCGCACTCGTAAAGTTCTGTTCTGCTCTTTTTGCTTTTTAAAAACACCTTCCCCAGTGCTCAGTGGCTTTTAGTGCTGACGAGGATAATGATAAACCAAAGAGAAACTGCAGGCACATGAATATGATTTATTTTGAGTTTTTAAAGGGAGGCTGGGCATCATCTCATTTAATCACTGTATAAAAACAGAATAAATATGGAACTGTCAAGACTCATTCCCTCTTTGTACAAAGTCATCCCAGAAAATACCCAGGAAGCTCCACTTTCTAAGGGACCACCTGAAAGCAGGGCTCTCAGGCACCCCTAGAAAAGGAGTCATCTGGGTGCTATCAGCTCAGGGGACTAGGCAACCCGAGGCTGAATAACTTTCATCCAAATGCTTGAGACCGGAGTGTTGAAGATTGCAGGTTCTTTTTTTTTTTTTTTTTTGATTTTGGAATATTTGCATATCCAGTGAGACTTCTTAGGAATGGGCCCCAAGCCTCAACATGGAATTCATGTATGTCTCATATACACCTTAGAGCCCGAAGGTAACATTTCACAGCGGTTTTACTTATTGTGTGCACGAAGCAAAGCTTCATGGCCTTGAATTTTTCCGCCTTTGGCATCGGCATCATCAAGGAGCTGAGACTTCGAATTTCAGATCTCAGGATTTTGCAGTAGAGGTGTTCAACGTCGTGATGAGTACACAAAATGTGCTTGGAGACAAGAAGAAATGCCTAAGGGGGCCCTGGGAAATCTCCCTTGAGCGGCTGCATTTTAAGGTAAACAAAGCATCTTAATTTTTCTTTTTGTGTTGGGGTGGGGGGAGTTTTTCTCTAGAAACGTGGTATACATCATCATCTTCCTGAACTGGAAAGGCTAAGCATGACAGGAACAGTATCTCTTCATGAATACCCAGTGAGCATACATAATATCACAACGAGAAACAACAGGTAACAGTCCTTTGCTGTGGTATCCTTAGGAGGATACAATGTTTGACCACCTGCACGGCTCCTTCCAGTCTCTTATCATTTTTGTCTCCGAACTATTGCAGCTGGTCACATCCTCGGCATTACTGCCTCACGTGCAGTACCTTTGCTGCTTCCGCCTAACTTTAAATGGATTTAGGATCGATCGTATACTTAGGATTGTATAGATAGCAACTTAACTATTTCATTCTGGCTCTGCTCACAGGCTTTCTTGGCTAATTTTGGGACCTTGGCTGGCTCTGGGTAGGAAAGCTTCCCACCAGAACTTAAACACTTAAAAAAAAAAAAATCCCTGATGTTTCTGTCCTACCCAGCAATCCTGACAAGAAGTGGAGATTAAGCAGTCAGTGGTCTGACTCAGTAGGAATGGCATGAGGGAGCTAGATACTCAGTCACAGTAGGAGAAGAACCACATGCATGTCGTGTTCTGGGATGAGAGTCATTCTAATCTTGTCAAGCAAGGTGATTTTACAAAGATCAGAAGGTTATGTTACAGTGGAACTGGGTTCAATCCCAGCTTGTGAGCAGACAAATAAACTAGCTTATTCCCTCTCCTGAGAAGCAAGTACCACGTTATCAAGGGATTAAGCGATAAAACATATGTGAAGATGCCTCATACAATGAAAATACAATGCATGTAGTCATATCGGCTGCTTACTGGAACAGCCTGGGACCAGATATGTTGCAGACTTTATTGTTATTATTTTAGATTGGAGGTTCACACATACACAATGAGATACTACGGTATGAGACACTCCAAACGTGAAATTTCTTATGTTTCATTTATACCCAGCATACACTTATCTTGAAGATGATTTCTTTAAAAGAAAACTCTGTATGTGTGCCTGCTCTCGGTGTGTGCATCGTGTGTGTGTGTGTGTGTGTGTGTGTGTGTGTGTGTGCATCGTGAGTGTGCTGGTGCCCTCGGAGACTAGAAGAGGCCATCAGAACCCTGGAGCTGCAGTTACAGGTAGCTGGGTCTGATGTGGGTACTGTGAAGTAGGCTAAGGGGTTCTTAAGCACTGAGCAATCTCTTCATCCCCTGAAGATCATTTTATACAATATTTCTACTGCACCTGAATTTTGTCCATAGCCCACTCATTACGTGGGATCAAATGTAGAATTTCCCACTTATAGGGTCACATTAGCACTCAGAAGCTTTTAGATTTGGGGACATTTTGGGTTTCAAAATTTCAGATTAGACCCTGAACCTGTATTACTAATCCAGTACTGACCACTGCTTGCCCTTGTATGCTCATGAAGTAGCACTCACATACTCTCTGCATCCTGGAAAAGCAGAAACTTTAGAAAATTACGGTTCTAAGTTCTACTTTCTTTGTTTGAAAAATGATGAACTCCCAGGAATAAATATGGCAACCTATGGAAAAGTCTGCCTGCCCATAGTTAATACTAAAAATGTTACACTTTCCTTAATTTCATCTGAGGACCCATGGGCCATAGGTCACCTAATAGGAAATGGGCTATGTCCTAGTAGACCACACTTCATATTAAGTTAATTTGTGACTTTAGAAGTTCTAAGTCAGGATCAAACTATTCATTTTTTTTTTTCCCCAGAACTATTAGTCTAAGGAATCTTAGATGAAACTGGTAAGTCTCAGAGGGGCCAAGACATATATTAAAACAACTTGCCTATTTGAATATTCTATGATAGTCACATCTGATCCTAACTGAAGCCCTGAGTTAGCATGCCAAATATTTATAACTTTTAATTTGTCTACAGAACAACTCCCTCTTAGAGACATGCCTGAAGTCTATTTTAAGTTCACATCTGAGACGGTGGCGAGATGTGGATGTTTATTATTCCTTTTCCAGTTGTACTGATGTCTTCAAGGAGTTTTCTACATTTTATACCAATTATTTTGCTTGAAATTCCATGTGCCTGCCAACACTGCCCTGCAGGGTGACCCTCCCTCTGAATGCTGACTTCCCTGCTGCAAACAGGAAGGGAGCCAGCAGTGAGATCAAAGGGGAGGGGAAGTGGGGAGTCTAGACCCTGACAAGTTAATAACTTAACAGTGGGCGAACAAAGCTGAGAAAACAGCTGAACGAGTGGGGCCGAGGGCAGGCTAGACAGGAGGGAAGAGAGATGCCAAGAAAGGGCAGTGAAGCGGGCATTCCAGGACAGCCACCAGGTCCTGGGTGGGATACAAACAGGCTCAGGAAAGTTTCTGCAGGAGCAGGGACTGCCAAGATGAATAGACCCTGCACCTCTGCATCTGTGTTTGGGATCTTGACCTTCAGAGACTGAGATCAGTGGTTCTCACCCTTACTAACGTTGCAACCCTTTAATACTATTCCTTATGTTGTGGTGACCCTCAAGCATAAAATTATTTTTGTTGCTATTTCATAACTGTAATTTTGCTACTGTTATGAATTGTAATGTAAACACATTATCCAATGGTCTTAGGCGACCCCTGTGAAAGTTGTTGGGATTCCCAAAGTGGTCATGACCCAGATGTTGAGAACTATTGCTTTAGCGCTCCCGGCTCAAAGTTCTTCTCCTCCCCTTTCAACAAACTCAAGCTTCAGTGTGTCAGCTGTTCTATTTCCCGTGGCTGGTCCACACCTCTAAGGAGCCGCTCAAGGCCGTTCTCCTCAAGCCCTTAGCTTCCATTTCCACCCCACCCCTCCCTCTGCCTTCTGTTCTCTCCTCAGTATCACTTAGTGTAAAGATCCCCACCTCCCCTTGTCTTATTCCCTTCTCCCTACCACTGGGTGCTCCTTATGAAGTGCTCCTCCTTTGTCCTTTGGAATGTCTTGGTCTCTTAGTTTCTTCTTTTTGGTTCATTCTTCTGAGAGAGATTTATGGGGTTGTCTTCCTCCACCACACACTGAGCTTCCGCACTGGAATTCCTCCACAACCTTTGTGATTTGCCTCTCTTTGTTATATTCCTTCTCCTGAGGTGACCTGTCCTGGCCCAGGACTCCCCCTCAGTGAGCAGCAGATCTCCACTGTCTATTATCCAGCTACTGTCTTTCTCATTTTGTCGTCACGCTGATAAATTAGTGACATCATCTTACATCTTGTATGTAAACCCGAGCTCGAGTGTCATCTATGACCTTCTGACTGATGGTGACTACAGACTCTACATGAGGATCTTGGGGTATATATTCTTCTCTCTGTTGCCCCAGACACCCTCTTAGTTCTGGTTACCACCATCTTTCCTGAACTCTGCAATGATTTCCAAATGTTCTACTCTGGCTTTTTGATCCTTTTTCTGCCAGGCACTCAGATTTAGCCATTAAATAGAAGCAGACAGTATGGGATTACTCCCCTGTGTAAAGCAAACCAGAAATGACTTCTTGCTAACTTCTCAAAAGGACATGCAGATTCTGGCTCCTGCCCGCCCATCCAGTCAGTGGGCAGATTCTTTCCTTTGCATAGGAACTCATGATTTCGAAAACTCCCTGGCTCAGCCACAAAGCTTAGCCCAGGCTATTCTACCTGAAATCTGTGCTGTCTCCTGCTATCTGCCTACTTTCTCCATAAAATCAAAACATAGTTCCTCCAGAGAATGTCTTTGACACCTTGGAGCAGACAATCTTAAACATGAGTGTATGACATACTCTCCTAGAAAGAACATTGTAACATTCTTTCATGGATGCTAGAAAAATCAAAAACCAAACAATCGAAAATGAAAAACAAAAAAACCCCATCCCACCCCATCGATAAATCAGTGGACGAGTCAAATAGACAGTTCTTAAGCCTTTCAAAAAGTGATTGATATCGTTAGTCATTAAAGCAATGCAAATCAAAACTGCTTTGAGAGTCTGTCTTACTCCAGTCAGAATGGATATCATCAAGGAAAAATCAAAATAAAACAAAACACCACTGACATCAAATGCTGCAAATGCTGTTGAGGATGTTGGGAAAGAAAAATAAAAACCCTTTTCGGTACAGGTGAAAATATAAATTGGTTGTGGGCACATGATGTCAACACACCCTAGCGGTGCCAGCGGATCCATGTTAACAGCTTCATTATTCGAGACAGCTAAGAAATGGACCCAGCAAGATGTAACTGTAACTATGAAAATGCATGAAGCCTTGGGGTGCATTTCATAGGAAAGAGACAGAAACTGGGACTCGGCTCCAATAGGAGGCTCAAGGCCACTTTTATTGTAGAGAAATACTTAATGATAAGAGAGATCAAGAGAGTTGCCAAGAAGAGATCAAAGCAGGCCGCTTCAATATCCTTTAGGCAGATAAGCTAACTATAGAAATCAGGCTTTATTTTTTATTAAGAAAAAGATGAAGAAAAGCTGTTTAAGGAAAAGTATGGGTCCCTGGAAGACAAGCGGAAATGTCAGGAGACAAGGCAGAGCAACGCGGACCCAGTAAGCTCTTGGAGGGAGAAACACAAAGACAAGAGCGAGGTGCCATTTTCCACAAACTGTTCCTGAGAAGAAAGACTAAAGAGATGCCAGAGATAGATTAGGGAAGAAAGAGGTCAAAATGCAACGTGTTATTAACATAGATTGGGATGGCCTCCTAGAAAGACATCCTACTCAGGGGCACATGCAAAGAGTGCCACAGGTCACCTTGTGAGAGTCGACGGCTGCTGAGATGTCTCCTCCAGACCGTCTGTCTTGGTCCTCTGGGGCTGTCCGGTTCTCATGCACCTCACGATGGTCTCTGGGATGACTTTCTCTGGGAGTAGTTTCCAGAATGTTCTGGCAGTCTCCAGGAAAAGCCAGTGTTTATGTGGTCAACCTGCAAACATCGGGGATTTAAGTCTATCCTAGAGCAAGTTTCTAGGAAAGAAGGGGAGTAGGAATACTGGTGAACCAATGAAAGAGCAGCCTGTGGTTGGGGAACCAATGAAAGAGCAGCCTGTGGTTGGGGAACCAATGAAAGAGCAGCCTGTGGTTGGGGAACTATCTCTGCATTTGGAGGCAGATGGTTAGACATCTGGGATATTTAGAAAACAGTTTTCTGGCAGCAGAATCCAGAGGATGTTCTAACTCTCTTCAATGTAGTCATATGCAAGGTCTAAAGTTAGCAAACTTTTGCTCCACAGGACTTTTAGGAAAGTAATGTAACAGGGATTGTGGGACAACAGAAAGCAGATGCGGTTTGAGGTCCTGGAGTCCAGAATGCTAACCTTTAGACCACAGAACCGCGTGGGTTTGGAGTCTGGAGGAGCTAGGGTTGGGAACTAGCTATCTCAATTTTTAGATATGAAATTCTGGCTGGTTTTCTCTATGTGTGGCAGTTTTATGGTCTGGGGAAAGGGTGTCGTAGCCTCCTCGTTGGGGGCTGTGTAGTTAGGAAAGAAAATATACAGACCGGCATTACAATGAGTCCTTAGGAAACAGTAAGTGAAATAGTAGGAACGAATCTTGCTCTCACGCTGTGGCTAGATTAGAACGAGTTCCTTTTAGAGGCAGAAACAAGGTTCTCTCTGTCCTCAGATCTCCCCCATTAGATGCAGCTGGTTAAGATGGGGCAAGTTGTTTGGTAGCTTAGAGCTTCCTTCCCCCAGCAAGTATGACTGTTCCAGAATGAAGCAGGGCAGGAGGGAGGCCGTATGAAGAAGAGCCAGAGGCATCATTACAGTAAGAAGAAGCCATCACCGTGCTGCCACTGAGCGGTTTATATGTTAAGTGTCAACCCTTAGAAGGAACTGTTGGGAGAGTCGTGAGTTCAGAACTATTCCTCCCTCTTTAACAAATCGAGACTTGAGGTGTACAGTGGGCACCATAACTTGGAAGGCCACACAGCTGGGAAGTAAGTGGCCGGACCAGGTTTCAGCAGAGGCTGGATTTGATGTTAGAACTCTTAGTAACTGAGCAAACTCTGTCCTTGTAGTGGGTTGCAGCCGACCCATTCTGCAAGCAGCAGCAGCAGCAGCAGCAGCAGCAGCAGCAGCAGCAGCAGCAGCAGACTTTCACAAAAGAGTTTCTTAGCTGTTGCAAAAGGTCCTATTTTGGTGTCTGAGCCTTGGGCTCAAAGACATGTCACTACAATGCTGGTGACCACATGAGAATCACATAGGGAGCACAGGGCAGGAGATACTAAAGGGAGAAGTTGTTTGTCCTTCCATGTGTTTCTGCCACACTCATGACTGTTTTTTTTCCCTCCCCCATATCATCCTGAACATAGAAGGCCAGCCTTAGGAAGGCCAGGGTGCAGCCCTACTGGAAATGGATGTCTACCAGGTCATCCACTCAAGGACAGAGGTGGACTATCTGACACTTGAGACTGGGCACGGGGGAAGAGTTTAGGCCCTGCCAAGAACATCCCAGAGAATCACTTCTCTCCAGTTCTAAACACGTTGTCCTGAAAAAGGACCTGCCTGTGATATGCTATCTCTGTCCCCACCCCCAACTCCTGCAGGCAGAGTCCCTGGAGAGCTCAGAGAAAAATGCAGGCAGTCAAGTGACAAACAAATGCACTGACCCCACCCAGAAACAGGGAGCTGGCTCTACAGTGCCAAATAAACAGAGCAGGTTCTGTGCTCAAAGGCTGTAACCCTAGTGAGAAGCTAGATCCCGTTTACTATTTGGTGAGGAAAGATGGCTGCTGCTTGCTACAGATAGGAAAATCAGAATATTTAGCAACACAGGGCAATAGGCCTACACATATACACACACAGATAAATACAGACACATATGAACACACACAAAGATACACAGACCACAGTGATACATATAAATATACAGATAAAGATACATAGACACAGATAGATGTACATACATACAGATATGCACAGGCACACACATAGGCACATACACACATATGCATTCACACACTTACACGTGTACATACATATACACAACATATAGAGACACATATGTAGACACTTCCTCAACACACACCCTGGCTCCTCCACATATACAGAAACACATCTTATACACATGCACACAGACATAAACACAGGCACACAACACACATGACCACACATTCATTCACAAACACACAGAAACTTGAACATATACATCAGTGCACATATATATATATATATATATATATATATATACACACACACACACACACACACACACACACACACACATATAGCAAAATACATATGAATGCACAAACACATATACTGACACAAATCCATGGAAACACAGAAATCCACAAATAAACACAAACAGACATATATGTAAATCTACAATTCAATAAACACATATGTAAACACATGGATACAGAAACACATGTATATATAAATATATACATATAGAAATCTATACATCTATACATAAACACATAGGTATAGAAATCTACAAAAACAGAATCTACAGGTATCAACACATGTAGATACCTGCGCTTCGCCTAACATGCATGTATCTAAACACATACAGAAACACACATAGCAACCACATCTCCAGTTCTATTACAGGGGTGCTCTTTAATTTATCAAGCTTTTAGCAGAAGCCCTCAGTCTTCCAAAGGAAAGGGGCTGAAAAGCGCTCATCCAGGATTTTATTCTCAGAAACCATAGTGATTATAAAATACATGCTCACTGGAAAATTATCCAACACAGAAAATGACAGAGGAAATGACGGTCACTGGGTAATCCTATCTGTCCACTACACGTTCCCTTTGATGCGGATGGATAATGCCCAGGCTTTGGAAACCTTAAAACTCTCAATTTCTAATTAGGAAATGAATATTAAAGTTTGACAGAGAGGAGAAATAAAATTGAAATTAGGAATACACAAGGGAAGACTAGCCTGGGAAGGAACTGGGGTGTTGACTGGCATTTAAGAGGTTCTGGCAGAGAAGCAAAGGATGCTGGGGATTAAACGGCTCCACTGATCCCAGCTGAAGTTGGAACAGGATCCAGCTGAGAATGGAACAGGACACATCTTTGCCACAAGGAGAACATCCCAGATTGCTGCTCTTTGCCACTGTATACTATCATAGCCTGGGATCAGGAGAGATGAAGAGCACACTGTAAGACGACCAGAACTATGCACATGCTAAGTCTAAATTTAAAAACCTGCCCAGATAGCATATTAAGAGAAGAGCAAATGTTTAGGAGGCATTTGGACAAGGAGAAAGTGGAAAATATTGAACATAGTTGTTCTTTGAATACCATAAAAACTTTAGTCCAAGGATTATAAAGAAGAGCTTTTGGCTCTGGTGACCATACCATGTTGGTGGCAGACAGCACTAATCAATTGCTACCTACTGTCTAATGATTGGGGCTGGGGCTGGGAGTATAGCCCAATGGTAGTGTTTTCCCTAAGCATGTGAGAGGCCTGGCTCAGTCTCCAGCATTACAAATGTAAAACCACCAACTGAAGAGGAAGAGGAGGAAGCTAGGAATTATAGTTTGATGCACAAATAGTCACAAGGAAATCCATCAGTGGTCTGGGGAATAGCATCAAGTCTGCAAGTCTTCAAGACTGCAAGAAGCAGAGGAGATAGCAGCTGGAGTATTTGTGTGACAGTATCTCTGCAGGGAACAGTCACGGAGTGACATTCTGGACGATGCTTGTCTCTGAGTCTTGAGATAAAAAAACAAGCAGTCCTCCAATGTAAAGGTCTGGAAAGCCGAGATTGACTGTTGCAGGAGATGCTTATCAGTAAAGAGACCCCAGTGCCTGAAGGAGGAGAAGTTAAAAAGAGGGACAAAGGTGGGGCGGGGGAGCAGTGGGGGAACAACCTCCCACAGGACACTTGAATTCCATAGGCTTCAATATGGGTCTGTATCTGGTGAGATTAAGTAGAGAGAAACAAATCCAGCCAGTTCAGCAGACTCAAGGACTTCCAAATCCCAGGCTAAGAGCAGGTATTTGATAGATAAATAAGATTTACATTTCAGATATAATTTATATAGTATTAATACAAATAAAGCCTGCTACTGAATTAAACAGAATGTAACAAAGCAAGAGATGGTCCAGAGGTGTCCCTGATGGGCAACTGTCATCTCAAAAGAACACACGAGTCCCACTGTTTTGAATCTCACAGAGAAAACTACACAAAATGAGAGTGTGTAACCATTACTCTGAGGAAATGAAACACAGTGTGTTTTAGGCTCAATCTGAAGTATAAACCACTATTCTCTGAGGTTGGTTTGCATGGTGGTGCTTCCTTTCTCTTGAGTGGGGATGGTGCTTCTGTTTTATCATACAGGGAAACAGTGTTAGCCCTGAGAACGGCTCTCATTCATCCTCGGAAGCAAGAGGCAGGCAGGCATGCTGGCTGGTGGTTTTCTGATAGACCAAGAATGGAAAGCTGAGGCTGGGTCTGCCAATTAGATCCACAGCCCGGGAGAAGGAGACATGAGGTAAGCCCTCCAGAGCTGGACTAACGTTCTGTATGAGATGCTGGTATTTGTAATGAGTGATGGCAGGTTTGGGCTTGTAATAAGTCAGATCTCCAGAACCATTCCACATCTGTGGTAGACTGCCCCCCCCTTGAGTCAGAGTCTTACTACATCTCAAGACTAGCCTCAGACTCATGATCTTCCTGCCTCAGCCTTGTGGGTAAGTGCAGGAATTACAGGCAAGTACCACCATGCCCAGCTCTTATCTCCATTCTCTCAGCAAGAAAAGCAACAGTAAGAGAGTACTAACTTGTCCGGTGTCATTCATCTAACTACCAGAGAATCCTCACGGCTGGCAGATTCGTTACTGTCCTTTGCTCCCAGGGTTCTTACTGGGTTGCCGAGAAGTCCCTTGCTTGAGGCACCATCTGCAATGGAGATGCACTTAATCTGCAGGTGCACTTATGCAACCTCAGCTCCCGTGCTTCCTCTGCGTAATTATGCGAGGTTCTAGCCAGCTGCCTCGGCAAGAGGCAAGAAGAGGTTTGGTGGGACTCAGACGTTGGTGGCTTCAGGCTGCCCCGGGAGGTCTTCTGCTTCATCTGACTTCTCAGTGTGACGATGACTTTTCTTTGACAGGGGTTTGTGCTGAAGCCTCCAGGTGCAGACTCCAGAAAGGCACATGCCCCAAATGAGGAAGGCTACAGGAGGGCCGAGGAGAAGCTGTACCAGACTCTCATAGATTTGTTAACCAGCTTCTCCACATAACGGAGCAAGAGGGACCAGTAAATAAGCATACGTTTAAATGCTAGCTCCCTGACACCCGGAATTCTCCCTGTGTGAGGAAAAAAAAATAGTAAATGTGTTTCTTACTACTAGCCTGACCTGAATATTTGTTTACCACCAGTACTGTGACACTATTTCTAAAAAGGGAACTTCGTTCAACCTTTCATCTAAGAAAGTAGGTTAATAAAATAAGGGGATGGAAGCCGAGAGACTTTCAAAAGATGAGCACAGATGATCAATATCTTCACTCGTGTGAGTTGTTACTTTATTCTCAGTGTCTCTATGGAAATACACAAATTAAGACAGACCCCAGGGGGCTTGCAGACAGCAGTAAGCTATCTCGGGAACTTAGTGGGACAACACTTTTGCCTTCACCAGGGGTATAGGATAGTCAAAGAAGAGGCAGAAGATGGAGAAGGACAGAGTGACTGTGCTGAGGTGTAGGACCCCTTCACCGAGCTCCAGTCCACCTTGCAGGAACA
Source organism: Mastomys natalensis (assembly GCA_021653895.1). Classification (NCBI taxonomy): domain Eukaryota; kingdom Metazoa; phylum Chordata; class Mammalia; order Rodentia; family Muridae; genus Mastomys; species Mastomys natalensis. Next base: position 97,605 of record JAJTUV010000191.1, on the reverse strand, counting down.
TGGTGGGCAAGAGCTGGGTGGGGCTTTTGTGTGTACTGCAGTGAGACATGAGGGGGAGGACATCTTCCCCTGCTGGACTTTAGAGCTGGAACTTGAGGCAGACACTTGAGGGATGAGGTGTCTAGCATCCTAGTGTCTAATGGAAGGCTTGTTACTAAAACAGAGCAATACAGGGGCTAAAGTTGACAAGAATCACATCCTTTCCAATGGAGAGAAGGGAGGGGAGGGGCTTACAGCCCGTGACCCTTTAAAGGACATAATGGGGAGAAAGTCAAGAGCTGGAAAGGTTCTGTGAGATGAATGACTAATCCTGTAGAGCTGGCCTTGGGGACAGAGCTGAGGGAACAATGGTGTTTTTCATGATACGTTCTGTTTAGAAAGGGCTACATACAAAGATGGCATGGTAGTGCACCAAGGACAAACTGTGAAGAGTGATGTGATTCTGTGAGATCGGTGACCAGTGTGAGCTGAGGTGTATAAAAACAATACTACCACTGTTAAAAGGAGAAGTCTGTGTGTGTGTGGATGTGTCTGGTGTGTGATGTATGTAACCGTTTTTAGTAGTAACTTGAAAAGAGATGAGGGCCATTGCTTTGGGGAAAATAACAGCACATTAAGAGGGGACAAAATATAACATCTTGGCTTTCACAGCTTGCCTGTGTAGAGAAGTAAAATGGTCTAGCTAGAGAGACTGAATTAGATGTGGTTCAAACAGTGGAAGGTGGGCTATGCAGCACAGTGGGAAAATGTCTAACATGAAGGAGGCCTTTGGTTTTATCTTCAATATCCCCCAAAAGAAACAAAATGGCGGTCTGCTCACTGAGCAACTATGGTCCAAGGCTCCAGGAACTTCCTTCTAGGCCCACATCCCAGGGATCTGACAAATCTTCCTTATATGCCCACATCCCAAAGACCTGACAAACACAGGAACGAAACAAAGCCTGCATAAGCAACAGTGCTGGTCCCTGAGAATGACTGGACTCCAGGAGAGTCACAAACATGTGGCATTTATGCGGGTACATGGATCTGAAAAAAGAGGTCACCAGAATGCTCTACTGGCTTGTGCCCAGACAGACTACATTGGAGGGTCACAGTGTCCTCACTAGAAACTGATGCTAGAAAAGAAACATGCATTAGCTAGGGATCTACTTATCACCTGGGCAACAGGGATACGGATCCTGTGACTGGGCTTGTGGAATGCTTATGTGCCTATGGCACATTCTATTCCCTCTTCTGGGGTCACTTTCCTCACCCATTCTGTCTGAATGCTTACTCAACTCAATGGCAGGAAGGTCCTCTCCTCAGCCCTGTGTGATGGGGAAGGCTCTCATCCACAATTGCTGAGCTACCGATCAATCTGGGGTGTTGTGTCCTGGGCTGTCCTGGGATCCCCTTCTTGCTACCCTCGCCGGTGTCCACAAGCTCCTAAGGAGTTTGCATTCCAAAACCTGGCCCAGAGCCAGACTGTAAGGCTGCAAGGCACACACTCAAAGTGAAGTTGAAGAAGGCTGTCACTGCGCCACGGCCTTCTCCAAGTCTAGACCTCTCATTGCTGACTCAAAGGTAGAATATATCCTCAGAGATCAGATCGCTGGGAGAGGATAATTATATTTGTGGTTCAAAGTTCAAAATCCATCTGTCTATACACTGCTCATGAAGCTTAAGAACACAGATAACTTTTTAATGTAGGCTCGCATGCTAAAGGCAAAGGTTGATTTTGTTTCATCTTTAGGTGAAAAATTACACAAAACATCAGAGGTTGTGAATTCCAAGTGAATACATCACATAAGGGGGAAGTGCTGTATTCATAGATCTATCTTGTAGAAAGAATATGTATCGTATGGATGTATCACCTGTCAATTTAAAAGCCTATGGCCTATGGCTTAGGCAGGAAATGGAAGATGGGATGTCCAGGAGGATTCTGGGATTGAGCCAGGTACAGGAAGTCTGAGGGAAAGATGTGACAAGATGGACACATGGTACCTGAACACAAGTAACCAGCCACGTGGCAGAATATAGGCTAAAATAAATGGGTATTTTAGTTATGATCTAGTCAGAGAAGAACCTAGCTATATGGGAGCATGGAGTTTGGAAGAAGAAACAGGGCTTAACTACAACATGGTCTCTTGCATTTGTGTACAATGTTACCAGTGATACATGTTGAATACACCATGTAATACTAATGACTCTACCGAATAATAGATCATCATGTCAACAAACCTCTCATGTGCATTTGTAAACTTGGCCACTGTAGAAAGACAACCAACAATCAAAAGTTTTAAAATCATGCAGCTTTACATTAGATCTTGAAAAGTAAACCGGGGTATCTATCTATCTGTAGTATGAGCAGTATCTGGCCATCCATCCACACATCCACCACCCACTAACCCGCCTCAACACTTGCTACGCGTCAAGTACTGTGCAGAATCTACAAACTCGGTGGAAAAGAAACACTGCTTCCCTTGAGCATTCCTGTGGGAGGAGATAGACAATAAACAAGAAAATGGCCTAACCAGAAGCTGACTCAGACAGTAAGACATCAAGCCAAAGTGGATGGAGCTTGAGGACTCTTAAAGAAGGAATAGGTGGAAGGATTGAGGTGCCCTAAGGAGATAGTGAACTGCACAGGTAAATCAACAGAGTAAATGAACCTGAACCCTTGTGGAAGCTCTCAGAGCTGAATCCCAACCGTGGAGCATACCTAGTCTACACAGATCTACCTCCATGGGCTAACCTAGGCCTCCCTGCACATATGTTGTAAATGTGCAGCTTGGTTTCATGTAGGTCTCAAACATCTGGAGTGGGGGCTATCCCAAAACATGCAGCCTGTATATGGAGTACGGTCTTCAAAAAAAAAAACAGTTGTTCAGTTATTCATGGAATATTATTTTTTTATATCTCTTGTATTCAGTTTGCAACTACTTCAATGAGAATTTTTGTATGTATATTCATGAGGATACTGGACTATAATTTATATATTTTTGTTGGGTCTACACTTGATTTCACTATTTCAATATTATTTGCTTTGTGAAGGAGCTTATTGTGGTTCTGAATTTTTTAAACATAACTCAAAAAGTGTTGCTTGTTTGAAGGCTCTATAGAATTCTTGTATAAGTATATCTGACCCTTGGTATTTTGCTTGTTTGTTTATTTTCATTTTATCTGTTTGAATGCTTTTTAAATTTTTTTGATTTGCTGAAAATAAAAATTAAAAAAAAAAAAAAAAAAAAACAAGAAAATGACGTAATCTGAAATGATGAGGACCAGAGAAAAGGAAAGGATGTGTTGGGGAATGGGGGTTCTTTGGGGTAAAGAGGAGCACAGATGTACTTTGAGGCCAGCAGGGAACTAATGTCAAGAAAGACTGATGGGGCCTGATGGCTCCTAGGGCCCCCACTCAAAAGCATGAGGGTTAGACTGGAAATCAGACCATGGTAACAGAAGCAGAATAGTACAATAAGAGTGGTGGCAATCCTCCTGCCTCCACTGGTCACAGCTCTTCTAGGCTCTCTTCTAAAGTTGCTAGTGCTGTACTGTAAGAAAGTCACTGGTTATCTGGAAGAACGGTCTAGAATACACATCTTTTGAGGCCAGGTTGAGTCAACCAGGGGAGTTCACAATCTGAAGATGGATCTACCAGGCAGTCATATTCAAAACATCTGCATGCTCAGAAGAGAGTGGGGATAGAGTTTTGTGTTGTTATTGCTCTTGTTTTTGAGACGGGTCTCACCATATAGCCATGGTTGGCCTAGAACTTTCTGTGTAACCCAAGGTTGGCCTCAAACTGATGATCCTTCTGCCTTAGCTACCCAAGTATGCATGCATTCCAGACATAAACCATGGAAGCTGGCCAGGAATAGGCCTTTTGCTTCTTTGGGAAGTAGGCACCCCATTCCTTGAAACAGTCATGGATTGGATGAATACATTCAAATCAGTTATGAGGCCACTCATATCCTGGGTAGCTTCCCCCAGAGAAAATCTGACAAGGCTAAGAATTTTCATTTTCAACCAGATAACTTTCTCTTCTTGAAACATCAAGTCCCCTTTAAAATATTTTCAGACACAAGCAATGATATCCCAAAGTGCTTCAGATGTTGTCCCCGCCTCACCCCCAAGGGCTTTTGTAACCTTGGGAAAGCAATCGGTTGAAGATCAAGGAGCCTGTAGCATTGGTAGTCAGTAGTGATGGGCTTCTCTTGATACTGGAGCAGAAGTGTCTTGGTGGGATGCCTAAGCATACACAGGAAGACACAGGCTTTTACATCCCCTGTCCTCAGAAACAGAGGTGACAGAGAAGGATGGGGACCCCTGAAGCTATGCCCTGCATTTAGATAAAGTAGTATCCACTTCCCAGAATTGCAGAAACTTAGTACCTGGGGACCAGGAGCCCAGGCAAGACTTCACTAACAGCATTCAATCAGAACTGTATGATTTATTCTTTGCACATGTCCCTTGTACATATATGTACATGTCCTCGCAAGTATTTAAACACAGCTCTCTGAACTTGCCAACTCAAAGTATCAAGAGACCTGTACTATGGCTTAGGTCAAAGAATCTGTTCTGTTTGATATTTCTATAGAACACTCTAAGCAGGCCTCTCCCTGTCTTTGGAATGTGGATTTATCTTGAGCAGATAAGTATTCTACTTTCTGTTCCAAATCTGTATTTAGGCTTGAGTCTGCAGAACAACTCAGCTGACCTTCTCAGCATCTATAACACATTTAATTTCTTGTAATCACTTTATGACTATGATTTGATAGTGTATGAACTCTGTCTCACCATACTTGGAATAGAAAATAAATAAAAACCCATAAAGATTAAGGTTTAAGGCTGCAATGAACTTGAACCCCAAATCAATACATTTTTGTGTATTTAGGTTGTGGACAAAACATGGTTTTTGAAGGACAGTGGAGAGCATAGGCTATAATTCCGTGAAATACCATACCTGAGCCACAGACAACAAAACAAACAGGGCCTAACAGCCACGGCCCAACGGGATATTTCTCTTCTTGTGGCCTCTGTAAGGGAATAGAAAGACGAAGGTTAGGTTCACTGATTCGGGAAACGTTTACAGGGTGCTGCTAGGTATTGTATATGTTGAGGATCCTACTGTGTATGAATGACAGACTTGGTTGCAACTCTTAGTGAGTTTATATGGCTGAATAAAGCCAGTTGTTATAAAAGACTGGGCTAAATTCTGTAAAACAACTCATTTATCACTTCATTACTATTAACGGTCTAAAATGTCACAGGGGAGAATGAGGTACACGGTGATTCTAAAGGCTAGTGATGTTAACAATAACTGTGTCCATCTTTTGAAAGCATAGTCCAGGCAGTCCGTGCATTATCTCTAGACCAAATGACTCAGTACAAAGATGATTATTATTATTCCTATTTTGCAGTTGATAACTTGAGGTTCAAAGTTTGCTACTGAGTAAGAGATGGGGTTCAATTCATTACTGAGCTTGGGTATCTTCCATGATCAGATTCATCTTTCTTTCTTGTGTGCATGCATTCCCAGAAGGACCAGACATCTCCCCCAAACATCAATATATTAAAAAAGAAGAAAGTCCTTGTAACCATAAAAGCATTCTGGGAGTTGATAATAGAGGGGCAACATATACTAAGAGAGCTGGTAACCCTTAATGATGCTTGCAACTCAGAGGACTACTGGCAGGCAGGACAGCGGGGTCTGCAGAGCATGGCATGCCGGATGCTCTTCTCAGAACAAGAACAAGGGAGTCGGGGATTGCTTCTAATGCTTTGAATTAATCCAGCCCCCCAAATCGGGAATCAGCGTGTCCAAATGCAGAAGGTCTTTGTCCTCAATTGGTTTTTGATCAATCAATAAAGAGCCAATGGCCAATGGTTGGGCAGATAGACTGAGGCGGGACTTGGGGATTTTCGAGGGTTAGGAACTAGAAGAGAGGAAGAGAGAGACTGCCATGTCTCAGAGGGAGATGGATCAGATTTAGAGCTGCAGAAGAAAATACATCCACAATGTAGGTGGAAAGGGAAAGCAGCCCTCAAGGAGGGCTGCCCAGAAAGTAATATGGCAGCAAAGATAAAACATAGATTTAGAAGGTACTGAACCAGTACTGGAGGGAAATGTATGCTAGCCATGGGGAGGATTAGTACTGCCCAGCCTGTGAACTAGTCAAAGGTGGTGTGTGTGTGTGTGTGTGTGTGTGTGTGTTCCATTCCAGAATAATCCAGGTAGCTATTGGGTGGATGTGCATGTGCAACCCTTTGGGAGCACAAAGTGGTTAGCTAACCTTGCTGCTACACAGGATATAATACAAATATCCCTCTGCCAGCACCCTTAGGCCTGTGTGCAGATGCTCCTAATGACCAAATGAATGAACAGAACACACCTAGGTTTTATGGAAGACACCAGAAAAAAGCAGTGACTTATCAAACAAAAGAATCAAGAAAGAATGAGGGCAGGGCACCAAACATGAGGTTGCTTCCTCAATAACTTGAGCAAAAGATAGGCTGCATTCAGTGCAAGCTAAAGAGCATGCAGAGGAAAACACACTGGTAGGAAAGACAATCTGTAAATGTTTACTTTCGGAGTGAATCACAAACTCAAGCTGTGGGTTTCAATTAAAGGCTGTGAACATTTGAATATATACTCAACATCATAAAGTATGGGCTGAAACACATCCGTGTCTCTGCAGATCTGACAACTACACATTTAGGAGGTGCTTCCTATTAGTGTTTCAAAAGAACATGAACGGTGCTTCTGTGGAGGATATAATTTTCTGACATATTGCGCAAGTTTTAGTAAAGTTTTGAACAAAACCATATAAGCTTTTTCCGATTTGCTTTCTGGAAAAGTTCATTGTATTAAAACTACAAAACATGCTGTATTTATTGAAAACTGCCACCCTGTATTTAACAATATTCTTCATTTGCTGATGGCACATACCTAGAATCTGATGGCATATACCTAGAATCTCAGCAACGAGGTGGCTTAGGTAGTTTGATTGTGAATTTGAGATTACAGAGTAAGTTCAAGGCCAGCATGGGCCACAAAGGACAATCCTATTTCATTACATAGCTCAGTGATAGGGCACTTGCCTAGCACACACAAGGCCCTGGTCTTAGTCCCCAGTACTGAAAAACAAAACAAAACAGGAATTCTTTTTCCTCTTCCTCCTCCTCATTCTACTCCTCCTCCTTCTTTTAATAGATTAAGCTACAAATTTTTAGGTCTCAGATCACCTACCTTCTTAGCCTTTTGTCTCTACCTTGTATGTCATTTGTATGACAAGTATGTTTTCTAGACATTTTTATAGTTTAGAATTATTGACTCCCCAGAGAACATGTTTAATATACATCTTTCCACTATACTGAAGGCCCCGCAAGGGCTGGCAATGAGTTTCTTTAAGGCATCAATGTAGAGCAAAGTCTGTCACAGACTTAAATAAAGAAGGTAAGAAATGTTCATTTAAGAATGAATGAGCACGCATGTTTCATTAAATGTAGGTCAGGTAAAATGTGAGTCTACAAAGATTATTGCCCATTTATTTATTGATTTTTTACACAGGCTTTCTTCTAGTCCAGGCTGTCCTTGAACTCGGTGTGTGGCCGAGAGGATGATCTGACCTTCTCTTTCTCCCCTTTCACCTCCCAAGTGTTGGAATTACAGGTATGCAACACCTCTCCCAGTTTTATGCAGTGCTAGGGATCAAACTTGGGCCTTCCTGCGTGCTATGCAAGCAAGTCTACCAACTGAGTGCTCAGCTGTCCTTTTAGTAAGACTTTGTAATTGGCGGTACTGAGTGTATCATCCTAGTATTTTCTTACTAGATACTGAAGTAGAGATCAATGTGTCAATAGCAGATCAATTTTGACTAAAGATTAAAGCCACTCATTCTTTGGACTTGACCAGCATGCATCCTGGGGCGAGTCACAATGTCATTGCTTTGAACCAAAACCAGAACCAAGTAATTCTTTAAGAATTTCACAGTATAGCCTTAGTGTGTCATGTAAGATTAGGCTAAACTCAGGTCAAGTAAACAACAGAGATTTTAAAGTCACTTGAGCAGTGTGTGGCATCTGCCCTTCCCTGCCATTTTCTAGAACTTTACTGTCCTAGTTTCTCTCAGAAACCAATTGCACTGCCACTGTTGTAATTCATGGCACATTATGAAAAGATTTACCTCCGCTCTATTCCCAGCAGAGCCAATAAGGGAATCCATGAGTCTCTATATGAATCACTGGGCTACTAAAGATGCCAAATGGAGTCCTGTATTTTATACCTACAGTTAAACACAAATTATCATCTTGTAGCCTGGTGTATATGATACAAAACCCTTTTGGAAGACATTCCCCAGCGAATGGGAATTAGTTGTGGAGTTTTAGAGCCCTGGAACACATGGCTGCTCATAAGGCCAGTACATCCCCACTGGGACACATCCCATAAGCACCATTATACTCTGAAAAAGACAGAGGAAGAGACGTTTCTACAGCGATTCTATAAAGAGCAAAGTTCATCTCAAACATGAGGACCCAACATGTGAAGGGGCTGTCTTTTTCTTTAATAAAATCCTTGCAGGGCAGCTCAGAACTCTGCAATCTAAATTCCCTTACACTGTGGACAACTTCCTACTGTCAATCCCCAAACAGCCCTTCATTTCTGTTTCTTGTATCAATCTGCTATCGGGGAGGAAAACATTGGTTTACCCTGAATCCATTAGCTAATTGTGAAAGACAAGCATCGGCCCGCAAGCAGTGACAGAAGCTGACTTCTCAACAGTGAGCTTGATTTTTCAACTGAACTTGAAAATCTGTTCCCACTTTAAGTCTATCCAGAATTAGTTACCCCTGTTTGGCCTCAGATGGAGACAAGGGACTGAGGTGCATATTTTACATATCAAAGCAGACTTGGCCTCCAGGTCTCCCAGCATCCCTCAGTCCCTACCTGGCATACCCTGCCCCCAACCCTGCCAGCCCAGAGGCTAGGCTGGGCTGTCCTTCTCCCAGAGGCTCTTTCCTATATATTATCCAGGCATTTTGGTCTCCTCTCTCTACCTTCCTCCCTCCCTCCCTCTCTTTCTCCCTCTCCTCTCTTCCACATTTTGGTCTCCTCTCTCTCTGTTTCTGTCTCTTTCTTCTCTTCTGCCTTTCTCTCCCTACCACCCCATGGTGACTTCCGTAGCCTCCTTCCTTGGGACCAGAGAACTCACCCAAGAACACAATCCCAGTAAACCTGCCTTTAATATAATTAAATCTGGCTTGAATTGGCTCACTTCACTGGCGGAGAAATAGCCTATCAACTTCTATCAAAGTATAACCATGTTTGACTTGTAATTAAAACAACAGGATTCAGGATTTACAGAGAAAAATTTTGTTTTCTTTTTGGATGCTGATCCACTTACAATATGGCTAACCAAAAGACCCTTCAAAACAACTGAAAACAAACGTTTCTTGGGGCTTGGTTTTGAAACCTTTCATTACAAATTTCGTCTGGTCAATTACAGGTCCTCAGAGGCGCCAGGCACTGTTGAAGAGGGCCATCCACAGTATAGCAGAACCTGTTAAATGCACTTATACCATACATTAAATATGATTTAAATGTAGCTGGGAACACTGAGTTGGATTGCAGATGACTAGTTGTATCCACTTCATGGCGTTTTCCCATTTTCTTTTCTTATTTTGAAGCTAACGACTTTTTGCTTTGTTGTAGGCCCTCAAAATTCGAGTCTACAGAGGCTGATGGAGAAAATAGCCCTGCAAATTAGTTCTTGTGTCCTTGCTCTCGCCCCCACATAAGCTGTCAACTGAGATCTTTTTACATCTGAACTCGGATTCCTTCGTTCATTAGAAAGAGCCACATCTACATATTTCTGCTATGTCAGCAAATAGGTCTGTCACCTTGAGAAAGAAGAAATGATCTACTAGGAGCATAAAATAATTTACTTTAATGTTAACTTGGGCAGAGGCTCCCTGCCCCCACCCAGTAAAACCTCATAGGGGAAACAGATCTCTGTGAAAATATGGTTCCCATTCTATGGTACCTTGGCATTTTGTCCTCTCCAATAACAATAAATGCTCTAGTTCCCCAAAGAAGGAATTTCAAGGGTTACTTAAGCCTGGAGCTGTGTATAAAGCTTTGAGTGCAGTTTGACGCCATGGCTTCTCTGCCACAATTCTGCTTGGTTTAACAGGAATTCCGGTGTGATGACTACACATCCAGCTTTTCCCTCAGTTAATCAAACCAACATAATTTCTTTGCTAAAAGGCATTGCCTCATCAAGTCTGCGTTTTTAGACAAGCCCCAAGCTTCGGCTGGACTTCCCCATAATCTTATGGAATAATAGATTCCAGGCGCCTTTGCAAACCAGTTCTTCCCAACGATGCAACCCACTCAAGCCTTGGATGGTTCAAAGTCTCAGGCCTGACATTTTCTGTAGCAGACAACCTGGTTTCCTAAAGGAAACCTCTGCACCTAAGGTACACAGTTTACTTAAGATTCCAAGGGTAAAGCTTTAATATACAGTCTGGGAGCAAAGAACCTCAGGCAATAAGCTGGTCGCTACAGTTACAGCATCATAATGAGCCAGAATCCATAGGGTGAATTATAGGCAGTAACTATGCACTTAAGCGTTGGCTGAGGCGGCTTCATTTTCCAAGAGAAAGAGGAGTGTGGAGAGAAATGTAGTTCGTAATCTCACGCCCTACTTTAAAACCCTTTCATATATATATATATATATATATATATATATATATATATTATATATATATATATATATATATATGGAGAAGAGACAGATCATCACAAAAAAAGGTGGAAAGAAAACCATAGCATGGGGGTGGGGTGAGGAGAGTCCAGGGGCGGAGTCTGGAAGCTGGGTATAAGTGGCATTCTATCATTCGTTCGTTCGTTCCTTCATTCATTCACCTACTAGGCTCCCAGCCCAGTTGGCTTCACCGGCCCCTAAGATACAGCTTTTAGCCTTTTTCAAGGACGACGGCTCATTCTCTCTTGGGAAGGCTCCACCAACCAGAGCCCTCTCCGCCCATGAGAAAGCAGAGCAGTCTGCGCCCCCTGAGCCTGGCTGGGTCCCCCAGCCTGCGGGACCCCGGAGGAGGGGCCGGGAGGCCTGGCTCCGAGCCCGCGGCCCGCCCGCTCCGCCCCGCGGGTCCTGCCAGCTCGGCCCGGCCGGCGCCGCCCCCGCCTTACCAGGGTTTTGGCTACGTTTCCCCTCTGGGTGATGTTTTTGCTGTGCTTCTCGTTAGCCATCCGGATCCGCTGTTTGGCCACCATGGCTTGGGCGCTTGGGGATGCTCTCGACTCCCACCTGCAAGGATGGCCGGGGTGAGCCGTAGCCACAGGGGCCTGCGGCTTGCCCGGGCGCTGCAGGTGGCAAGGCGCGGCCGAGCCCCGCGCAACCCGTTCCCCGAGCCCCAGCCAGCCGGCTCCAGAGAGAGGCCAGCTCGCGGACGGAAGTAATCTCTCATCTCAGGAAACCCTCTCCGACTTCCTCGCCATCCTTCCGGTCCCCCCAGCTACCTACCCTGCGCGGCCACCGAGGCAGGAGGCGGGAAGCGGGAGGCGGGCGCTGCTACAGCGCCGCGCGCCGAGCCAAGGGCACCGTGGCCCAGGGTGTCCCGGCCCTGAGAACGAACGCTGCGGGGCATAGGGTTCGGGCGACCCGGCGTTTGTGCGTGCGTGGGGGGTGGGGACGCAGCCGCACCCAGTCTGGTGACCTCTGTTTCCTGACCACCTCGTGCCAGGCAGGGATTGGGGCGCTGGTGCTTCAAGCTGAAGGCTAGACCCTAAAGCATCGAGCGCTGAGAAGGCAAGCTGAGCCTGACCAGGTTTGGGTAGTACTGTTGGGAAACACCCCAAAGGAACCTGCCTTTTAGGGGTCTGAGGAAACCCCACTTTGGTACCTTGGGTTGTGCGAAGAGACCCTTTGTGACAAAGGAAGAAGAGCCAGGAAGCCTCTTTCTGGTCCCTGAAAAATGTGGATGAGGGTGGAGTTGGACCAGACCTTCTCACCTTGGCAGGGGTGGACATCACACTAGTAGATTGCCCCTGAAACAGCTGAGTGGAGGGTAGAGGGCAAAGAGGTCATGAGCCTACAGCATAGGAAGATTTGATGGTCACTGTCCACAGCCAAAGCGTTGACCAGGCTTGAACTCCCATCTTCCACCTCCACCACTGCTTTGGGGCATCTTGGACCTTCTTCAGCCGTCCTTGTTCTATGGGGTGCTAAGTGTAGGCTCCCAGACAGCACTGGGAGTTTCTCTGCAGTAAAATACCAAAGCCAGATGTTCGAATCTCCAGATGTTGACACCGAGATATAGCTAGGAAGGAGGGGCTTAACTGCTCGTCTTTCCACAGCAAACAAGGCTCCTTGGAGCTCAGGAGGAGGGTAATCTGGGGAAGGGGGAAAGAGGTGGTCCAGGGTTAGGACAACACGAAATAGAGGAATGAGAGCTGTGTAGACCACATATGTCTGATGCATCCCTGATCCTATCTTCCAGGCACTGGAGAATGTTTCAATAGTCTCCGGTATGGGGACAGTTTCTTATGTGGATATGAAGCTAGGAAGAGCTCTTTAGATACTGTTTCTGTTGTTTGGATGAAACTCAAACAGGGCAGAAACCTGGAAGCAGAAGCTGATGCAGAGGCCATGGAAGAATGCTGCTTACTTTTTCTGGCTTGCTCAGCCTGCTTTCTAATAGAATCCAGGACCACCAGCTCAGGGATGGCACCACTCACAATGGGCTGGAGCCTCTCCTTCAATCCACAATTAAGAAAATGCCTTGCGGCTGGATCTCATGGAGTCATTTCTCAACTGAGGCTCCTTCCAGCTCCAGAGACTCTAGCTTGGGTCAAGTTAGACAAAACAGCCAGCACACCCTTCTATCAACTGGTTAGAAATCTTTTCACTTGAATGAACAACTACTGGCTTCATTAACATTAAAAGCAGCCACAAACATCACAGGACCACTCAAGTCTGACCTACTCTGGTCCCTTATTTTAAGGCCACTGGCTTTATGTAGGGGGAGTGTTCGGGCATCTCTGCCTCTGCGGTGCCACCTCCTGAACGGGACTATTGTATAAGACCCAAAGGTGCTTCTGTCTGTCCCTCATTTACTTCAGTAACTGGGCAGAATCAGGGCAGATTCTCACTGAAGCTGACCAGAGGCCAGGCGCTAGAGACATTCAGAGTAGTGAGGTTGATAGGGAGTTTCCACTTCTGGTCTTCAAGTAGAGTGTTCCTAGCTCTACAGAGGCAACCATGTTGAGGAAAAATGATTTCTTGTTCTTTGTTTTCTGTTTGTTAGGGAACAATCTTACTCCTTTAATTTTTACTTTATGAGATTTTAAGTTAGTTTTAATTAGAGGACTTGTTCACAGTAAAAGGTCCAGTGAAAAGTCCCCTACCCCCACATTTTCTAAGTTGCTTTCCTGGTATTCTGTTATTCATTGTCTGTCTGTCTGTCCCTACCCACCTATCTGTCATCAGCCTGCACTATTTGTAGAGTCCATTCAAAAGTCCCAACAGAAGCGAGTACAGTGATGAATAGCTACTCCCACATTCCGGAGGCCAACACAGGGGATCTCTAGTTTGTATACGAAGACCCTACTTTACAAGGAAAACAAAACTACCAAGACAAATGCAGTGATGCCTTTCTGTCACCTTGCTGTCTCTATACATAATGTATCAAAGGCACTGTTGCAACTCTGTACAGTAACTGTGTTTTTATACTTGCCCCCACAATATGAATATATAGTAATATATTGAATGATGCCATTGGAAGATGATTGCCAACATCCTTCATTAAACAATAATATCTTTATTGGTTGAACAACCCTCAGTAGAGCATCTCCGTGCATGTGTTTTATGCACATTTGCAGGTATAACTGATGTTGTGGAGTATATTATTATTGTAACTGTACTTCCATCTTGGCAAGCTTCTCCAACCTTGAAATCTCTATATTGACCAGAATGCCTTTTTGTTTGCTAAAGAGCACCCTGGGGTTGGAGGGGTCCTGGGTAGCTTGTAGAAGGTCTTCATAAGAATGGGCACTAAAAAACCAAAGCATGACTAGAGTTGGGCCTTTTGGCCCTGTTCCCAACCTCCAGGGAAGGAAGAAGGGCCAAGAGTTGAGTTGATTACCAAGCCAATGATGCAACCAACCACATCAGAATAATAAAGACTTTATAGAATCCCTAAAAGATTTCATTGAGTGAGCCACTGGGTGGCCAAGCATGGGTAGGCTCACAGAAGGTGTGGAAACTCTGGCCTGCTCCCCATACCCTGACCTTTATTCCTCTTCCTTCTGCTGCTTTGTAAAACCTTTATAACATATGCTCAGTGTTTTTCTGAGCTCTCTGAAACATTCTAGCAAAAGGCTTGTGTTAGTTACTCTTCTTATTGCTACAACCAAACCCTCAGGAAGAAGGGTTTGTCTGGGCTCACACAGTTGAAGGGTAATTCATTATGGTGGGCTGTCCTGGCATCGGATGCTTGAGGAAGGTGGTCACAGCATCCAGGAAAGAAGCAATGAACAATGTTACTATCTGTGGGATTTCTCCTCTTTCTGTGTCTGGAATCATAGCCCATGGGATGGTGGTGCCCACAGTTAGGATGGCTTTTTATCACTTCCGTTAACCAAATCTAGAAATGTCTCTCACAGACTTCCAGAGGTTTGTCTCCTAGATAATCCTAGACCATGTCAGAGTCATAATCAAATGAACCATCACGTCAGTCAGACTGCGGGGACCATGGAAACCTCAGTCTGTCCCTGTTGCTTAAATGTAAAGATTATACTGATTGGGACTGGCTTCTGAAGCAGGTCAGGCTTGGGACTGAGGCCTTGACCCGTGGGGTTGAGGCTACCTCCAGGTTTACAGCATCCATATCAGAGCTGAGTTGAATTAGGGGCTACTCGGCTGGTGTCCGCTACAGACTTGCTTTGCCAGTGTTGAAGCAGCCCCCTTTCTCATTTGTCAGAAAGTCCTGCTGACTACGAAAGGGCAGGGGAAAGCACAGGGGAAAGCATGTTGGGCTTTGCTCTATCACTATACTGTGGAATTAGGTTCTTGCTAGTGAAATTAGTATAATTTCTGTCCGTAGAGCTCCTGATCCTGGTTCTGGAATGAGAAAATGTCCTATTGTGACCTTCCCTTCACTTGCGTTATCCCTCCCCCACTCCGCCTTTGTCCTGTTGAGTCAGGCCAGTGCCATAACTGATCTCGTTTCTGCTTATTGCCCAAGGAGCCTCATGTTCGACCATGGAACGTTCCTCTTTTCACGGATGCCCTTCTTCCTCTGCTCCACTTCCAGCCTCCCTTAAGCCAGGAGCTGCACTGTCAGCTGCTCTGTCAGGTCTGGAGCTGGATCCCAGCATCTCCTCCATAGTAACAACTGGACTCAGGAGGAACCAGTGTGGAGTTGTCCTGCACTTTGGGATTGGGAGGAAGTTGATAAGAGTCGAGTTTCCTGGATTCATCTGTGCTGCCAGCAGGAATTTTGCCAAGTGTCAGTACCGTGCTGTGTTCAACCACAAACTCCAAAACCTCATGGGTATTTAACTTTCAGTTTCAGCCTTTACAGAAGAATTCCTAACAAGCCAATGCACATGAATCTGAAATCTGCCCCGTTTGGATTTATGAGAGTCTGGGTTTTACCCATCTTAAAAAGAAACGATGCGTCATCAAAGGACCCAGATCCTGTCCTGTTGAGCTGTGTTGTAAAGGATGCCTGACATTTTTCTGTAGCAGAATATGTGTGAACCTCCCCTACTATGTGAATCTTGGGATGTTCCCTCCCACTATGAAGCATAAGGGAATATATCTGGTCTCTCAGTCCCTGACAGCTAGGGCCAGTTATTCAAATAAATACCATTAGGCATTTAAAACTTAATCTTGGTGCTGGAGGCAAGGGCTTCCAGCAGCCATGGTGATGAATCCAGCAGTAACCGCTCTGCTACCCAAAATCCATCAACTTCTCAATCGGCTTCTGTTGCCCTGGGTTTGTTGGTAAGCACACAAGGACTCTGATACAGGTGAAAACAAACAACCCCACCTTCACAGAATGTTTGAACGTCCCATTCCACATCTGGTGAGTGTAGCAGAAGCATCAGGCATTGATAACAAGTGACCTTCCTTCAGCTTGTCCTTCAGAGGAACTGAGGTTAGAGGCCATAGAGATTGTGCTGTGAGTGACCTGTCCCTCAGTATGGTTGGGTGTAGTTGACAGGAAATGGCTGCACAGCGTTGGTACTCCAGTCACCTTCAGCTTCTTCTTCACTCAAGAGGAAAATCAGGGAAGTCCCAAATGGCCCCCATCCTGGTCTATTCACACACTGAGATAGGTTTGTGCTGATGTATCAGTGGTAGGTAGGATTCAAGCTGACAGCTGATGCTACCTGGAGGCCATTCGGTCCTGTAGATGGTGGCTCTGTGGACACATGCTACCTTGCAACTAGAAAACTTGAACGGTGGTGGTGCACGCCTTTAATCCCAGCACTTGGGAGGCAGAGGTAGGAGGATTTCTGAGTTCGAGGCCAGCCTGGTTACAGAGTGAGTTCAGGACAGCCAGGGCTACACAGAGAAACCTGTATTGAAAAACCAAAAAAAAAAAAAAAAAAAAGAAAAGAAAACTTGAACTGTCACTTACTCTTATGTTTGCTGAGTGCTTGTTATGTGCTAAACACGTTTTTAACTATGAAAACTCAAATACTAATAGAATTTCTTGCTTTAGGGATCTTCCAGTTGGCAGAAGACAACCAAGTATGTCTTGTGAGACTGGCCTACTTTCATAGGTGAGCAGAAGCCTTGGAATTGCAGGGGAAGCTGTCGCAAACCTCAGAGCAGGACTGAAGCCTCTTGACCGGTCTCTACACTCGGTAAACAGAGCTATTACCAAGTGTCTTAGTTAGGGTTTTACTGCTGTAAACAAAATCATGACCAAAGCAATTCTTAAAAAGAATGTTTAATTGGGGCTGGTTACAGGTTCAGAGATTCAGTCCAGTATCCTCAAGGTGGGAACATGGCAGCATCCAG
This sequence comes from Mastomys natalensis, assembly GCA_021653895.1. Lineage (NCBI taxonomy): Eukaryota > Metazoa > Chordata > Mammalia > Rodentia > Muridae > Mastomys > Mastomys natalensis. The sequence continues at coordinate 80,569 of JAJTUV010000191.1, read as the reverse complement.
GCAGGCATGGTACAGGAGGGGCTGAGAATTCTACATCTTCATCTGAAGACTGCTAGCAGAATACTGGCTTCCAGGCAGCTAGGATGAGGGTTTTAAACCCACACCCACAGTGGCACACCTACTCCAATAGGGCCACACCTTCTAATAGTGCCACTCCCTGTGGCCAAGCATATTCAAACCATCACACCCAGTAAATGAGTGAGGGCAGGGTAGTTCGACTTCTGAAGAGGCTGAGCTTTGGAGCAACTTGCATATCCACAGGAGAGTAAATCAGTACACACACACACACACACACACACACACACACACACACATACACACACTATGCATAGCAAAGATAAGCTCCACTGCAGAGGAATGTCAGTCATCAGAGGGCGGCAAGAGGCAGAATTGAACTGCTATGACAGCTATGCGAGGCCTTGACCAGAGAGGTGATCTGATAAAGTCCTAAAATGGAGTCGTGATTACCCAGCTCAAGTCTGTAATTGCCTGACCCTGTCTGTTGCTAATAACAGTAAAGCCATTGTATTCCGATGGAAAGGAAAAACCCTTTCCCTGGTGACACCCCCGCCCCACCCCCCCAGCAGGACACTGGTGGCTGAAGACATGAGATGTGATTGGCCCTGCCACATGTGCCACCCCAAGTGTGGCCAGGCCCCTGCTAAAATGCTATTCCCTGTCTCACCTTGTTTCCATTCAGCCAGGTAATACTTGTCATTACCTGGAAGGGTTTCTGAGAGGGAAAAAAAGGACATTGGTCATCACAGCTAAAGCATTTCCTAATAGGGCCAAACCTGTCATTTCATCTGTTCTTGCTTCTGTCACAACTCTATAAGTGTATGGGTTCTGTAAACAGCAATCCCGACTCCTCTGCTTAATTACGTTTGCATTGTAAGCCTCTTTCTTCATCTGTAAAATGGGTATGGTTGCAATGATGCTCCTTAGATAGGGTTCTTTGGAGACAGGATGAATAATCCACTCTGAGAGGAGTAAGAGGCTGGACCCACGACCATCACCTAATAAGTGTCCACTTCCACCCTGGCCAGCACCTCAACTTCACCACTGAAGAAACAACTCGATAAAAGTTAGGTCACTTCCTTGGGAACTTCAAAACAAATGAACCACTGGGTGTGGCGGGGTGGGCTCATCTGTCATCCTAGCACTAGGGAGATGGAGGCAGGATGATTGCTTTGAATTTCTCAAGGACTGTGTAGTAAGTTCTCAAGGCTAGCCTGGGTTACATGATGAACCTTGTTTTCAAAAAACTAAACTGACCCAACCCAATCAAAATGAAAACAGTAAGTGAGCCATAGTCTCCACACTCACATGGTAGGAGGCTCAGCTAGAGTCCTCAGACACACTCTGCTTGTTAGCTGTTGGAAGTACAAATAGTTAAAAGGAACCAGAGGAGTGGGAGACAGGTCATGGGGAACCTCCTCCCATACTTTTCTTCTTAATTACTTAAAACTTTTTTATAAAAAAATGAAGCAATTAACATAGAAAAAACATATACAAAAGTCTAGCACCCTCCTTAAGTTCAAGAGTAAAATCGACCTCCAGTTTTCTTCACTTCTCAAGCATGCATGATATATGTATACCTGCTTTGCTTATTTATCTAGTATCAGAATAAATTTGTTATAAAATCCATTTAGTCTCTACCAACTGAACCATAACTCAACAAATGGGAGAAGGAACAGTTCTCAAACACAAATGACCAGTAAACATAGGAAACAGTGATCAGCCTCATTTGTCATCAGAGAAATGTAAATTGAAGCTGCATTGAGATTCCAAGTCACCTTAGTCAGAATGCCAATGATTAAGAAAACAAATAACAAATGCTGGAGAAGATGCAGACAAAAGAGGACCCAGTGTTGGCTGGACTGGTTTACAGTCCTGTATAAACCAATATGGTTTCTCAAAAAGACTAAAAATAGATCTACCATACGATCTCCTATCACTCCTGAATATTTATCCAAGTATCATGGAGATACTTGTACATCAATGTTTGTCACAGCACAGCTCACAATTATAGAATCAATTTAGGTACAGAGGAATGGAGAAAAAAAATGGGGTATCAGAACACAATAGAAAGGAAGCATGCAGCATCCAGGCAGGCATGGCGCTGGAGGAGGTGAGAGTTCTACATCTTATTCTGAAGGCAAATAGAAGACTAACTTCCAGGCAGCTAGGAGGAAGGTCTCTCAAAGCCCACCCCCACAGTGACATAATTCCTCTAACAAGGCCACACCTCCTAATGCCACTCCCTGGACCAAGCATATTTAAACCACAACATACGTATGCATATCTATTGGAGAATCTTCTGGAAGACTAATTCATGGACTATACTCATCATAATGTAAAGGATATTGTCCAATTGTCTTTCTGAAGGGTGTTATTAATTTATAACCCAATATAACATGTATGAGTTCAGACTGCTTTTTATTTAGATGATATTAGATAAGCAACCTTGGTTAAGTGTGAATATTTTCTCATCCTTTATAAAGTGTACCTGTTAGATTAAGTGCTGTATTTACGAGACCAAGGCCATATTAGTTGACTAGCCTTTGACATACATACCCTTAAGCAGAAGTATGCCTTGCACGGTTTGTGAATCACATGAAGGCATAGGAGAAAACACAGGCGACAGAATGCCAAGATATAGCCATGGCTATTCATCAAGGTGCCTCAGAGACTAGCATGATGACACAGTATTTGAAAAGATTTGGGTCATGAGTTAATTACATGGACTGTTTACTCAGTGGCCTGTATGGTTTGTATTTCATTCATTCAGAGTCAACTTGTGCTAGAAACACAACACAGGTTCATAATCAGGCATCAAACACAGATATGGGCCATTCTTGACTGGGTTGTGTATTTACTCTTCCTAAAAAATGGAGAAAAATTACTGTTTAAAAACACATTAACATTCGGGTTTTATGGAGCCAATGAACACATTTCTTAGTTATTATTCTAATTTCTATCAATCAAGTTTCAAGTTCCTTTCAACAACATCATAAGTCACTGATGAAGCTGCCAGGCCCTCAGGAGTGTTTCTGCTTTCCGAATGCCTGTATGCTAAACCCAGGATGTTGGTGTCTAATAGTCCCTAAAGCCTGTCATATTTAATGTGCGTTCATAAAGTTTTATGAAGACCATATCAACAACGATAGTTGTAAATTATAACCCATCTGTACAAATCCAGGTGTGTGGAGAGCTTTTTTCACTGGGACAAAGGTGGCTTCTGAACCATATGACACCTCTAGGTCACTGGCTTCTCCAGTTCCAGGTGGGTGCCTGAGGCAAGAGTGGCCTGAAAGTTGCTAAATATTTCAGGAAGCCTCAGGCAAGGAAGGGAATTAGGTAGAGAGTAGAGGACTGACGTGTGGGAAGAAGGTCCTATCTAGTTGATGGTAGAAGTTTTAGAGCCACCTCCTTGCCAGCTTAGTGGCTCACCTGTGATCTCAGCACTCAGGAGGCAGAGGCAGGGGAATTGCACAATCAAGGTTAGCCTGGGATACATAAGAAGACCCAGTTTTTGAGAACCAAACCAAACAGAAAAAACAAACACCAGAGTGAAAAACAAACTAGCTTGAGAGAGAGAGAGAGAAAGAGCAAGCGAGCAATGGTAGTTCTCCAACAGTTGCAAGTACTGTCCCATATCTTCAGGGAGCAGAGGTCAGGAAGGAGCCAGTCTGTGGAGGAGAAGGGAGGTGATTCAGGGCAGTTGGCAATCCTCAGCAATAATGATTCCCAGGAATTCCTCTCAGCCTCATATTGGGTATGTGGATTAAGCTGCCCTTTGACTCCAGAGTCCTTTGTCCAAGTGTGACAAAATACCATCCGAGGGTGACATGAGCTGCAGCTGCACTTGGGTCAGGCCTCTGGGAGACCTGTGATGGTTTTTAATGGCAGAGTGTCTGTCCTATAGTGCATTCTTCAGAGCGATATTTCGGGGCTTAATTACTCGGTCTCACAGCACCACGGAGAGATGCACACTAGAAGGCTGATAGTGAGCTAGCTCTACAGTTTCTATATGGAAGGACTTTAGGGACCAGGTCAGAAGTGGGGAGGGAAGACCGCAGCAGGAACAATCTGGAAGTTATATTTCCACAGCATTTTTTGTTTGGTTTTGAATAAAAGATGAAATCTCAAATAGGCTGTTTCCCCTCCCCTTCCTGACACCATCCATGTCCCACAGTACCTGTGACGTCACAGGGAGGAGGTGGCAGTTCGCATGCACCAGTGCCAGCACTGGACGAGGGTTCAGTTTGCCTAGCCCCTTGCTCTTTGTCAGAATTCCCTGTACATCTATGATTCCATATCCCTCACAGGGGTTGGAAAGGACCTTGGAGGGTGACCAGTTCGACCCTCCCAATATTAAGGGGGTGCAAAGCAACCACCAAAACGTAGAGAAACAAATCATGGACGGTGCCTTAGCAAGAGAGATGGTTTTCAGATGTAAAAACTAGGCTCAGTGAATTCGAGAATGTGTGTTTGCAGTGGAGCTCTCATTTTCTGCCGAGCTCTCGTTTTGATAGTATATAGGGCACATAGTTAAATTTCATATAGCACAGCTAATTATAATCCTCTTGTAAAAGTCATAAAGAGAATTTGGCAGCTAAAGGAACAAATATATAAGGAAGAAAATGTGACAGATACTAGTAAGGGTTTTTTTTCCCCTTTGGAGGAGTGAAAAATACTCTTTTTAAAGATGGGTTGCGGGCAGCATCGGTGTTACTGGATTAATGTAACAAGCGTTCACGTGTCTATGTAAGCTCAGCTCTCCAGGAGCCGTCTCTACTCTGTTTCCCCTGGTCCTTCTGACCTCTGGGGCTCCCTTTGCATTTTATCTCTTTGCCACACTCGGGATTTTTGTGAGATCATCATATCAGTTGGTTGATAGTTTTATGATTTTTTTTTCCTTTCTCTGGTCATAGCTCCTGCAGTGCACAGGATTCAGTGGACATTTCAAAGACTTAGGCATTCAGCACACAGGCTTTGAATTGACACAGTTGTCCTGTGTTAAGGGTGGAACTGTCTAACTCCACGGCCAAACACTTGGCTCCATGATATGGGAGGAAGCTGGGCTCCCAAAAGGGAAGAGTCAGCTTACAAGCAGCACATCTGGCTCACTCTGCAGCTGTTAGTGTGAACACGAGGACTTAATGGATTTCATCTATAGTCAGCTAAATTTGATATTTTTTCTTTTCTTCTCTCTCTCTTTTTTTTCCTTTTTGTTTCGGGACAGGGTTTCTCTGTACATCCCTGGCTGTCCTGGAACTGGATGTGTAGACCAGGCTGGCCTTGAACTCAGAGACCCACCCAGCTCTGCCTCCTGAGTGCTGAGATTAAAGCCCCAACAGTTGGCTTCACACCGGATATTTTCTAAGGCTTCAGATGCCCTGGTTCCCAAGCATCTAAGAAGCATTCCTAGAAACCCATATGCCATCTAGGTCTGTCTTCTTCCAGTGGTAAAGAGTGCAGAAACCTGTGTTTCCTCTGGTTTCTTCATCCCACCTAGAATGCCGTACTTGGACAGCCTATGACTCCACTTAGTAACATGACCTCTGTGATTCCTTCATCCCAATCTTTCTGCTCAGCTCCACTGGGAAGTAGAGAGGTATTGTATCAGCACTGGTACTAAAGTCACCCTTCTCAGCTCCCCTGCCTCTGCCTGGGTAACCCATTGCTTTCCTTGCCTCAAACCACAGTCTAATCAGCATCCGACAGAGTTTTATACCATTCAGCTTTCTCCGTGACAGCTCAGTGCGCAGGGGCCTTAACTCCCATTCTTGTTTTTCTACCTACTCCCTTAACTTCGACTCCACCCTGTGTGAACTCCTTCTGATAAATGGTACCGTTTGCTTTCTCCAACCCTGGCCTGTTGAGATCTGGAAACAATTGGCTTGTCTGACACTTACTTCCACAGCTGAACTTGTCCAAATCAACTGTGGTCTCTTGTGCTTTCCTGGCTGTTTGTTTTAATTCCGAAATGGGCCTTGACCTCACCATCCCCCTCCGTCCGGTGTGCTTTGTTTGTTTTACGAGGGTGCGTGCCAATATAAAATAAGAAAATGTCATGTTAGGGCTCTGAATAGTTACGGGGGCAGGGGGAGAAGGGGAGGAAAGATCCAGGAGGGCAGACGAAAGGATTGAGTCTCTTGGAAACTTCGGCCTAACAGCCTTGCTAGCCAAAGACCCAGGCCAGATGTCTGGAGAGCTATGGTCTAAATGGTCTTTGTAACCACAGTAACCTGTTTTTATGCCATATAACCCTTCCCCCAATAACCACAAGTTCAATATTCTTTTCTTTAAGATTTAAAAAAAAAAAATCTTTATTTTATTTTCTGGTAAAATATAGTTTAATTATTTCCATATATACAATTTGACATTAAGTATATTCATACAAAACAAGACACAGTTGTACACTTAAAAATGCATTCATCGTTATGTAACAATCAATCTTCTTTCTAGAATTTTCTTGTTCCAATGAAAATTCTGAAACCAACCAAACAAACAAACTTCTCTTTGTCCCTCCCGGGTAGCTTCTCCTTTATTTTCCTCTATGGAGTTGGACCGTAGGACTGATCCTTGAACAATCAGAACCAGCCATGATTCACCTGAGTTACTCATTCTGCTTCCAGCAAACAGCTTCCATCAACTCCATGCCCCGCCCTCAGAAGCTTTTCTTCTTTCCGTCATTTGTGATGTTTTCCAAAGTATACTAAAGACTGCTCATCACTTAAGAAGCTACCAGTTACCTTACTTATGACTCCCATTCCAGATCATTTTTTTGTTTTTTTTAACATTTGAGACAAGGTCTTCCTGTGGTGGTCAGGGTGCTCTGGAACGCCTCACCGCCTCCTGAGTGCTGGGGTTGTGTAGCTGTACACAACCACATCTGGATAGTTAGGTTTTGAGACAAATTCTCTTTTCTCTTAATTTTAAAGATAAAATACACATAAAATTAATCATGTTAGCCAGTTTTAAAGATATGCCAATCTGATGGCATCGGACACATACACATTGCTGTGACATCACCGTGCACATCCATCTCTAGTGGAACTCTTGAACCAATTGAGTATAAGCCCTTCCTCACCCACAGCAGAAATGGGATCTCGTACCCCAAGAGAAGAGATGTATAAAACTTTTCAGTCACCCATTTTGACACGGCTGGATCGTTTGAAGCCAGAGACTTCCTAGCTAAGGGCTCACCTTTTGCCAATTCTTTATAGTGGTTAAGGAAGCCACTTGGAGAAAATGTGTCAATACTGAGAGTTACTTCTCGAGAAGTTACATGTTGTTACTTCCTAGAGCCCACGATTGCTGATTCTAAAAGGAGGTGAGTTCCTGGAGGGGCTGGAACGGCTGCCTGACTTCAGCGTGTGTTCCTCTGGGCTCTCCTCAAAGCTTTGGAGGGAGCCTTTCCCATGGGCATCTCCATGCTGTCCTCAGGGCACTTGTTATTATCTTCATTTTTGCGTAGACAGAGGTAAGAATAAATGCGTTTTCCACCTTGAAGTTGTTGTTGTTGTCCTTGTAGTTTTTTTTTGTTTTTGTTTTTGAGATAGGGCTTCTCTGTGTAGCCTTGGCTGCCCGGGAACTAGCTTTGTAGACCAACCTATCCTCTATCTCACAGGAATCTGCCTGCTTCTGCCTCCCAAGTGCTGGGATTAAAGACATGTGTCACCACTGACTGCTCTATGAAGTCTTAGTAGACAATGAGTCATTTTTTGGCTTTTCAGAAATTCTGCCACTTTTTTTCTGAGTCAAGCATCCAAAGACAGTGTACATTGCTTGGAAAATTCTCTCTCGCTAAGGCCTAATTTGCTTCCTAATGTGCTCCTGAAGGACAAGAACTTTGGCTCAGCATCTTTCTTATCCAACCCCTGCAATGGTAACCATAGCAGGCTATCAGCCATAATTCCAGGGGCTTCTTACCGGAAAGAATATCTGGTTACAGTTTTCTGCCCTCCAGCCCCTGCCTCCTTTCGTTCCCCTGTCATGGTCCTCTCCTTTCTTCTCAGCACCTCTGGGAATTCCCCTTTCCCTCTAGGCTTCTCAAAGCAGAGCTCTTGGGCTTTGAGGGGCAGCTGCAGAAGTGTGGAAAGAAGACTCCATTGGGACTCAAATCATGAGTTCTTGTCCTAGAACTCCATGACTTAGGTAGGCTTCGTGTTCTCATCTGTGGAGTGTTAGCAATGCTTCCTCTGAAGGGTGGCTGTAGCAGTAATGGTAGATGCTTACTTGAGCTACAATCCACAACTGTGTATAGAAAATTCAGTTCAGCATTATTATGTTGACCAGGCCTCTGGTGCACTGAAAGTGTTGACAAGACCTACCTTATAGGCTTATTCAACAGCTAATAAGTGTGGGAACACAGAGGTCCGTAATGACTTAATCATAAATTGCTATTGTATACACACACACACACACACACACACACACAGACACATACACATATTGTTTTCACATAGACATTTTAGCATTACATATGTTTCTAGGTCTAAATGGAAGGCGCTATCGGAACCCAAAGCCTCACAGCTCTTCAGCTCTTTGCTACTTGTCAGTGTATTAGCCTTTCTGCTCAGAGGAGAAGGTGTCCTGGGACTCGAGAGCCAGGGAGCACACAGCTCTGGGGTGGACAGTGTCCCAACAGAAAAGCATCCTGAGACGTGGAGACCAGGAGCTACATAGCTCTGAGAGGAAGCCTCCTCACAGAGGCTTTGCGACTCCCAGGAGAGGGCACCCCCAGCTGAGCTGAGGAGCTCAGGGGCCTCAGCCCCTCTTCCTCCTTCCCTTCTTTTCTTCATTGCTTCTTGTTTTCTTCTCATGAGTCACACCAGGTAGCAAACTCATAAAAGGGACTTATCAGAGTGTCCAGGGAGAGGAGGGACAAATCCCAGTGTGGCTACCTATGCTCCCTGGAGAGAGCAGACAGCAGCAAGGAACTGGACAAAGTACAGTGCTTATATAGGAGTTCTTGTGGGGTGGACCTTCTAGGGTGGAGATTTTCAGGGTGCAGATTGGTAGGATTTCAAGTCCTGAGCTTGGGGAGCTCAGGGATTGGTGGGTTTTCCTGTTCAGGGATTGGTGAGTTTTTGTGCTAGGGATTGGTGGCTTTTGTTCAGACTTTTCATTTAAAATTAGCAAACTAGGGAGGATCCTGTTGAGGGGCTGGAGATGACCTCTGTGACAGTTATGGCAGTTAGGGAGGTCTTGGAGAAGGGCCTGGGTGCAGGAGCTACGCAAGCAGGCGCCATGGCGACTTTGCTGCCTTGAGGGTTTACAAAGTTTACAAAGTATCCAAAGTTTACAGAGAGCTTCCACCACAGGGAAAGGCTTTCCTGCTACCTGAGTGGCATAAATGTCTAACAAAATGACGTGTCAGTTCTTAACCCTCAAGCTAATATTCTCTTATCATTCTTGACACTGTTTCTCCTGCCAGCTTCCCCATTCCTCAACAAGATGCACTCTTTAAAACATGCTTAGGTTCAGATGGGAGACAGTGTCTTTTGCTATGGGAGGATTACTATGAAATCAAGTATGTAGGGAACATACTAGGTACAGTTTGAAGCCACTGACCACCAGACTTTGTTGGAGACCCTATAATTATTGTTTTTGCTATTTTCTTCATGTGCTGGTTATTTTTTTTTTTTTTTTTTTTTGTCAACTTGCCACAAATTAGAATCAATAAATCCTTTCCTCACCAAGTTGCTTTTTTGTTGTGATGTTTATCACGGTATGAGAAAGCAAACTAGTATGCTAAAGTTTAAAAGCAAGTGCTCATAGGCTGTGACTCTCATATTTTCTGCTATGACATCTTTGCCATAACTACCTAGGACCTCTGAATGTGTACTATGTCTCCGTCTTAGCATTCAATGGCGAGAATGCTAGACTCAGTTTCACTTTGCTTGAGTGACTGTCTGGTAAGTGTTGGTTTGAACTGTGAGCTCCATGAGAATGGTCACTGTGTTTGCTGTCGACTACCAGGTCATCCAGGGCTGAGGAGAATAAGGGAAGGTAGTATCAGTGTAATTCAACACACACAAAAATAGAATTATTCCAGGAGCCACTTAACACTCTGCATTCCACATTCCTAAATCTTTAACTCCATTATTAAAGATGAAATATCCAGGGAAAATAAACTCATATCTGAATAGTTGAGGGTATAGATTTTTCGTTCAAATCCTGAATTTCTACTTACTGTGTGGCCTAAATGAGTTTATTAAGTTCTCCAAACCTCAATTTTAGTCACTTATAAAACCAGTGTAGTAGTTCTGAGTCTCCTTGAGCAGTGTATAAAACTCCTGGTGAACAATAGGTGTTCGGTGAAAACCAGTAATTATTATTAATCAAATGCTGTGGGTGAAGGCTTTACAGAATACAAATTAATCTCCTGTCATTCTCTACATGTAAAAATAATGGATCCCACCAATCCTCACCCAGTAAAGGAAGCTGCTTAGATATTAAAATCGCCCCTTTAAACTCAGAGTTCTGGAAATCTCATTTTCTTGATTTGAAAATAAAAACACCAATCTTTGGTGCTAAATCCCCTAATGCTATCTGAACTGTATTTTCTAAAAGCTGCCACACGATCCACTTGACACGTGTTTACAACTACATATTCTAGAGGCAATTTCCATTTTGATGTGGTGTTTCACAGATTGTGTTACCAGTGAGTTAGGCAGAATGGAAAATAAGATATCAAGTTGACGTCTTGGCTAGATGAAAACACGGATTAATGGGGCAGGGGAATTCACTCAGAGCTGTGAGGACAGATACTGTAAGTTGAATGGTAATTTCATCAGAATATGCCAGAAGACACAGGCAAATTGCCAGGCTGAGATCCAACGAATGCGAATACATTGGCTTTTGCTGTCACAATGGATTGTCAAGTTTATTTTCCCTAACAAATAGTCTTAGAGGCTCATAAATTGGAATGGAAGAAAAAGAAGAATTCAAGGCTGTTGGTTAGGAATCAAGTTGGTCAGATGCCTAATAGCACAGTTGGTGTGCAAATCTACAGACCTCAGAACAAAAGTGTAAGTGGGCCATGGAAAAGGCACTTAAGATAGGAATTTAAACATCTATATTCTTCTGATTTTCACCTAGCTATCATCATCTTGACAAGTCATTCGGTTTTGTATTTCACTTGTTGGGTGTGTAAAATGAGAAAAATTTTTTGCTTTCACAAAGCAGTGATCGAATTGAATAAAACACATGGATGATCTTTGGAAACTATAAAGCATATGTGTTCTTAATACATATGTCTCCTATGACTTAGTCCTCCCTCCCTCTGTACCTCCTCCTCTTCCCTCTCCTCTCCGTGTGTATGTGTGCACGCCCCTGTGAATGCGTGTGCGCATGTGCCATGCCACGTGTGCGGAGGTCAGAGAACAACCTGCAGGAGTTGGTTGCCTCCTTCTACCATGTGAGTTTCCGGGATCAAAGTCAGCTCGTCAGACTTGGCATCACACTGGTCCCCCTTCTTCCCCTGGAGATCAGGGTTCTCAACTTGTGAGTCACCATCCCTTTGGTGACACCCCAAAGCAGGGAATAGGGGGGAGTCAAACAGCCTTTCACAGGGATTATGTATTATATAACCTGCATATCAGATAGTTACATTACGATTCATAACAGTAGCAAAATTACAGTTATGAAGTAGTAATGAAAATAATTTTCACCAGGCAGTGGTGGCGCACGTCTTTAATCCCAGCACTGGGAGGCAGAGGCAGGCGGATTTCTGAGTTGAGGCCAGCCTGGTCTACAGAGTGAGTTCCAGGACAGCCAGGGCTACACAGAGAAACCCTGTCTCGAAAAACCAAATAATAATGATAATAGTAATATAATAATTTTCTGGTTGTGGTCACCACAACCAGAAGCACTGTTTATAGCCTTAGGAATGTTGAGCACCACTGACATAGGAGAGGCTGAAATAAAGTGTAAGAAAGAAGTTAATTCTCAAGAGTGTGCTTCTTGGGCTGGCAATATAAATTAGGGTATTAATAACTGCCGATTTATCTCTTTATAACTATCATTTGAAACAGAAATGTCAGATTCCTTCAGCTATGAAGACAAGGGTTTGTGTTGTTCACTGTAGGAAATAGGAAAAAAATCCACCAATTAGAATTTTATGATAAGTTGATGTGTGTTGGTCCTGACCTCAAATATTTTAAATATAGGATGTTTATCAGTGTTCCTTGTACCTACGGAATAAAAAGGGACCCAGTGCATTCGCTTAGTCTCTAGGACGGGCTCTTTTCTGTGGCTGATGGCTAAGTGTGTGAGATACAGATGGGCCAAATGATTCAAAAATGTTTTTAAAGGCTCTAGAATTCAAGTCCAGATTTGTCTGAATCTAATGATTACTATGCCACATTGTATTTTATTTTATATTGGCCTGTGGAGAAGTTTAAATCTTCCTTTTACTAATGGAAAGTTAAAATTTGGGGTTGACAAGTACTACATCCTGATAGACCGACTGCCTTCCATTCTCAGTCATGAGTTACCCTTGACTTCCACAGTATAACTGGCCTCATAGTTAGACTGAACTAGTCTGCTCAGGCAGAGCCCTGGCAAGACCACTCAATAAAAGTGGGTGTTGGGGCAGACAACTGTTCAAGATGGTGTTTGTTGTTTTAATTCGCTGTTGATGGCTTATTGCCAGTGTATGCTAGCATCATCAGGATGTAGGCTATGCCTACAGCACTACAAGCCTAAGCCTTGTGAGAGTCAGAGGTGCCACCCACCCTCCATCCTCACCTCGGTGTTCCAGGCAGACAGTGGTGGTGGGCAGGCCAGGGTGTGGCCCCCAGTGAGTGTGGGAGGTGTGTCATACTCTGTTGACTGCCTCTGTGCCCACATCCTGTTAGTCTGCAGGACTGTATGAACATAACAAATACTGACCCCCAATTTCCCTAAGTGTAGGCTTCTCTCTGTTTATTGGCTGAGCAGTTTGGAAGCCACTTGTGTGAGCAAGCTTGCCCAGCCCAAAGTGCCTTCAGCTAAAGGTGCTGGGTAGAAAATGCTCTGCTTCAGACAGGAGCAACATTTTATGTCTAGGGATCCGTGCCAAGAACCCACGTTGATAAAAACTCTTAAATGAAGGCCTTGATTTTTTGATTCTTAAAAGAGCTTAGGTATCAGTAACCTAGGCATTAAGGGTCGGCTGTCTGTGTGATGGGAATACTCTCAGAGGTCCTTCTTCATGGAGCACACTCTCTCAGTTTATAGGTCTTCATACACACATTACTAATTCTCTGAGCCCGATGGGCATGCCTGTGGTTCCAGCATTTAGGAGGTAGAGGCAAGAGGGTCAGGAGTTCAAGGTCATCCTTAGGTACACAGAAAACTCAAAGTCAGCTTAAACTACAGGACTCAGTTCCTCTTGGGCGACTCTCGGTTTGTTTTCCCAGCTATGTGTTGCCTGGTACAGAGGAACCAGGATCTGGAAAACAGATAGTTGATATCAACTCTATCTGTTAACAAAGAGATGATCTTGGGAAGGCGCTCTCACCTGTGCGATAGCAATCGTAATAACACCTGTGCTGCAGGCTCCTGGGGATCAGTGAAGTAAGGAAGCCACTCCGCAGGAGCTCCTTAAACGTGGGCTGTCTGTGGTCATCACTATCTGGCTTGTGTGTGGGCTTGCCGAGCACGGGAGACGACACAGGGCTCATGGGATGTGCACTCATTTTCAAGTCCACCCTACTGGGCCACATGTGTGGTACTCTGCGCTTTTACCTTGCACAGAGATTGCAAATTGAGTTATGTTTTCTTGAAATTGCATTTATTTCCTTCAATGGTCTCTCATACGGACTCGCAGCGGAGCACCTGACAAAGCACGCACGCAGGTGGACAACTTGTGGGAGTAGATTCTCTTCTTCAACCAAATGGGTCGATGAATCAAAGGCTCGTCATCAGACTTGGCAGCAAGTGACTTTGTCCACTGAGCCATCTCGTAAGCTCCATAATGTGGCTTTTTGAGTTGTAAGACATGTTTTGAATTTTAGCTTAACTGGGAATTTTCACACGAATGCCTTGCTTTCCTGTATTTTAACAAACAAACAAGCACCTTAGGATTCAGTAATTTTGAGCCAGGCACTCACGCACTGACACTAATGCATGGAGATGCATCTCAATGGCATGCTCTTTTGCTTCAAGCCCTCATGCATATTCACCGAGCTTGTCTAATAATACAGTTTGAGTCAGTGGGCACACCTGTAATTCTAGCACTTGGGAGGTGGAGACTGGAGAATCAGGAATTCAAGGTCATCCTTTGCAACACAGTATATTCAATGCCAGCTGAGGCTATATAAAACCCTTTCAAAAACATACACTGACACACTGAAAATAAAAATAAATATATTCTCATCTTAGACCTGGCAGGAATCTGGATTTGTAGGTGGCTCCTTTTTGATGGTTGAGGTGGGTGGATCCGTACAGTCTATATTTAGAACAGCTGTTCTCAGCTTTCTTAATGCTGTGACCCTCACGTTGTGGTGACCCCCCCCTCAATCATAAAAATGTTTTTGTTGCTACTTCATAACTGTCATTTTGCTACTGTTATGAATAACAATGTAAATATTTTTAGAGGTAGAGGTTTGCCAAAAGGATCACAACCTACGGGTTGAGAACCAGTAATCTAGAGTATTCTGGGACAGAGGAAGGAAAGAGGGAAGAAAGCTCATATTAGGTTTTGTACCAGACAGCTGTGCTCTGCTGTAACCTACTGTAACATACTGTCTTGTCACACAACGTTGTTATCCTTTCTTTACAAACACCGAACGCTTGTTGAGTAACTTGCTCAAGGTCAAGTAACTTGCTACGAAGAGGCAGAGCAGGTCCTTAAAAACAGCTACTTAGTCCACCAAGCCCATTTTCTGCTCATTATGTTGTGTCAATGGATAGAAAATTAGCTTATCAGAGATTTTGATGGCATAAATGGTCTGCTGTGTGTTGTTAGTGTGAAGCTCACTACAGGTGTGCGCCTCGGGGCACAGGCTAGAACACCAAGGCTGGAGCCACCTCTCTTCTTGATGACGAGATTCCTGCTCACCCTAGTGTTTAGTTTCTGAATGATCAACCATCATTCCCCCAAGTGAGGGATGTAACTAACCTCCTGGTAGTATACTCCGAGAAAGATTCGAGTCTCCAGTTTACCTGTCTCCCTAGCGTTCTCAGCCAGCTCGGGAAAGCCAAGGGGCAAGTCAGAGAGTTTGAGCAAGTGGAAACAGGATGTGTCCTATCCTGAAGGTAATTAGATGCCCAGTGTAGTAAGCGGTAATGAGGTGGATGAAGTCTCAACCACGGAAGGGCTTCTGATTGGCTGACTAATGCTTTTCTTACCTGGGTAAATATTTTGCAACAGTTACCTGGGTGAAAACCAACTTCCTGTAAAAGGGTTGATTTAAAAATCAAAACAAAGCAGAGACTCTTGTGGGTTGTGTGCTATGTACTATGTAATTATTTCCCAACTAATGATACCGACTCAACTTTATGCAAAGGGAGGATTCATAAACAGTTCTTACTGGCTAAAGCTTACTCTAAAGTGCGTGTCTATTGCTTAATAGCTTCAAGGTGAGGACAACTTTTATAACTTAAGCAGAATTCATAGCTGGTGAAACCATTTTTTTTTTAAAACCATTTAATTGAATGTTTACAATATAGTAGTCTTTTGTATGGTCTTAGGAGCCAGAGTAGTCTGGGCCTAGAAACTTCTTTTGAGACTCTGTTTTCAGTTACGTAAGTAATATAATACATTGGTTTCTGACTGGTGTTGAAAAAAAATCAAATGAGATTATGTCCAATTCAGACAAGACACATTTTTGAGTGACAAGCCTGTGCTAGGCACAATGACAGATACTAGGAACAAAAAAATGAAGTAGTCCATAAGTCCTAAAGTGGTACTGTGATGAAATTTTCTTTATTTTCTCTTTTATCATCTTTCTCTTCCTCCTCCTCATCTTCATCATTATCATCTTCATCCTCATTGAGAGAAAATGTGTTATCTTTTAAAGTCTAGCTTATTTTTCTTAGCACGATGATCTCTAGTCCCATCTATATTTTCTCTGCTAACGATTTCCTTCTCTGAATGGATCTAATACAAAACAAAATTGTATTTTTCTTTATAATCAAATAAAACTCCATTTGCAATGGCTACCACATTTTCTTTATCCATTCATCTACTGGCTGGATCCAGATCTTGGCTGTCGTGACTCACGCTGCAGAAAACATGAACGTGCAATTTTCTCTGTATTATGTTGACTTAGATTCCTCCAGGTATATGTGTAGGATTGAGATAGCTAGATTATGCAACTTATTTTTAGTTTTCCGAGGACATTCCACACTGATTTTTGTAGTCCGCGGTATATAAAGGGGCCTCTTTTCCTGATCCTTCCTAGTACTTTGTGTCCATTGCTTTTTGCTTTCTTGATGATCTGTGTTGGATCTTGAAGGTTTGTATTGTTCCATCAGAAGCAGGAAGGGAATGGGAGGGGTACAGGCAGGATTAACCTGTACATGCGCAACCGCACAGGAGCGCGGGCTAGCCCTTTGCCTGTAAGGACAGTGAGCAAGGGTAGGGCTCTGCAGAGGAACCTGGGAAGGTAGGAGTGCAGGACAGAGCAGGGCAGGCCTTGGAGAACCATGGCTGCAGGGTGAGGCACCAGCTTCCTGTAGATTAGAGGCAAAGGACACCCTGAGGGAGGGGATATTGATTGCCAAATACTCCATCAGGAGCCGACAATTGAGGGTCTTTTGGTGGATTTGCAGTCATCTGGTAACGCACAGCCAGGCTACCGGCTAGTCAGTTCTAGAAAGCAAACCTTTGGCCTTTAGCACTGCAGAGTCTGCTCTTCTGAGCAGTGCTGTGGCTAGTTTTAGTGATTTCTTGTCATTTTCCAGTGCAGGTTCAATTGCCTTTCCTGGCCCGGCCTTAGGCTGAGTCTCAGCCTAAGTCACATGCGTGTAGGATCTCATGCTTCTCATTTGCAGTATAACCTCGCCCGTGTGCCCCTAACTCTGTCCCTGGGAAGATCACAGGTTAAGGAAGGCCTTTGCTGTGCTCCTGAGGACTTGGCTGCCTCTGTTCCCCTCACACTGCCTGTAACTCCAGTTCCAGGGGATCTGACACCCTCTTCTGCGGCGCCTGCACACGTGTGGTGCCGCATCGGCTCACCGCATCGGCTCACCACCTCGCTGTTGCTTCTTCCGCAGGGCCCTGAGAGCCACATTTCCTTGAATCCAGGGCAGGCACCGTCTGTCAGCTCTTACCTTCTCCCTCCACTCATGGATCTGGAGCACCGTGGCTGCTCTCTTTCCTCACCTGGGTTGTTTTGACTGCTCAGGAAGAGCATGTATGACGCTTGTCCCAGATCAGTGGAGAAACACAGCCCACTTGTGTAACCACTGAAAGTTCAGCAAAGGAGCTAAGAGCTGGGAACTAAAATGTGCCCCTCAGGAAGAACAGCCACAAGTGGAAACATACATAAGAAGGAACAATCTTCTGTGAGCTAATAGATGGCAAAATAACATACTTAACCGAGTTTATTATCCACCACTACGTGATTTCTTATGTATTGGACATGTTTAGATCAATAATTGAGACCTAAATAATGATTGAATATTATGTGTTTCATACATATCCATTTGTCTTGCTTTGTTTCAGGTCAATCGATAATTATATTATAGGAAAGATTTTTATATTACATATTATATACAATATAATTAATAATAGTATAAAAGATTGAAAATACATTGCCAGACTATTGATGGATTTCTTTCCTACGTTTATTCTTTGTTTTACTTATGTTTATAATATGCAGCGTTCTCTAAAACAAATGTAAATAAAATACAATACAGACAGTTAAATTTTAATTATTGACATTTCATATAAATATATTCTATGTGATATTTGGTGTAATATTTTAATGTAAGTATGTCCCAACTATTGCACTGGGATATAATTATACTAAAAATTGTTCTTTCTTTACCCAGAATTCAAATTAATTGAGCATTCAGCATTTTTGTTGGCTAAAAGATTTCTTTATCAGAAGACTAATCGGCAAGGACATCAAATAAAACCAAGAAAACCAGAAGCGGATCCCGAAACTTTAGAGTGTTAACCAGGACTCCTGAGAGTGGGATGCTGAGGTCCTTCCCATCCTTGGCTGGAGGTCAGCTGAATCTAGAGCATGGCGCTCTTACCTCAAACACCTACGGGAATCTGGAGATGAACTCTTTGCTCTCACATAGCCTCAGAGTATCATTAGTTCATCCTCTGATTTAGTTTGAGTAATTACCAACTCTTCTCTGTATTTATTTATTCATTCATCAATGGTTAGGACAAACCGGTTAGTGTCCCTGGCACATCACATTTGACAGTTCCAACAGTGCTGTAGGGTGAAGGCTACCTCCTGCTAAACAGTACAGAAATAAGCTCACGGAGGTTAGTAATTTGCCTGAGATCACAGGCTTGGTTAGTGATAGTGGCAGGATTTGCGTCTCTGTTATTCTGAAGTCTGAGTTCTAGTGGAAATGCAGGCTGGGATGTGGGAGGGGAGGAGAGTACACCCCTTTCAGAGCCTAATGTACTCTAAGGCCAATCTTACACACGTGACTGTTGAAGACCCTTTCTGTTCAAACCAAATTGAATTCTGACCTCTCAGAATTTAACAAAATAATGACATAGAAGAAATACCAAATTCTTTCTGTAAGATAAAAGCTATAGTGGAAAAAAAAATGAGCATATTTTCCTATTTTCATCCTACTATGAAAAATTGAAGTAGTGAAAATGGCCAAGATAGTTTCAAACAAGAACAACGAAGTTAGAGGATGTACACTACTTGATTTCAAAGCTTTATAACAATCAAATGCCTGTGGTTTTGGCAAACGAACTGGTGTATAAATCAATAGTAAATACTAGCATCTAGAAATAACTGCTATATTTGTGGTCACTTAATTTTAAAATGGGTACAGTGGAGGAAAATATTCTAGAAAAAATAGGATATCTACTTTTATAATAATAACAAGAATGACGTAGTTGATGTTAGGTCTCAAACCCAGGACAAAGGACTGAGTTGCCTCTTTAACAAGTCAAAGCAGACATGCCCTCTAGGTTCTCCCAGCATTCCTCAGTCCCTACCTGTTACAAGCTATGGCTGACATACCCATACCTACCCTAAACTTCTCTAGTCCAGGGACTGGGCTGCTTGTCCTCTCCGCCCTTCCCTCTCTATATAATCCAGCCATTTTGGATACGTGGCACTTTTTGTCTATTCTTTATTTTCCTGGTCTCTTGGCTCTTTTCTCTCCCCTCCCTCCTCTCCTCACACGGCCCCGCCCAGGGTCAGGTTCACTCTGGACTCTCACAGATGTCTCTGCTTCTGGCTGTGCTCTCTCATATCTATAATAAACCTCCTCCTCCACCATACCTAGGAGCAGTTATGGCTTTCCTTTTATATTTATTTTCTTTTCATTTACTTAGATTTATCACGTGTATTATCCACATAAATGAAACTATGATAAGATCACAGATCTGACGTGAGATCAAACCATAAAGCTACTGCTCTATTTAGTCACAAACTAGACACACCTGGGAAAAAAGAGCCTCATTTAAGGAGTCGCCTCCTTCAGATTAGTCTGTGGGCACGTCTGCAGGGAATTTTCTCGATTGCTGAGTGATGGAGGCAGGCCCAGCCTACTGTGGGTGGTGTAACCCCTGCACAGGTCATCTGGGGTTGTATAGCAGAAGTTTCTGGAAGCAAGCAGGTCAACATCACTCCTCCATGCTCTCTGCTTCAGATCCTGCCTCCAGGTTTCTTGAATTCCAGACTTGACTCCCTGATGGACCGTAATGTGAAGGTTTAAGCAAAATAAACCCCTTCCTTACCCAGCTTTCTTTTGATCATGGTATTTTATTATAACAACAGAAAGTGACTACAAGGTCAGGGGCTTCTAGGAAAACTTCATAGGAGGAAAATCTTTGTGAACTTGAGTTGGGCAATAGTTTCTTAAATATGACTTTAAATGCATGATGTATATTGAAGTAGTTACATCATCAGAAGATTCATGAAAGCAAATTGAAAACAAAGCTTGGAAGAAGATTCATTAATCAGGGAAACCTACATAAAACCATAGTGAGATAATTGTATATGCTCCTTCGTAAAAGAAGAAGAAACCAAAAAACACCAAGTGTTGGAGAGAATATGGCCCAAGGAGCCCTCATAAATAGCTGGTGTGTATTTTAAAAAGGTTCCGTATCTTTGGAAAGCTACTAACAATTTAAATCTGGGCAATGAAGTACATATCTCTAATCCCAGTACTTGGGAGGCAGAGGCAGAAACAGGTTGATCTCTATGAATTTGGGACCAGCCTGCTCTACATAGTAAGTTCTAGACCACCAAAGGCTACATAGTGAGATAGTATCTCAAAAAAAAAATTAGGTATACATTTACTGTAGAATCCAGTGATTCTCCTTTTATATATAAAGTCAAGAGAAATTAAAATGCATACTCAACAAAGAATTGTGTATGAATGCACTGTGCATGAATGCATTGTGTATGAATTGTGTATGAGTTGTGAATGACAATGTTCCACCTGTCAATCAATGGATGAGTGGGCGGAGAAAGTGATACAGTCATGCTTTGTCATCGTACTCAGCAGTAACAAGGATGGGTTATAAAAACACCAACGTGAATGAGATCCCACGCACTGCACGAAATGAAGAAAGCCCAACAAAAGGTTACATATTGTAGGGGTCCTTTTATATGAGATTCCTGAAAAGGCAAAACGGAAGCTTGAGAACCAGCAGATGTTAGGATACTGGCTAAACCAGTACTCTGTGAGTTTACCGAAATCCATCCAATCATACAGAAGATGAGTACATTTTATGGTATTCGAATTATATCTCCCTAATGTCTTTCTAAAATATGTGTTCATATAATCAGTTTCTTGTTCTGTCTGGCACAGCTGCCCCTACCCCCAGTGCCTAATATGTCAGGGTCTTCTGAGTTTGGCAACTCCCAGTAGAAACCTATTTGCAAAGCCCATTGGTCTGCTCGTTTGTATCTTCTGGCCGTTGACCATAGGAATGTTCTAAACTACTGAAAGAAAGTCTCTTACGGAGCTATTCCAGAGTTCTATAAAAGATGGTTTCTTCATCGTCTGCCCTTGGATGAGTGGAAAAGAACTGGCTGAAGAAGGGCAGTAAACTCTTACATGTTCATATATACATAATGGAAGAGTGCCATTAGGCACAAATGTTAGAAATATATGTTTTCTTTTGTTTGTTTGTTTGTTTGTTTGTTTGAGACAGTCTCGCTAAGCAGCCCTGGCTAGCCTAACCTTCTTAGATCAGGTTGGCTTTGAACTCATAAAGACTCTTCCACCTGCCTCTAGGATTAAAGATGTGTGGCACCATGCCCAGCTTGCCTAGGATTTTTTCATTTGTATTTATAGAGTTGATTGACACAAGAAGTCTGCTCTCTGTCTCAATGATTCAGGGCAAGTGCTATCCAACAGGAAGGCAGAGACTCTGTGCACTAGGGAGATTATAACATGGAAGTTCTTGAACAACAATAACTGACAACAATAACAAATCATCAAGAGTCTCGGAGATAGAAACGGTATCTCCACCGGGGTGCCTGCCCCATCCTTCCTACTCGAGAGGATGAAGTAGCTTGCTGTGAGGGCTTCCTTAGCTACTTTCTTCTGTGGGAAAATATTAAAATTATTATTATTACTATCATTATTATTGTTGTTACTGTTACTATTATTATCATCATTTTCCTGATTATCAAGTGATTTGTATGCATATTAAACTGTGGGAAGTTGTTCTATAATCTTCACATTTTCCTTTAACTATGCTGCAAATATATTAAAAAAAAAAAAGTTGAAAGACAACTGGTACTCTAAGTTCAAAATCATTTTCTACACATAAAAGTATTCTCTGCAAAATTAAATATAATAAAATTAAGCAGCTTTTCCAGAACAAATTATGAAAGACATTGAGATAGAAAAAAAAATGACTTTGTTTCTTGTCTATTGAAATTTTCTGGATTGTTTGCGTCTTTCCTTGTCTTTGAGCTGTTTCCCATCCCCACCCCCCAGACAGGGTTCCCTGTATATGATAGCTCTGGCTATTCAGGAACTTGCTCTGTAGACCAGGCTGGCCTTGAACTCACAGAGATCCACCCACCTGTCTCTGCTTCATTGAGCTGGTTTTAATACCACAAGGTGTAGAAAAGTTACAAATTAAAAACATATACCATGTAAATAGTTCTTGTTACTCAGACAATAGAATCGAGTTGATTATATCTCTGTTGACTTTGGGCAGTTTTGCTTCTATTTGTAAACCTATCTCTGTGTCTCCTATATGCCTCTTTATTTGTATGTTCTCTGTGCTTCTCTCAGCACTCTCCTTTGGCTCTTGACTAGTGTACTGCATTAGTCAGCTTTTCATGGCTGTAATGATGCCTCAAATGAACCAGCTCACGATGAGGGAGGTTTATTTTGATCTGCACTGTTGGTGGTTTGAGCTCATGGTTGGTTGTTTCTGTTGCTTTAGAGCCTGCAGTGAGGCAACACATGACCAGAGCAAGGACAGCAGGATTCATCTCATGGTGGCCAGAGAGCAGGGATGAAGAGGAGGAGACAGATGGCTCAAATCCCATTCAAGAACACACTCGCAGTGACCTAACTTCCTCCTGCCATGGCCCACTTCTTAATTCAAAATTTCACAACCCCTTGAAAGCACTACAGGCTAGTACACTGTGGTGAAAACACATTGCACAGGAGCAGCCCAGGTAGGTGATAAACAGTTAATAATAGATAGTCAGGTATTTGTGGGGAAATGCCTGTATGTGCTACCCTGCAACCAGATCCGTGTCCCAAGCTAAACTCTGGTTTCCCACATTTGTAGACAGAGTGGATGTATCCCCACTGCATGAATAGACCTCCACTCCCACTCTCTGAGCTTCAGAGTGAGGGTCTGCAGAGTGGTCTTCGCCGGCAGCATGACTGTGGCTTCCCTGGTCTGCGCAGCCTGTTCGGAAGTAAGAGCAGACTGTGTGGCTAAGAAGTAAACACTTGGAAGGCTGGATGGAGGGTCAGTTTGTGGATTGTGTTCATTATCACCCTGCCAATGGGATGATGCGCTTCTTTGGGCTCAGGTCAAAGAGGGCAGGATCTGCCTGGGTGCCTAGGCATCTGTTAGTTTTCAGAGAAGCAGAAGGCTGAGAAGAGACAATCCCAGACTAGTCAGGTAGCAGTAATCCTAAGAGATTGCCAAGTGTTCAGCAACGAACCCAGTGTCAAAAGTCCTTGCTTAATGGGCTTAAATAGGAACACAGACACAAAGATACTAGACAAAAAAGAATTTAAAATTAGATAATGTATTAGCTGGCAATAGGTGCTACCAAACACAGTAAATCAGAAGGCGGGGGGTGGGGGTGGGGTAGTGACTTTATATAGCTGGTGTTGAGGAGAACAACCCTGCAAAGGCGGCATGTGAATGATGACCTGAAGGAAGGAGTACCATTAAGGTATCCAGACTAGAGAATTTTGGGTAGAGAGAATGGCAAGCACAAAGGTCCTGGATTTGGAGTGTTAGGTTCAAAGAGAAGCTAGGAGGGATGTGAACTTGTAGCACCATGTGTGAAGAAAGAGGACAAAACTGGAAGCCAGTCTGTCTCAGGGCCACAGGGGTCATTGAGAGCAACTCGACTTACTATGCCATGTGAGATGAGGAACATGGTTAGTCACAGTTAACCAATGAAGCAGAGCTAACAGGATGGATGGATGGATGGATGGATGGATGATGGATGGGTGATGCCATAGGGAGTGGAGGAAGCCCCCAGTGGAGGAAATCCTGACTTGGGCACAGCCATGCCAAGGACTCCATAGCCTCAGGATCAGAGCGATGGCAAGGCCTTCTTTGGGTTCCAAGTATAGTATATGCAGAAAATGTTCATTATTGCTCCTCCCCATAATCCCCAGATGTTTACATCCTGCAAACTGTTCTACAGAGACTGCTCCTAGTGAGATTGGCTAAACCTGTTCCCTTGATACAGCTGTATACATTAACCCTGCCTCATCGTTCTGCTGTGTGCAATAAACAGCCTCTCTGTTCAACTCTATAGAATAAACACGATGAACTTCCAGGGTGCTGAGGTGTCTCCACTGAAGAGCCCAGAACACCTGATCTCAGCTTTGCTTTGAGTCTGTGTTTCTGGTTGTGTGTCTGTCTTTGTCTTTTCTCTATTCCTTCTCCACCCCAGTCAGGTCCAGTACTAGAATTGTGTTGGATGAAGCATGACACATTGGAAGACAACGGATACATTTATTGTAGAAATTGGCTTTCATAGTTATGGAAGCCAAGAAGTCCATGGACTGCCTGCCAAGGGGAGAATGAGGTAAGCCAAGGGGATAAATCAATCTGAGCCTGGAGGTCTGTGAACCAGCAGAGTTGACATGGTGTAAACCTTAGAATAGGCGAAAGCCTTGAGAACCAGAGTGTAGAGAGGCTGCTAGTGCAAGCTCTGGCAGCTAAAGACACAAGGGCCAGTACTGCCATTATCCAAGCATGGGAGAATAAACAGAACAACAATGGATTAATATACACCATACATCTCTGTCCATTTTTTTCCCACTATAATAAAACCCCCAGACTGGATAAATTGTAAACAGTAGAAGTTTAGTTGGTTTGTGGTTCTGTAGTCTGGGGAGTCCAAGAGCGTCTGCCTGGTGAGGAAGACCTTCCTGCTGAGTTATAGCAGGACAGCGAGTCAAGGCAATGTGTGTGAGACCCAGAGATGGTTTGGCTGAACTCTTTCCCTTGGTAAATAGCTTATTTCTGTGATAATGGCCATAATCTATCATAAGGGTGTTGTCTTCATGACCTAATAATTTCTTTCCTTTTTTATTTCTGAAATGCTGGAAATTGAATCCTGGACCTCATGTGGGCTAGGTTAGCACTCCACTACTGAGCTATGCTCCTAACCCTCTAAGCATCCCTTAAAGACTCCCATCCCCTAATGCTGCTCCACGGACAGTGAAACGTTAACCCGAGTTTTGAGGTGGACAACCAAACCATAGCACCACAGACAGCACAGAGATGGGGCTCAGGGAAGCAGTGTGCTTCCTCTCTTTTCTGAAAAGCAGCCAAAATACTGACATTTCTACTGTGTGAGGATGGCCAGCTGTGTCTCTCACAGCTTGGCTGAGTGAAGTCATTAGGGATGCTTCTCTGACTCGGCTGGGTCAAATCATGTGGTTTGTGATGAATCCATACACCACATATATGTGTATGTGTGTGTGCATGTGGGAATAGTACAGAAGAGCACTGGTCCCTCAGTGCTTCAAGGCATCCTTCCACCAGTGTAAGTTTTGCTCAGACCCACTCTCTGGGGACTCAGTGGAGTTATAGGCATTACCTAATGCAGTCTGGGCCGGGAGGAGAGGTGGGAGGTGCAATATCATTCATTGCATAGGACAAAAACCAAGACTGGTTTGCACAAGCACATCCAGGGCGGAACCAGCCTTGATTCTTGGTCCTTGATACCTCTCTCTCTCTCTCTCTCTCTCTCTCTCTCTCTCTCTCTCTCTCTCTCTCTCTGTTTTTATCCAGTGTTTCAAACAAACACAGTTATGACAGTGAACATCTTATTTGTTTTCTTCTAAGGTGAGAGTACTCTACTTTCCAATATCCCAATATCCCTTTAATGTTTTCAAGAGTTTGGGGTCAGCTGAATTATTACAGCGGTAAATTTACTAACACAAGAGAACAATTCTGTTTAGGAACCAAAGTTTGTCCTGGGGTTGGATGTGGAAGCTCAGAGAAGGAAATCACATGACCCCCAAATCACATGACCCCAGGGCCCTAAGATTTCATGATTGAGGATCTGAGAAATTGCTAAAGAACTAATCATGTGTCCTGTGATCACTTTAGCGATCTCAAGATGTTTCCCAAGTGCACTAAATGCCTTGGCATAGTTGGCGGGCTGTCTTATTTTCTTTTCCTTGGGTGGGTGGGGTCCAGAGGAAAAGAAAACGAAACACCACATAACACTGCGTGTTGCTGGTTTCCCAGATGCCGTTTCCCTTTAAACTATTTTCTGGTTCATGCATACATTCCTTTCTTCATCCATTCTCCAATCATCATTGAATAAGATAGGTAGGGAAGCCCCATGGTCACAGCCCTCCTGAGATCTTACCATCCTATGGCACTGGAAATAAATACAAATGTTTTTGAGCTGGTGAAGGAAAAATGTACACAGAATATTTAAGAGCTCTGAAGAAGGTACCTTACACAGCCTTGGGGTGGTCAGGGTGGAGGTCAAGGATGGCTTCCTGTAGGAGGTGCTATCTTAGTTCAGAGGTTCAGAGCTCAGGTGTAACGTTTATCAAGAAGAACAGAAATGGGAAGAGGGAGGAGAGAGGATCCTGGCAGGACTCAGGGTGCTCTCAGACTAGTCCTTATTTTAAGTGGAGCCAGATTGAGTCTGACAGTGAAATGTTCTTGTGAGAGTGGAGTGCTGAATCTTCTCAGGGTTTGCTTTTCTTCTCCGTGTGAGTAATAAAAAGAAGGACAAAGCTCAGTGAGGTACAAGATATGTAGAGGTGACTACACAGGAAGGTCTGGACTGACAGTGGAGAACCTGGCCGGGCTAGTGAGTGACTAGGGTCGTGTGTACAAGGGGGCACTACTTAAGAGGAGATTCATGCCCCTTAGGAGGTAGCAAAGCAGAGTTAGGGCAAGAAGCTGACAAGAATTGAAGGACAGGGCTTAGGTGGTTTCAGTGTTAGGTCATAAGGCTGGGGAGGTTTGATATACAGGAGGAGAGATATAATGGCAGAGAGGGAGTAAAGGTGTCAACGAGGCTACAAATGTGTTATCATCACTCAAGGCCTCCTGTGACTCCACCACCATCAAAGCTTACACCAGTGTCATTCCTCTCATGCTTTCTTTACCAGAGATATCATGTAATGTTTCCTTGTCTAAACATACAGTTAGACAATTGTGTGGTTTGTTCATGCAGCTGGATTGCCGATTCTAGGGCAGGGGCCATAGCGATAAGACAGTAGTGCCAAGGACAGTCTGGGAATATGCAGTTCTGATTTCAACAAATTGAATCGGCTCCCTGGGCACTTGCTTTTTAAGAGAAACTATGTAGGAAATAGCACAGCCTCTACATCTCCATTTTCTTTCTTGTAATTACCAACTTGAGAGTTTTGTCTAAATTGTAGAGAGGCCTTACTTGCTTGCAGACTCCAGGGCTGGGAACCTTAGCAAATACTTTCTTTGGGCTGCGCCAGGTACATTAGCTTGCTGGACTTAATCTCCTGGAGATTTGAGGAGAGCGATACCAAGCTACCCTCATCAAGTTCATTTTACAGATGTGGAGGTAGAAGGTTTGCACAGGTAAAAGCTATTCCTGCGACCACAAGGCCAGAAGGCAGTGGGGTCAGGTCGAACCCAGAACTCCTTTCTACCACAGCTGAAGTGGTCTTCCATTGGCCAGCCTTCCTTTCTCTCCTAGTGCGAAAGAGCGGATAGCACACAGATACGAGCATTGCTAGTGTGGGACAATCATCTGCAGACCTTGCAATAAAGCTCTACTGTGTAAAATTAAAGTTTCATCATCCAGGGCCTTGCTACTTCTTCAGTGCGGGTTTACTGGCCAGGGGGCAGCTGAATGTGTGCAATGAAGGCTGCAGCAGTGTTTTCTAGACAGCTGGCAAGGAACTCTGGTGCCTTTTCCTCACTGGCCATGAAGAACTGATTCCCATGACTTTGGAGGTGTCGCTGGAGCCGAGAGATGCTTCTGCCCCAGAGAGGCAGTTTTGTGGCAAGGTTCGCAGACTTTTCCAAAGGAAGGAAGAACAAGTTTTACCAAGTGCTTTATTTAAAATCATACTTTAGTATATGCTTTCTTTGGGAAGCCAAGCAAAAAAGTTTTGTATGTGGGGGGTGTGTGTGTTCATTACTGCATGTGTACATGCATGAGTGCTGTGCACATGTGTGAGTAGGTTTGTGGAGGGCAGGGATCAACTAAAGTGTTGTTCTTTAGTAGCTGTCTATCTTGTTCTTTTGAGACAGAGACTCTCTGGGACCCCAGGATTGCATATTAGGATAGGGTTTCTACCACTGAGCCTCACAAATCCGTCTTCCCCTCACTCCCCAGTGCTAGGGATTATACATGCATGCAGCACACCCAGATGCTTACATGGGTATGGGTTACTGAACTCAAGTGTTCATGCTTGCAAGGAAAGCGCTTTTTGGCTGGGCTGTCTTTGTTTTTATGCTGGAGGATGAGGCAGTGGGGGAGTAATTTAGGCACAGAAATTCCACCAAGAGTTCTATTGCCTTTCTCCACATTTTTGATTTTAGTTTGTGCCTAGAGAGGTTGCATTTTGACTAAGTCAGTCCTATTTGACCTGGAGTTTTAGAACTGAGGAATGTTCTGAACCATTCCAAGAAAAAGTCTAGTTTACTTTGATGGTCATAAAACTTCAAGCTACATGTATTTAGCCAGAGCTGCTCTTTACTTCAGAGACAGGATTCCATGAACCACTAAACTTTGCAGAGAAGGAGATGTCACAATAGCTTTTTAAAAACAATCAGTCTCAACATCTCATGGCTGCACAGTTGATGCGTTAGTTTTGTTGAGGATCTGAAGTGGGGTTTAGGAGCCCGGCCTTCCTTTTGCATGGTTTGTGTTGCTCTTCACCGCTCATCTTCATGTGTAATCTGTTTCCTGGGAACAACAACCCAGAGTCCATCTTCGTGTTTAGTACTCAGGTAAAGGAGCTACTGTAGGCCGTCCAGGAGCTTGTTTGACACTGGGTCCATGGTTGTGACTGAGCATTAAGAAAACCTCCCTGGCACTGCTCGTAAGAGGCCAGGCATCAATTGGGTTTTGATCCACCTAGAAGGGCTCTGTTTTCTCCCGTAGCATGTGGTTTCAGGGGTCTCTAACATGGATGTGTTAGAGAAATTCAGCTCTCCCAGCTGTTTCAAATGGGAAAGGGGCTGGGCTTTTACAGCCTTAAAAAGTTCTGATACATAGTAAGGTTTTTCCTAAATCCAAGACAAATTGTACATCTCTTTAAAGCATAGTTGGCTTCTTACCAGCTGTTGTACCTGCAGATGAAGGCATATTTTATCCTGGATGACCTTTTATAAAATGATTTCTTAGAGCATTGGAAGGGAAGAGATAGCAGGTACTCAAAGTCCTATTTTCTGGCAAGGCAATCAGATGATGACTCCGGTCTAAGGTTAGTTAGCAACTTCGAGGTGTCAAGGATAATAACAAACATGGAGTGGGTGGATAGCCACTTAAGGAAAAACTGTTAGTCACTCTGGCCTTCTCTCGCTACTTCTCCAGGCAAACAAGCCCTAAGACAGAGTCTTAAATGGCTACAACTCTAAACTGTACTTCAAACGAAAGTTAAACCATTTATTATGAAGTTGAAAACAGAAGAGGGAAGTTTAAAACTCTCTAGTGGGCAATGGAGTGAACTAATTTCACCTGTGTGTGCAATTTTACTATAAACCAGATACCTCTCGAAGACAGGGTGTATCTCTCGTTAAAATGTCACTGAATCCTGAATAGTATAGACGGTCATCTATAGGTAGACACCTGCAAATCTTTCCAGTTCTCTTCTAGCTGTGGGAGCTGAATGGCTGTCCATCCTGCTGGGATTTGAACCTCTGAACCTTGGTTTTGCAGAGCCAGGAAAGGTTTGCACACTGTTACTTGGCTCATATCCACTCTCACTCCCTTCCTTATTCCCATGCCAGGACACAGCAGGCTACTTGTGGAATTAAAAAAAAAAAATTAAAGTCAAGTGGAAAAGTAACACTAAATGCTCCAAGATGTTCCCAGAGGCCCAAGTAACTGCTGGCATTCTCATAAATGGACTATGTTTTTAAGGAAGTCATGGGCTTGGAGCTTTGCAAAGAAAGTGGCATCGTCACAGTTAAGCACGCTCTGTGAGTCTGTACAAGGCTCCTTTACAAGGCCACTGACTAAAAGGGGACTGTTTTCCAAACACAGCTGGCATATTGTAAATGCAGAGCTATAACCAGGGCAAATATTTGCTCGTGGGGCGACTCTGCACAATATTTGAAGCCAAGGTTGTTGTCAAGAGCTGCACAGGTCTAGATGTTTTGCTAGCTTTAGAGTTGTGGTTCAACCGCCATGTTTTCAGCTGCAAGGAGGATAATGGGGACAGCACTTCACAGCTTGATCTGCAAACATGCTCTAGGGGCGGGCGGAGATTTGAGGTGGTGTTGGGCGGGGCTGTGTTTAGACTTGAATTCAATGAGTGTGACCAGGACCCCTCCTTCCTCTAAACACTTCCAATTTCTTTCTTTTGGAAAATGACGGTGTTCTTTTGTGGCGCTCTGTCTCTCCCCCCAACCCTACCCTCCTTTTTCCTTTTTCCCCCTTGGATTAGGAAATCTGTAACTGTGTGTTTGATCCAAATAGCTATGAACATTAGCTGGAAAACTTGCTTGTCCTTCTCTGTTTTTGTCTTCCCAAGAGCAGGTTCCAGTACAGGAAGCAGAGGAGGCGGATACATTACTGCAAAGTAGCCTTCAGCTATAAAACACAGCTCTGCCCCATGAGGGCACAGCCAAACAGAGCTATAGGGCACACACACCTGCCTCTTTCTGTGCCACCACGGTAGCAGTTTTGAATTCTGGATTTTGGAAGATGACATCCTGCTGAAAAGAAAGGGCTCCCCGAGCTCTTCCCAGTTGGGCTCCCCCTCTCATAACCCACGGTCTCCACACGTCTCAAAGAGCCTGTCATTCTTCCTTACTGTACTTTGAACCGCTCTCTCGCTTTCTTTTCCTACTGCCGGGAACAGCTGTTCCAGTAAGTGACCTCCATGACTCCCTGCTTAGCAACAGGATCAAGTCACCTCAAACCTTCCAGGATATCCCCTTCCTAGACCTAGCTGTCTTCTTAAAACATACAAACAAACAAACAAACAAACAAACAAAACAAAACCATTTCTCACACCCTGGGGCTTTGCAGAGGAGCCAGGGTTGTGTACTGGTCTCACATGTTTTCTGGGCCTCCTCTATTGGAGATGTCCCCTCATCTCCTGTCTGAGGGTTGAGCACCTTGCCCCTATTTCAGTGCCTGTTCTACCACCACCCATACTGAAGGTGTGTCTAGCCACCCCAGCTCAGACCCCATCCCCTAACCCTGTTCAGTCTCTAGCTCAATTTACAGAAGATTAATATTCAGAATATACAAAGAACTTAAGAAAAAAAAAAACCCAAGGAAACAAACAACTCAAGCAAAAATATAATAAGGAACTAAAAAGAGAATATTCAAAAGAAGAAATACAAATGGCCAGTAATGTATTGAAAAAGCATTCAACATCCTTAGCCATAAGGGAAATGAAATTAGAATGGCTATCATCAAGAAAACAAATGACAAGCAATGTTGGCAAGGATAAGGAAAAAGAGGAGCCCTTACTGCTGTTGGTAGGAGTGTAACTGGTGCAGCCACAACAACCATCAATGTGGAGGTGTAGTAAGAAACTAAAGACAGCACTGTGATATGACCCAGCTATACCGCTCCTGGGTGAAGCCCAAACAACTCAAGTCCTACCTCCGAAATACTTTGAAATTGATGTCTATTGCTGCTTTGTTCATAACAGCAAGGAAATGGAATTGGCCGGGATGCCCATCAACATGAATGAGGGTCTGAGGGGTATAGGGAGATAAGGAGAGTGAAAGCAGGCTCTCTGACATGGCAGCTGCTTGGTTTTGGAAGATGTTACAAAGAAACCATTACTAGAAAGGCAGGGGGTGGGAGCACAGTGCAAGCCGGGTGGGGGACTCCTCAGCTTCTATTTCCACTGGGAATAAAGAGAGTAGTGGACCCTGCTCCTTATCTCTGGAAGGCTGGACAGACAGAAGTTTCTCCTTGGGGAATCAGGGAGGCGTTTATGTCACCTCTCTAAGCCAAGACCCCCTGGAACCACTTAACTTTCCAGGATGGAAGGAAGGAAGGAAAAGGGGAGGGGGCGATTCCCAGTCTATAGACCTGGGAAAGGTCCGAGTGGAAGTTCACTCCTTTTCTCTTGGCCACTTGAGCTCTGAGTAGCTAAAGTGTTGGCACCTGGCAGTAGGCTGCCTGGGGGAAGGGAAGTCTTTTTGTTTCCAAATCTATTCTTATGCACAAAGGCAAAATCAGGAGTCTTGATGTTTTCCAGAGTGAAGAGAAGAAACTGATACTTAAGTTTCCTCCGTTGGAGGTGGGGAGGGGAGGGCCTAAGAGGCAAATGACGGAGGCTGGGATTGAGCTGGAAGGGCAAATTCTTTCTGTCTCTGAAGCAAGGCGTCCTGAACCCACATGGCTTCTGTGGTAGTGGCAGCCCAATGCTTCCTCTACATATACACTTCTTATCCAGCTCCTCCCCTATGTTCATGGCGTATGTGCAAAGCTCTCTGCTGGTCTTGCAAAAGGCTCTGGACACTGACGTTTCCCAAGATGAAGGAGGTGGGGGGAGGTGGTGAGACTGATTGTGAGACTCAGCAGTAGAAGACTTACTTTAAACACGAGGCACTGGGTTCCACCCACCAGCACTGCAATAGCCAACTCATAGAGAAAATGGAGAGGACCTTCAGCTGCTGCATCATAGATTCATATATTTACTGATTTCTGAATGAGACTTAAGAGTTTTCCCACCTGATCTGGGAAGCTCATGGGAGTTTGCAGAGGCCCAGCGCCAGGTGTTGTAGACCTGCTGCCAGGAACAGCTAGAGGCGAAGGAGGGATCAGTTTGCTTCGGGTTGAAGGCTGGAGAGGGCTCTGCTGGGTCTTAATGCCTGCTCATTCTGCATCTCTAAGTTTGCTTTACCCTGACCTCTCCTCACTGTATTTCAGGGGGCACAAGAAAGGAACTGACTGACAGTCAGGGCCTCTCCATGATATGGTTAAGACTCTTATTGTAGATTTCAGAGTGAAGAGGCCAGAGCAGAGAGAGAAAGAAGTAGAGTCAACATAGCCAGGGCTAGGGAAGCTAGAGAGTGGGAAAGAAGAGTGGAGATAGAAAGATAACAGGAGGAGAGAGAGAGAGAGAGAGAGAGAGAGAGAGAGAGAGAGAGAGAACAGTAAAAATAACAAGGGCAGAGATAGAGAGAAGAGATGGGTTGTAAGAAGGATGAGCAGCTGAGAGGAGAACCCCATGAGCTGGGGAAGTTTAGGGTGGAGGAGAGGTGAGGAGAGTCAGGATGCCAGTGGGAACTTTGAAATGTATCACAGGTGCTCTATTCTGATCCTGAGGCAGCCTGGGAACCAGCATGGGCTTTGATAAGCTGATAGGTGCCACAGGTAGCTTTATGTGCCTAGCAGTAAGGGAAAGAAGGGGTTCTTTTTGGTAGATGGGAACCCAAGTCACAGCTCCTGAGCAATGCTGGCTCTTATCGAGCCACCAGAAACCCTACAACCCAGCCTCAGCTCATATCTGGATATGTGGACTGCCTTTTGGAGTTTGGGGAATTGGAGTTTCCTTTGGCTCTCACACTCACTGTTTGCTTTTGTTTCTGTCCCATCATGCCTGGGACACTATTTTTGTTTCCTTTCTAGTTGGCATGGTTTCCTCTAGAGGAGGAAAAAGACCATTTCTACATTGTCTAGATCACTGAGTGCTCATCACATGTGCTCACAAGTTATAAAACTGAGGGATAAGGGCGTGTGTGTGTGTGTGTGTGTGTGTGTGTGTGTGTGTACTACGGAAGTTCTTCGAATGGTGGATCTTCCACGGGCAAGATAACATTAGGATTTATCAAGCATCTTCTTGGTCAGAGAAAACATTGTGAACAGGCATCCCTTCTCACTGCTCAATTAGGAAGGAGAGGATTACAGGTATCTACTCCAATGTCTGTAAAAATATCCACAAGACTCCGGCAGTGGGGAAGGTGGGGAGGATCTGGAAGGTTCCCATGTAACTTTTGTCTCTATGAGTGGTCATCAACAAAGGCTGTCTGCACAGGTGCAGAGTCTAAACATAAACTGGAGGACAAAAAGTAGCCTGCAGTAGGAATATCAATCAGAAAATTTGCTAAGTCAACAGGGGAGAAAGTCTGCACAGCTGTGAGCAGATCCTGGCTGAGGGTTGAGAGCTCTATGGAATTTCCTGCTTGGGCGAAGCATAAGGTAGAGGCTATTGTGGGTCCCTGTGTCTCTAAGCACTTCACTGTAGGCATATTATTGTGCATTGTGTAAATATTATCCTTGTATTACTCAAATGCTGATTTCTATGCCTCTATATCTAGTTGCAATCCTTATTCTAAGAAACTCCTGTCTCAATGTTGTGTATTGCTCCCCAATTACTCCAGGAGAGACCCTGAGAAAACAGCTATAAAAAGCAAATATCTTTGGGATTTTGGCTGAGAGGTAGCCAGATTAGCATAGAGGACTAGAAGAGAGTGCTACTGCTCAGTTATTGTGTCCTTAAAGCTTGGTAAACAAATATAGCCCAGTCTCAATTATTTGGGAACTAGCTGGGTTAAGAGGAAAACACAAACACTTATAAAATCCATTAACCCTTTACAGTTTCTTCTAAGTGTTGTCAATAAAGAAAGCACTTTCAGAAAAGCCCCTTGTAACGATGGGTGAATTAAATGCAGCAGAAACCACTCACTCCTTCAAGGACAGGAGAGCAAGAAAGGTTAAGTGCTGGGGCTCTGAAGTCAGAACACAGCCTTCTGAGCATACTGGTGATTCTCCTTCTGAGTTCTCATTTCCCATGGTTAAAAGCGTCTGGGGCTTCCAGTTTCATTGCTGTCCTGTTCCTGATGCTTTTCCACCTCAGATACTACCCCTTGGACTGGTCCCCTGTGACCAGGGCATCTTTGAGGGTAGAGAGTGTTGTTATCCTAGTGGCCAAGAGCATTCCCAAGGATGTCCTGTGTGTGTGTTGCGCTGTGGACCCTTCTATTCTGATGATCTTTGTGACTATGACCACTTTTCATCCTAACTGGGTACCAACTGCTCCACTGGGATAATTTTAGGCCTCTCCCTGTTGAGGAGCCACCATCTTTGTGATTATTCTCTTGCTTAAAACTCTGGCCTCTTGGCTGTATAGTGAGGTATACTAGGGGAGGTAGACAGAAGAGCCAGTTTCTGTTGAAACATGGGCAGAGATGTGGGCAAATAGCAATGGCCTGTGTGCAGGTGCAGACCTGTCAGAAACCTTGCTGGCTGAGTCTGAAAGGATCAGTGAGCTACATGTAACCTGTTTCAACTGGGTGATTCTGAGGCCAAGTCACAGGAGTGAGGCTTACATAACCAGGAGCCATCATGCCCAAAAGGCATGATGGGCACTAGAGGAAAACCTGAGAAAGCCAACCCTGCTGGTCAGCAGTGACTGACATGGGCCAATACTTTTAATTGTTTCTCTGGAGTTCTGCCAGTGACACTTCAAGAATTTCTGGATTGGTAGGCATATGGGTTCCCTAATGAGAAGCTGAATTCTCGTCTTCTTAGAGAGAAGCTACTTACGATGCTCCTTACTCTGTTGTTCCTTAGCTCTCCCTGGTAGGTCCTTGACCATTCGTACAATGGGCTAATGGGCTAGAGCCTTGTTGCCTCTTGCACATGCTTCTGGTTCCAGCTCTGTAAACTGAGTTACAGCCTGCTGGAAATGCCTCAACCTTGGAGTTAACCATGGGGCTTTGGAAGACTCTCGGTGTTCCGTGGTTTAAATATCACATGGAGACATAGAGAGTGGTTCTGTGGTGAGACAAGTGTTCTGAGGAGGGGTAGCAGCAAATGTTGTGGATACAAATACAGCTATATGTGACCTGAGCCCAAGTCCCTGTGGGGAAGGACAAGGTGGCCCCTAAGAAAGACTAAAGAAACAAACTATGAGATGGCAGGAGACTAAGCCATTGGCAGATGTGGGAACTTCACTCCTTAGTCTAGCCTCTCCCTCGGACGGACTAGACAGCACTTGCTGATTCCTGTTGCAAGGCTAGAGAATGCCTGGCAGACTAGAAAATGTGGCTAAAACGAGCAACCCCAACTCAACATTTCTGATTCCAAGATTCCTCCAAATTGACATCCAGCTGCTCCTTGAAGCATATTAAGTTTTTCAGATTGTCAGGCACAGGCACAGGCACAGGCACAGGCACAGGCACAGGCACAGGCACAGGCACAGGCACAGGCGCGCGCGCACACACACACACACACACACACACACACACACACACACACAGGCTGATTGTAGATACAGGATGTCAAGAAGCTGGTCACTACAAGTCTAGCCTAGGGTCTTGGGATAGATGTTGGTAGATGGGTAACTTCTGTTGGTTTTATCCTCCTCGAACATGGGTGCTCACTCACCTGTGTACCTTATAAAGCTTAAAGAGTCTAAAAGGAAGCAATATTTTGTGTTTCTTGTCAATCACTGTTCCCAAAAGGACAGCTGATTCAGGTCCAGCCAGTTGTCACTGGATCCAACAGCAAGTCTCCCAACTAGTGTAAGCCACTAGATTCAGTTTTGTAGAAGAACAAATGCCTGTGTGTAAATAAATTTTCATGTGCTGTTGAGCTCATTGGGAGGCTGGCTCTGGAGATCAGATTTGGCCCAAACTTTAGACCCAAACATGTTTGTCTCAATGTCTCCCAAAGGACCCTTTCCTGAGTCAAGCTGGCCCCCTGACTCTGTAACAGTGAGAAAGAACAACAAAACAGCCAAAGAGTGACGTCATTGTGACTCATTTCTCAATGATATAAAACCCCACTACTTACATTCATTCAGAACCGAAGCACAAATATGGTAGATCATTCTATATACCACATAAAGAACATCTTGTGCTTTCTTAAGGCTTACTTGGGAACTTGCCAAGTCTTGTAGTTTGACAGTATGTACAAAGGTCCTATTGTGTAGATGTAGTTCTCCAGGAGAGGGGCTGCAGGTATAGACTGAGAAGTAGAGCACGTAGGAGACAAGGAAAGCAAGACCAGGCTCTCTGCTGTGGGGTGTCTGGTTCCTGTAAGACATTGTGAGAAGACATGGCCTGAAAGCATGGGGTGGGTATCTAGACAGGATTAAGAGGAGGAGGTGGAGGGCCCAGCAGCCCTATAAAATAGGCAAGCCACAGTCCATTCTAGCCTTACGGCCCCTCCTATTCTATGGGTACGTTGCATGGTTTTCTGTCTTTATGTTCAATATGTTGTCCGACCCAGCAAAAAAAAACTAGGTGATACCCCAGATGACCACCACCAGCACCCCAGTTGCAAACTGATGAATAGATAATGAAAACAGGGTACAAAGACACAATGGAATCTCATCCATCTCTAAAGGAAAACGAGAGTCAAATTTTGCAGGAAAAAGATGAAACTGGAAACTATTGCAATAACTCATTTAGGAAATTATATATAGATGGTAGCCTCTTTTATATATGTACACAGTGTGTGCAGTACACAGCGTGTGCAGAGCCCAGGAAACTAGAAAGGGGCCCATAGAAGGGAGGAAGGAAGGTTCTTTTAGGTGTGCGTATGTATATATGAGCACATGCACACATGACTGCATATGTGTGTATACTCTCACACACTCTCTCAGTGTGTGCATGTGTGTAGTAAAGTGTTTGTGATACAAAAGTGGAAGTGGAAACATTCAAGTAGGGCTGGGGTCAGGGAGCTGGGGTGGGGGAGGGTGCACAGGGAGAAGGAACTAGAGAGGGTGCATGGGAAAACCACAGGGAATCTGATACTTGATAATCTAGTCGAAAAATAATTTACAAGCGTTAGAAGGGAGGCACCCTCTGTGGGTGCATAAAGTTGATCCCCAAAGCTCTAAAGATGATTAAATGAAAATTCCTTCACTAGAGTGGGTTATTTCCTGAGTTGTTGATCATGGAAGCTGCTGAGGCCCCAATACCCTAAAGGCTGTCTACCAGGCCGTACTGCTTAAAGGTTCACCACTTCCCAACAATGCCATGCTGGGGCACAACAAGCCCCATAGCGTGAGTTTTAGAGGACATCCGTTTAAACTGCAGTACTCTGTGAGAGCTGAACCCATAGATTGTAACTTTGTCTTCCCAGAGTACTGAACACAGTGCTTTATGGACAGCAGTGAGTACAGTCCTCTCGGTTGGTGGCTATTACATACTTTTACAGATTTGAGAGGGAGAGACCTTCAAATGCGTGAAAGAGAAATACACACACAGGACACACAACACACACACACACACACACACACACACACACCAGGCAGCAACAGATCAGTATATCACAGCACATGCTGTGGACTCAGTCGAGCATTTAGTTCCTGACTCATCACGGCCGCTCACCTTAGCAGGGCACCAACTCACACATCCTCACATGCTGCTAGGCTTCACCCTCTTTCCCTTTAAGAACATTATTTGTCCCCCCTGTTTAAAGTCTCCTGCCTCTCCAATCCTGTTTTAGTGATGACCAGATAACTCCCAGGGATTCTGCTTTGGCAAGCCACAAACACTTTGCAGACCCTCATTCCTCCCCTTTGGAAACATGGTAGAGGGGTCTTCTGCAATGCCTTGTGAACACTGTTTCAAAGTAAAGGACTAGGTACTCAGTCCCACATTTATTCAGTCACAAAATAATTTCAGTTACTCTTTAATGCATTATCCCACACGTGATGGGTTGTCAAGAAAGAAACTCCTCCAACCTTGTTTACAGGGGCCAGCTTGGCACAGAGTGACAACTGGAAGGGGCTGGCATGGACACTTGAGTCTCCTCACTGTGGGGGTCCTGGAAAGCAGGTCAGAATCTGGGGAAAATTTTGCAATGGCCACGACTTCTGCTTGTGCTCCTGGCCATCGCTTCAGAGGCAAGGAACACACTGGAGGTTCGAAGACAGCCACACTCTGGGCTGTGTTGAGCAAGATGAAGGGAGGAAATAGTAATTATGAAAACTGGTTTTGCTTCATGACCTTGAGAAAGCACTGAGTACCATAGATCAGTGGTATCTATGCCAAGGTAATGATTAAATCTTATCTCAGGGTGAGATTCAAAGATTCTTGGAGGCCACAAAGGCTTGTTATCAGCAAAGAGAACGTCACTGTCAATGGAAATAATGCAGCCAGACCTTCAGTGCCCGGGCATCCTGTGGACACACTGACGATCTGCCGGAAGTAAAGAATTGCAAAGCTACTGCTTAGGGATTAACATTTAAATCCCACAACTGCCAGGCTGTGGTTCTCCAAGCTTTATTTTAGTGGGTGGGGTTTCCTGCTCTTGCTTTAGCACACACCTACCCCTAGGTATCAATAAGCAGCATCACACAGAAATCCTGATCCACGTCAGTGCTACCCATGCTTAGATGAAGCCTCCCTCACGGGTCTTTCCGCAGGTAGCCTCCACTCCTGAGCTCAGATTGAGTTGCACTGTTTTATGACGCACTCACGCTATTTGGGCCCTTTGATGCTCAACACTATGCTGTAGAAAAGCTCGCCCACCTGCCTTCCTCAAAGCTTTCCAGCTTAGGCTTCAAGATGCATTCTGTCATCAGCTGCTTGCAAGCAGTTCTGAAAAATTTCAGCCTCACACATTAGCAGCTGCATTTGGCCTGGGTTTTGTTTCACATTGTGGAGAGAAGGCCTGAGTTGAGTGTGTCCTTGTGTTCACAGAGACAGTGATACACTCCTCGGGCAGGCAGGTCACATTCTTCTGCACGTACAGGAATCCCCAAGGAACACAGAAAGGCTGTGAGTCATAGCTCCTTACCTGTAAATACAGTTCTGCCAAGAGCAGTGTCTTCGCCATGAGGCAGATGCTGGGCAGATGTTTTGTTTTTAACTTGCGTGTGTCTTACGGTAAATACTGTTTTCCCTCCTTGACTTTATGTAACACTTTATGTTTTCCAGACCTCTTTCAACTGTTACCTCATTTCATCTTCTAAATAGCTCTGCAAAATAAACAGTTATCATCTCTATCTGATATGTGGAGAAATAAACTTCAAGTTCATTTAATGTGATGCTTGACAAACGTTGGTAATGAATACCTTTGAACAATTCTGACAGATCCCAAGTCTGACCTTTAAATTATTTTTATTATAGTGCTATATACACGTGTACAAATAGGGCCGAGAGCCATGTGTTCCACACACTAACATCCATTACAGCACCAGGAAAATATTTGCTAGTTAAATGCAAACAAGCAAACATTGAATCTGACAACATCCATATTCACGAGTGTGGTGATGTTTCCTGGAAACTAAACTGCTTGTATGGGCCTGATTGTGGAGAGAAGCAGCCACTTTTTGTGTTACTTGTCAACATGGCTCCTGGTTTTTTAACTCACTGTGCTTGCCACAGTCATTGTTCTTCTGTTTTAACTTAACCTGCTTTTAGACCACAGAAGGACCAACCACAGCAAATGTGTAAATCAAATGCCATGTTAAAAGTCATAAAAAAAAAAAAAAGGATCAAATAACAAACTCTTATTGTATAGTGGCCAGAATGATTTCTGTGATGAATCCTGGAGATTGATTGGCACAAAGTAAAATAGGATCCAGTCAGTGTGCCCAGATCGTGAGGTGCCATTGCTCTGAACTACGGCTCTGGCCTGATGCTTTCCAAGCTCTTAATGGGATGGTTAATTTTATTGTCAATTTGGCAGGGGCAGCGACTATCCAGAGAGTCATTAAAAATACCAAAATTATTTGGAAGTGTCTTTGATGGTAGAGGAGATTACCATTTGAATCAGGGGAGAGATCTGAGCAGATGGTCAGGCAGTGGGCATCCTCCAGGTTGTTTAAGGAAGAACAAAATGACGGAAGCAGCATCTCTCTCTCTCTCTCCTCTCTCTCTCCCTCTCTCTTTCCTCTCTCTCCTCTCTCTCTTCTCTCCCTCTCTCTTCTTCCTCTCTCCTCTCTCCTTCTCCCTACCTCTTTCTTCCTCTCCTCCTCTCCTCCCACTTCTCCCTCTCCCTCCTCTTTCCTTTCTCTCCCTCTCCCTCCTCTTTCCCTCTCCCTCTTTTCCTCCTTCCTCTCCCTCCCTCTCTCTTCTCCTTCTCTCTCTTCTCCTCCTGTCTCTCCTCTCCTCCCTCTTTCCCTCTCCCTCTCTTTCCCTCCTCTCTCTCCTCTCTTCCCTCTCTCTCCTCTCCTCTCCTCTTCTCTCTCTCCTTCTCCCTCCCTTTCCCTCTCCTTTCTCTCCTTCTCTCTCTCTCCTCTCCTCTCTCTCTCTTTCTCTTTTTTCCCCCTCTCTTTCTCTGCTTGGACTGAGACATCCGTTCTTGAGACCGTTCGCAGGACTTACATCTTCCTTCTGCTTTCACCCTTCTTACTTCTTTGACCTCTGTTAGACTTTGTGGTTCCAACAGCAGATTTGGGGATTTTCTCAGCCTCTGGAAGTCAGGAAATTGCTACGATAAATCGCTCATATTAATGCGATTACATTGTCTGTTTGTCTATCTATATCTATCTGTCATGTCTTACCATCACCGCTCATCCATTTACCCATCCACTCACCCACCCACCCACCTCTCTTCTCTTGGTTGGTTTGACCTAAAGAACTACCATATTTCTCCATTTGAATTAATTTTGTTAGCAAGCACTTCTAATACCCTGATCTCTATGTTTACAGAGATCTGCTCATCCTTGGGATTCAGTGCTTCCCTTTGGGTCTGAATGGTGCCTTCCCTTCCTCCCACACCCATTTCACTTTGTCCGGGATGGTGATCATTTTAGTGGTTGCATGTCTGTGGTCTACACCGGATGAACAGGAAACATCCACAATCATTGTGACTGAGATGGATGAGGTCTTGGTTCTGGGCGACTTCGAAGTGAGGGAACTCTGTAGAACATGTATCTGGACTCACCAGAGACAAGACTCTGTTAAGTCCTTCCTCTCTGACATGCTGGAAGGCTTGCAGCATAAATTGATTGACACATTTTTTTTTTTTAAGTGTTCAAAAGCTTCCAAAGCTTTAGAACTTCTCTGATTCAATTCATCTAATACAAATCTCTTAACTTTGCGGTAAAGGAAATTG
This sequence comes from Mastomys natalensis, assembly GCA_021653895.1. Classification (NCBI taxonomy): domain Eukaryota; kingdom Metazoa; phylum Chordata; class Mammalia; order Rodentia; family Muridae; genus Mastomys; species Mastomys natalensis. The sequence continues at coordinate 38,558 of JAJTUV010000191.1, read as the reverse complement.
GATCTTAGAGAAATCAAACAACTCGCCCAAGCAAAGTTCCGCAGCATCAATTTATTTTAATACCAAAATGTTGGCAGCATCAACAATCAGTTCCAGGCCCAGAAGGCCCTGGGTTAATCAGATGATGCCTCGTTTTCACTTCTCTGTGCCGCCTGGAAAAGCTAAAGACTGTCTGCATCTTGATTGTTCTTCAAAGGTCTGCAAAATGGATTTGTATTGCTTGCTGTGGTTTATTATTTATTTTCTAACAAATTCACTCTACATCACCAAATATATATATTTTTTTGGGGGGGGGCGGGGATCATAGTTAACAGATACACAGAGGATAAAGGATCAAAACCATCTTACATTGTCTGACTGAACTCAAAATCAAATGTTTGAAAGTCCTCTCCCCCTCATAAAAACTGCATCAACAAGACAGATAGTGATGACATGAACCAAAGACAAACTACAGGTGGGCAGAAAGCACACTGACAGGAAGGGTAGCTTTTCTTCACAACTTCCCATGCCAGAGCAGGGGCTGGGAAGAGTATGGTTTGGGGGCCACATATGATGTCTGTTGTCAATAAAAATATCTATAGTCTACAATTGTTTGTTTAGCTTGCTGTCTGTGGCTGCTTTCACGCTAACAGAGCAGATCCGCTGGAGTGGATTACATTGTCCTCAAGGTCTGACACACTTACTATCTGGACTTTTACTTAAAACATTTCCAGAGTCTTAAACTTGATGTGTTTCTTAACCTGGAGTGTGTAGCGATCTCTAGACAGACTTGAGATTCCGTTGGGATGTTTCTCAATGTTGTGTCTTTATATCTGTAATAACCAGGATTTTAAAAATGAGAAAAAGCAGCTCTATGCTTCTTGAATAGCTGCCAACATTGGGTACAGAGCCTAGATCTGGGTGACGGTCGTGTTAGAAACACGAGATAGAAAAAGATAAAGACCTCACAAGAAGCTAAGCCAAGTCCCTTTAAGAGCATCCAAGGCTATGTTTCCTGCCTTAATTCATGACTTGAAGGCATCTGTCCTTGATCAGTATGCTTAGCACTGGAAAAAATATAGGGGCTTTCTCTACTTCCAAGGAATTCTTCGTGGACCGACTTACCTGGTCTAAGGGAAGAAGGGGCAGATATTCTGCTGGATGGGAGATGGGTGCAGGCCGTGAGACTTTAAATCAGGTAGAGTTTCTTACTTCTTCCCCACTTTGTGCCTGAGTTTTCCATGAAGCGGTCAGCAGCTGCTCTTTATTGTATGTGGATACAGGGATTTCTCCTCTTCACTCCCAAACAGTGCTGTGCCTCTCAGAGAGAACATGAAGCTGGGCTTTCACCATCCATTTAAGACAGAATCCCTGAGCTATTTATGCACTCTTGGTGGGGGGTTTATAGAGATCCAATCTAGTGCCAGAAGAAAGATGGAGGAGATCAAACCAGACAGGCATATAAAAATCTGGGGTCAGTGAAGAGTAAAAATGACTGCCACAAAGGGGGGCTTTTGAGGGAAGAAAGAAGAACTTGACTTATAAAACCTGAAACCCAGGGCAAGGCAATCGAAACACTGACTTCTTTAAAGTCCAAAAGTTCACGTGATATTTCAAACCAAGTACCTATTTGGAAAAACTGCCATTTAGCCTTGTGCGGCCAAGATATCATCTCGGGTTACAAACCGGAGTGTTCCTTTTGGGAAGAATTACTTAGCAGGAGACAACAAAATGATTCATATCCTCACACCCAGTAATTGCACCTCAAGGAACTTTTTTCTCATGGAAACAGTGTGTGATGGTTTACGCCATTAATCCCATCACTCCCCTCAGGAGGCAGAGACAGAGGGATACTTGTGATTCTTAGGATAGCCTGGTCTACATAGAGAGACCCTATTTTTTCTTTTAATTGTAGGACAGTGGTTAGTAAATTATGCTATTCTAGTCTTATAAAGCCATCAAAGCAAATAATTATAAAGAACATATATACATATTAGGGAATGTGCTGTAATTTAAAGATAAACAAAAGAGCATGTTTGTTCAGATATTGCATACTAGGGGTAGTACGGAGGGAGAAATAGTTTAATAGGAAGTATGATTGTGTTAGTTGGCTTTCTGTCACTTACAAATACCTGAGGAAAATCGGCTAGTGAGGAGGAATAAGGTTTGCTGGGACTCTGGTTTCTATTCATAGTCACCTGGCCTGGCTGCTTTGGTCTGTGGTAGCATAGTTGTCGAGAGGAGGCTGCTGGCCTCATGGTGGGTGGGGGACGAGAGGGGAGATCTAATAATAGTCCTTCTAGTGACGTCCCAGAAGCCTCCCTTCTGTCCACTCTGCCCCATCCCCTAAAGGTTCCGTCACTTCCCAATGGCCTCACAGTTTGCAGCCACCACCACGCCTCTAACAGATGGACCTTTGGAAACACTTCTAAAAATAGCAGGGACACCATGAGTAACACTTGAGTGCTTCCTCTAATGTTTTCTTTGAGACGGAAGAGAACAGCTAGCTAATTAAAAATGTTGAACTGGAGAGAGAGAAAGAAAGAGAGAGAGAGAGAGAGGAAGAGAGAGAGAGAGAGAGAGAGAGAGAGAGAGAGAGAGAGAGAGAGGAAGAGATGGAGAGAGAGAGAGAGAGCAAGAGAGCGAGAGAGCATGTGAGAGAGCGTGAGAGTGCTCAGTGATTGCCTCGCATACGATTCCTAATATTGCCAAACCAAAACAACCAATTAAACAAAGACACAAAAGAGACAAAGTTCAGACAGGAGCAAAAATCAAGAACACAAACAAACAAACAAACAAATAATAAATAAATAAATAAATAAATAAATAAATAAATAAATAAATAATAAAGTGCTGCAACAGTCCCTCTGTGAACCCAGAGTCACAACCTATCTCTATCTTTAACACAGAGATATCTTGTGTTAAAAGTTCTTTGTGGCAGGTCCTATTACTGGCCCATTTTTCAGATTTACAGAGAAGCTGTAATTAGCTCACATAGCTAATTAATGGCAGAGCCAGGAATGAATCCAAAGCTGTGACTGAGGGCCACTGAGGCTGTTCTGCAACCAGGCAGAACAGTAAACCCTTGGTGACACCCTGTCCCGTAAGAGGACATCTGGGGATGCATAGGTGTTGGTGATTGCACGGACTTTCATTTGGAGTCTGCCTTTTTGTTGTACCATCCAGAGTGCTGTTGACGGACGGAAACTAGAAATGGACTTGTGGTACTGCAGCCTTAGGAGATCTGCTATTTCGCAAGTATGTTGCATCCCACAAAGGCCAGAAGTTGAGCTGGCTGTGGGTTGGAGGCACAGACTCTTGGTGATGTCTTTCAATGACCAACCATATATCTTCTCTTTACCCCTTCCTTTAGCCATCCTTGGCTCTCTCTCTCCCTCTCTGCATGTGTGCATGCATGCATGTATATATGTGGGTATGTACATGTATGTGTGTGCAGAAGCCTGCATGTATGTAGAACCGGAGGCTAACATTGGACGCCTTCCCCTACCACTCTCCATGTTCTCTATCACTGAACCTGCAACTCATGCATTTGACAAGGCAGGCTAGCCAAAGGAGCGACCTAGATCCACACCTGTCTCTACTCCCTGGTGCTGACATGCTGCTTTTTACGTCAGTATTGCAAGCTCTGGTCCCTATCCCTATGCAACAGGCCCTTTACTGACTGAGCCATCTCCCCCAGCCCTTGGCACTGTCATTGTAGGAACAGGATGCAACATACAGAAGTTAGAGGAAGGAGAAGGGTCTCTCTGTCTGGAATGCTTCCAGAAGACTTTCTAGACCTTTCTAGAACAATGTTTCTAGAACAAACGTGTCCCAGTGACACTGCTGAATGTATTTTTCTTGGGACCACAGTAGTCTGTTTCCCATAAGCACTGTGTTTATGGATACCAGAGAGATCACCATCATGCTTTTCTTGTTGTACCTGATTTGCCTGCATTTCTGTTTCTTCACATGTGAAATGGTCGGTGCCTGACCAATGGAGGATGCCTAGTATTTATTAGCTGCAGGCATCCTTAGTGTCCTTAGTGACAGCACAGGTCTTTGTTCTCAGAGATGTAAACCACAGTCTGCTTAGTTCTCCCAGCCTCCTGTCCGTCCCTGCAGTGACAGGGACTGCAGGGTAATGAATGGCGTGGTGATATGCCACAGGTTTCAAGTGTTCTATTCCTGAACTTCTAGTCTTATCTTGAATCTTCCTCCCATTTCCCTATTGAATACATTTCCTGTTAATACAGCTGTTAATAAAAATATAAAAGCTCAGAGATGTAGAGTCTCAGGAAGGCCAATTATTAAAAAGAAAAAATTGAGTTTCATTGGAAATACATGATTGCATCCAGATTTAAACTAAATAGTGTAATTCCTGCTGCTTCTTGCCTCCATTGGGTTTTTGCAACTGATTATCTTTTAGACTGTTTTATCCCTTTACCTTCTCTGCAATATCATTAAGCTTTATTCATACTAAGTGAAAAGACAATGGGCTTTTTAAATAATATTTTTTATTCATTAAAAGTTCTCTATGTTTATGCAATGTATGTTCATCATCTCCACTCACCACTACCTCCCTCCAATTCCCTGTACTTCCCCCAACTCCATTTCTGTCCAGCTTCAAACCTTTCCATCCTTAATTTTTGTTGTTGTTGATATTAGTAACCTCTTAAGTTCAAGTACCATGGCTTACATATGTGTGAGTAGGCAGCTGTCCACTGGGGCATGAACAACATACCAAAGGAGACTCTACTTCAGCAGCCAGTGACTGCCAATAGCTCCTCTGACAGGAGCAGTAAGGCTTTGGAAATTACAGAATTCATGCACCTGAACAAGTGTGGCTCTTTCCTCCCGCAAAGTCAGAAAGCATATCAAGGACTAGATATGTTTGTGCCCTGACCCACGTGTCCATGTGCTGGCTCCTTTATTCCCAATGTGGCTGTATTTGTGCATGGAGCCTCTTTAGGAAGTAATTAAGGTTAACTGAATCTAACCCTATGGGATTTGTGTCCCTTTTAGAAGAGACACCAAAATGTTTCTCCTCTCTCTATCGTGTGGAACACAGAGAGAAGGTGACCAGGAGCTTATGGCAGTCAGGGAATAGGATGTGATGGTTTGAATAAAAGGTATCCTCTATAGCTCACGTGTCTGAGCCCTTGGTCTCCTGTGTTGGCAGTGCTGTTTGGGAAGTCTTAGAACCTTTAGGGAGTGCAGTCTTATTGGGAGAAACATGGGTTGGGGATGGGCTTTAAGATTTATGGGTTTTTCCTACTTCCAGTTTGTTTTCTCTGCTTTCTCCTGTGGTTGAATATGTGCTGTCTTAGCCTCCTGCTCTGGCCACCTCTGCCATGCCTCCCCTGGGTTGTGGTCTCCCTCTAGAACAGTAACCTAAAATAGTCATTTTTTCCATAAGTTGTTTTTGGTCATGGTGTTTCTCACAGCCACATACACTGTTACAATATCCCAAGTTGGCTGATGCAGTCATTTCTTAGGTTCCTTCTCTACAGCTAGTCCCCAGGAGGAATTTCAGGCATGATTTGTGCTAAGAAGCAGGCAGCATTCTCCCCTGGGCTTTGTCTTCTCCCTTCATGTCTACAACATATCCGTGTGACAAATGGATGGAGGTCATCACAGGGAGCTGTGAAAAGAGAGAAGCAGTCTGGTTCCCAGAGCCACGGTTTTCATGACAACTGCTTCCCTCGTACCATCCTCCGGCTTCCCCTCAGCTCAGCATCACATCGATCCAACCACTGCTGTGGCTCATTCTAAGTTATCAAGGGAACTATGGATGCATCTCTTCAGTTGAGTGGATGAGTATTAGCCCCACTTGGCAGTCCAAACCCTGCTGTGTTTGTGTGTGTGTGTGTGTGTGTGTGTGTGTGTGTGTGTGTGTGTGTTTGCGTGCGTATGAGAGACAGACAATGACATTTGGACCATCCTTTGGTCAAATGCCAGAGCAGTTTTCTCTGTTAGTTTTCTGTCTATTCCTGCTTAATTCTCCCCTCCAGCTCTTACCTATTTATTGCAGCCAGAAATCATTGAAAAGGTAGTAAAAACTATTTCATATTGAGCCAAATGAGTCCAACCTACAGGAATGCAGCAGTGGAGTAATAAATCGCTTGGGAACATTGCTTGTTGAGGAGCAAAAATATAACACTTGCAATGTTTTAAAAGAAAAATATTACTAAAAACTCTTTCACCTAAATAAATTGTCCTTCTTTCTTTCTTCTTTTTTTTTTTTTAAAGCAACTGGCAGGACTTAGGTGCATTGATTCATAAGCAAATCCCAAGTTCATAGATTCATTCAGAGTCTTGCAGGGTAGACTTAACACTTCCAGTTACTGTGTGGTAAGAGGAAAGACTGCATGCCACAGGGAGATGTTTCTACCAAGTTGAGATCTGCAGGATTGTCAGGCCATGTTTCTCACGAAGGCCAATGATGCCCTGCCTTCTACTTCAGTTTACTTCTGAGGAATGCTTTACCTGTAGTGTCGTGAGATCCCTACAAAACCCACATTAAAGGACTCCATAAATTTCCATTGACTTACCATAAAACAACTGCCAAACTACAAAACCATTGCTCCAGCAAATGGCATTTAGGCTGCTTTCAATTTAGGCAAGAGGACACGGTTGTTTTTTGGATTCCTGATCTATAGCATTACACTGTTTGCCCAGGTAGCTCAGCATGCAACACGAGCGATGAGAGGTGAATGTCGTGCATGATAACGGTTTGTCACTGACCCGTCTAGGAGAGGTGTAGCGTTACTGGTTTACAGCGCAGTGCTTTGACCATGCCTTCGCTGAAGGCTGTATATTTACTTAGACATCAAAATTGCCCTTCAAGGGGCATTAATCTGCTCATTCCATCTGCTGGATTTCTTTGAGGAGGCTTAGGAGTCAGCAGTTTGAATCCCAACAGTATCATTTACTACTGTGTGACCTTGAATAGGTTTCTAAGCCTCCCTGGCCTTGATTTCTGACAGCAGAGTGTTACTCTGAAGTACTGAGCAAGAACAATAAATGATCCCATTAGCAGATCCCATGGCTCTGGCTTATTAGTTTTTTTTGGTTTTGTTTTGAGCTTGGCCTTACCTTTCTCAGTGACTTCCACTGCTCTCGTGACTTCCCACTGCTCTCGTGCCCTTGGGCAGTACCCTGACCCCTCTTGTCTCTACCGTTATTCTACCAGCCCCACTTTATACAGATGAGTCCCACAGCCTCAAAATTCTGTCTGTGTCCTAGGGGTTCATACCCTCACCTCCCTGACGAGTTTCATTCATCAAACTCCTAATCTTCCTTCAAAACAGAGCTTGTAGGGATTTCTTTACCCTTCAAGTATCCTTCCCTCTGGTATCTCTGGGTGTGTCTGTATGGTGACATTCATTGCACTATCTTTTATTGTCTATTTACTGATGATTTGCCTCTAATAGAATCTGGGCCCTATGTGAATACAAATCTATTTGGTTTTATGCTTTATAGTGAGTTGTCTGGCATGTGGAAAGTTCTCTGATAAATATTTGGTAACTAGATGGATCAATATCTGTGTTACTCATCAGGCAAAGATCCAAATGGCCTGAAAGGTTACTTTACATGGCAAATATTTGCCACCATGGGTTAGGTTAGGTCTCCCACAGCATTGTGGGAGAAGGAACTCATGAAGCCAGGGACAACTCTGGAGGTGCACACTGTGGAATTCCCAAATATGAAAGCACAGCACTAGTCATGGTTTTGAATGACTCCCGAACCTCAAAGGACAGAGTAGCTAGAGGCTACCCTGCTCAGCTGGATATGGAAAGCACGCTGTGGACCAGCCCCAAAGAGGAATCCCTAAATTACATGGGCTGTGGCTGCATCAGCGGAAGTGATTAATCTCCCACAAGGAGAGTTTTGAAAGTGATTGCATTGATTCTGATGATTAAATTGTGATGTAATTGTCTGAACAAAAATAAAAAAATAGATACAAGTTTTAGCACATCACTAGGAACTAAAATTACACTGGTCAGGGATATGGGGTGTGTCTAATGGGGGTGGGGCTTGGAATAACTACAAGTTGAGTTCCATAGCAGGCAGGAATCAGCTTGAGAGATGGAAGGGGTGGGACTTGGGATAACTAAATGCTTAATTCCGCTTAATTCCATGGTAGACCAGAGTCAGCGTGAGAGACAGAAAGGGCTGGGGACTTATGTCTCCAGGTCTCTTTCTTGCTAATCTACTAGGGTCTGACTTTCTAAAGATGTTTCCAGAACCTGTCCAAAATAATACCAGCAGTTGAGGATGAAGACCTAACCCACGAGCCTGGGAAGGACATTTCATAGTCACACCATAGCAGTGTCTGGGTAGGTGCTGTGGACAGCAGAGGAAAACTTCCAGAGACAAAGAACAACTAGGAACCCCTCAAATCTCAGCAGCCAGGAAAGGGGTGCACTATTTAGTAACACCTCTGGCAGTACACAAGTATGGCTCCAGTAGATGTGTTCTCTTGGTGCCTTCCCATGCCTGGATCCTTAGTCCTTTGGAAGACGTAGGTCCTTCCAGTGAGCTGTCTTTAGCCTCCCCCAGTATGGGGGTAGCCCTCTTCTCAAATAATGCAGACACTTTATCTTTATCCTACCTGATGGGAGCCAAGTTTCATTTACCTTTGTTTCCTGTTGCACCAAGTGTGGCGGCTGGCTGGCACATAGGGGTTCATAGCCAGTGTACACCGAGTGTCCAAAGATCTTCAGCCCAAAGACAAAAGGCTTTATTTATCTGCAGATCCATTTGTTCTGTGTGTTGTCTGCCGAGTTCTCTTGGGTTATCAGACCCAAGAGACTCTGCAAAGTCCTTCGTGATCATTTTTTTTTTTCTCCGAGAATGAAGATAACTTTTCCTGTGTCACTTTGTGTGCTTCTAGCACAGGTTCCTACGGTAAAATAATTGCTAGCATTTCCATCCAGGAGGCTTTGCGCCGCCCAGTGTCCAACTTCCCGGATCAATGTCGGACCTGTGAATTTAGGCCTAGAGTGATGTATTTGACGTGCTTATGAATACGTGCATGTGCTGTGCTGTGGCCTGCAGCCAGGCTGCAATTCTGAGCCTGCCTTCTGGACTGTGTTTTTGAGAAGCCCCACGAGGAAAGCTTGCCAATTGCTCACAGCAGAGCCGAGTAGCAAGACACCATGAAACCTGCTTTGTCCTTAAAATGCCCAGAGATGGTCTCTGCTAGCACACTGAAGGAGGGGACACATCAGGCTCTCTAGGGCTTGGAAGGGTAGCATTGCACTGTGGCCTGTGACTTGCAGGCTTGGGTTGTGGGTGTTTGGGACCAGAGTGAAGAATGGTGGGGTCAGAAAGGAGTTTGTTTTCTGGCCAAGGACAGCATTTTATTTTTTCTGTTCTTTTGAAAGAATTATCTAGGACAGCATGTGCTGTATCATACGCAGCCACCTGATACATCCTAGGCAGGTTGGATTCATGCCTGACCCTGTGTATTTTAATCAAGGTTGATTCCACTGAAAAGGTTACTGGTGGATGGGGGGGGTGGGGGTGGGAGGGTGGCAGGCGTCTCAGAAGCCCCTGTTGTTGATGTGGCACAGTGAGCTTTTATAGTTCAATACCTGAGACAGGCCGAGGGTCCCACCATGCAACTTAATCAAATGAGTCGAATTTTAAAACAAGAGTTAATACTGATGTTTTCTCCATGGGAGGGTCTGCATGCAGTCAGGTGTTTTCTTTGAGCTAAGCTACTTACTAGCCAGAGATAATCAGATATTAAGCAAGGCAACCTGGGTGCCCATTTGAGACCAGTGCTATCCATGATGTTGGAAGTAAGTCTGGACATGCTGAGCAGGTCATGGTTAAGGCCCTTTCTGAATAGCTGGAGCTAGATTCTTCCCGACTCTTCATTCTGGTTCACACAACAAGTAATCAGCCAGCGCCAGAGTCTGCCTACAGAACCTGGCTTGTTTCTCCTTTGCCCTGTGCCCTTTGCTTCTTGCTCCCCACAGGGGTCACCAACCCTCTGGTTGTCTTTGGTCTAAGTAAACCAAGGCACTATTTGAGATTACTTCATTTTCTGAAAATTCCCGTTTTGGCTCAATCTGCATTTCTTGATTTATGCTCGTTAATTTCATCTGACTTGGCTAGCTCGTATTCCCTTGGACATATGATCTTTATGAATAAAACATTCAAGGGCCAAATGTTTTTCTGTACTGACTCCATGTGACACCACTGAGAGCTGATCCAGAGCATAGAGCAGGGTCGGTGCCTCTCGCTTGGCCTGAGAACCTGGAAACAGCTGTGGTGTCCTGGGAAAAGCCTCAGATCTAGACTTGCTTCAGAGTGTTTAGTTAGATCCTCAACCAAGCACACAGCTTTCTGATCATATGTGTGTGTGTGTATGAGCTGACATACTGTGTACTGCTTGCATTCATAATTTTGGTGTCTCTGTCTGATAGACGATTACAACAGCCCTGTCCCATGGTGCCAGGCATGGTCGTGTGAGGTTTGGCATCCCTCACTCTTATGGGAAGATTGTATTCCTGCCCTATTAACGTCAGACTTGGCTATGAGATTTGCTTGGGCTGGCAAAAATGAGTACAGGGAATTGTGCCACCATTGTCGGGGCACTTTAAAAGTCACAACATGCTCCCCCCTCCCCTGTTTATTGTTGGGTCTTAGAATGAAGGAGAATTTTGTAGAAAGGCTGTAGTCGAGCCATTACTATTCATAAAATGTCAACCTTTGTTGAGGTAAACACTGAAATGTTCAGGTTGTCTGTTATTGCAACAACATCTGAACAATACAGTTGGCAACAGTATGGTCTGCCTGATGGGATTTTTTTCTGTGAGAGGTGAACTTAAAAATACATTGTGTAGTAACAACATACCAGATACTGTATCCTTTACAGGCCATGCATATACTTGTATACATCACAGAGCCTTGTCCTCCAAAGAGCTAATGTAGAAGAGACAGAAATTTCTATTAAAAAATGATGTCAATGAGATTCGGTTTCTTCCAGAAAATACTGAAAGAACAATTAAAAGAGCAAACCTGGGTAGTGGTGTTGGTGCTGGGCAGCCGGGTGTGACCCCTCGCTGTCTGAGTGGCTCCTTTGTTTGCCCCTAAGCCTTACAGATCGAAGTGGCTTGTTCAGGGTTGGGGATGCAGCTCAGTTGGCAGAGGGCTTGCCTATTATGCTTAGCTCCCTGTGCTTGATCCCAGCATCAGATGAGCTGGGGGGTAGTGATGCTCACCTATCAGCCCAGCATCCTGAAGGCAGAGGCAAGAGGATCAGAAGGTTTGAAGCCGGCCTGGTATACCTAAGACCCTGTCCCAAAACAAAACCCAAACCATTTTCAGGCCCCAGTATTTTGCAAGCGTACAAGGAGTCAAAGCCGTAACAGTAAGTTACCTAGGAACAAGTTTACCTATTGTGTAGTGTGGCGATCCATACAGACAGCCAGTACGATCATCCTGTGAAACACAGCTGCTTTTAAACTTTAAGAATTACCTGATAATTCATGGAGATTCATTCATGATGCCCTTGCTTTCATCCAAGATGGCTCAGTTAGAACTTCATTTAGGGACAGGGATGGGAGGATGCAAGGTATCTTGGGGACCTGGAAAGGCTCCAGACAGCATCTGTTCCATTCCCTCCTCTCTGTCTTTCACCGAGAATGGTCCAGACTTTTCTCTTGAAGTTGCCTTTTGTGGCAGCCTCTGGCACTTTCTCCTTCAGTCTCCTCTGATTCTGGCTTGTCCCTGTGCTGACTTGGCCCTTCTCTACACGACCGTTACGGTTCATTTTATGTGTCAACTTGATTGAACCAGGGCTGCCCAAACTGATAAACAGACACTGTTCTGGGTGTTTCTGCAGGGTGTTTTTGTATCTATGCTACAGTTTCAAATGGGACTGCCTCCCAAGGGCTAACGTGTTAAGGGTTTGCTCTCCAGCCTCTTGGAGGTAGTGTTGAACTCTTGAGAGGTAAGACACAGCCAGAGAAAGTTAAGTCGTTGGAGGAATGTCCTTGGAAGGGGAGATGAGGACTCAGGTTCTTCTAGTCCTTTTCTTTGCTTTTCATAGCAATGGATTGAACAGGTTCCTTTGCCACATGCTTCTGCCACGACATACCCTGCCACCACAGTCCCTCACAGCAGGGTTAAGTGACTATTGACTATAAACCCATGACATAGAATAAACCTTCTTTTAATTTCCACAGGTGTTTGTCTTAACAATGGATAGCCAACATACTGAGTAATGCAGTAACGTGTATGTGTGTGTGTGTGTGTGTGTGTGGTGGCACACGTGTGTCACTGTTTTGGGTGTTTATTATCCCTGCTGGTATATTATTCCAATCAATTGAAACCCTGAATACAACAAAAAGGCTGGTCCTCTTCCTTGTAGAGCCTGACAGCCCTTTAAATTACAGACACTACACTCTCATCAGTTCTCCCGGGCTTCAAGCATCCTGCCTGTGACTCTTAGGACTTGTGGCTCTATAATTGCAGGAGCAAGTTCCTTGTAACCCCCCCTCCCCGTCCACACACAGGCTGTTTCCTCTGTTTCTTGGGAGCCATTACAGATGCAGTAGTCTGTAAGCATGGCTTGTGGTATTTTCCAGGTTTCAACACCTGACCTGTAGGAGAGCAGCTCTGATTTGCTCAGGCAAAGTGACTCTGGTTGAATCAGCGCTGGGTGGAGACCCTCTGGCCCATAACATGGGACCCCCACTCAAGCAGGGAAGGAGCTCGGAGTCGGAGGCCGAGGAGCGGGGAGCAGTGTTCCGTTCTCTCTCCTTGTCTCAGTTAAGGTTTCTATTGCTGTTATGAAAAGACCATGGCCAGCTGAAAGTCAAGTTCTTGAGGAAACTGTTCATCACTGAAGGAAGTCAGAGCAGCAACTCAATCCAGGCAGGAACCTGGAGGCAGAGCTGAGTTAGAGGTCATGGAGGGGTGCTGCTTATTAGCCTGCTCTCCATGGCTTGCTCAGCCTGCTTTCTTACAGAACCCAGGACCACCAGTTCAGGGATGGCACCACCCACAATAGGCTGGGCCCTCTCCTATCAATCATTAATTAAGAAAATCCCCTACTGACTTGCCTGCAGCCTGATCTTGTAGAGACATTTTCTTAATTGAGGTTCCTTCCTCTCAAGATGGCTGTAGCTGTGTCAAGTTGGTAGGAAGCTAGCCAGGGTTCTCCTATCTACTGCAACTCACCATCCCTCTGTCCACTTAGGAAGAGGGCTTAAAGCTCGAAATATGCTGCTGTGCTGTTTATAGACAGACCCATCACCTGAACTGGGTCCCCTCTGACCCATCATTAGATTTTAATAGGCCAGAGATGATGAGCTTATTCTTGCAAATGTTTGAAAGTGCATTTATAAAAGACATGATATTATGTCACTATCACCCTCTCTAAAGCCAGGAGTGAGTAAAAGAGGGTTCAGTGTGTGACACTGGGTAAGTCCTTTCCCCTTACAGTGCCTCCACTTTTCTCTTCTGTAAAATGGGTCTATATCCCATGTGTCCAATGGGCTAGAGGTGCAGGGAGGTGGTGTAGAAAAACCCAAGACCATTTAGGTGGATGTAAATGTTAAAGTTGTTCACGCATCCCAGGATGGCATGACACTTACTCTAAAGCAACCCCTCCATTGAAGAGAGTAGAGACTCAGAGCTATATTATCGCTGTGTGCATAAATACTGATTCTCACAGCCTTGCAGTTTGCTCTGGGCTGACCTTCTATCCTCCACAAGGAGGTTTGTTTTCTTAGCTGGGAAGGTCAGGATCCTCAGACTGCCTCTCCTTCTTCTCCTTATAAGGTCTTTTCTTTGTTTCTTCTGGGGCCCCTCGCTGGACCCCCCTGGTCGTCTTCCCTTATAAGGAAGTGGCTGGCCAGCCAGCTGCTCTTCTGGGGCCAGATTTGCCAAGGGCAAACCTCTAAGGCAAAGAGAGTTAAACCTTATAGATCTGATGGAGAATTAAGCCCCGCAACGGGGAAAAACGCCCATCACACGGGCATGCAGCCCTGTTGCCTGCCGTGTTTAGGGGGTGTGCAGTTGGGCAGAGCCCAGCCTGGGACGCCCGACAAACAGCTTTTGATCTAACACCATACTGATTTCTGAACTCAGGCTGCAGTGCCTTTAATGGCTGTTGGCTCTGATTTCCCAGGTTAATTTCCTGACATCTAAGGAGCTTTGTGTAGCATGTGTTAACTTCCTGCCTTTTATGTCAGAGCCTGTGAACTGACAGAATCAGGGATCCAGCCAAGATAGCTTCGGGTGGGGCGAGCCTTGGAGACTCTGTCCTACTGTGGATGATTTTCCTGTACACTCACTCTCTTTCCTTCTGATAAAAACACAATAGAAGGCTTTTTAAAGAAGACCTTGGGGTGCAGTGAAGGGAGAGGGGCATTGTGTAGTGTGTGGGTGAGAGAAATTCTCAGAGACATTTTCTGCTGGTTTTGTGACTTTAGGAATGTCTGAACAATGACTGAGGGGCAAAGACTTTCACCTCCCACCCCCATCTCATCCCAGCTCTTTCTGCTGTGTCCCAAGTACCTGTGGGCCCCAGCAAAGATCTCTACTGCCAGTCCCTTCCCCTCCCCCTCTCTTTAGGCCTTCCTTTATATTCCATTTCTTTGCTGACAGCTCTATTTTTATCAGAGTTTGCTTAGCTGTTTCACCCTTTATGTGGGCAAGAGGTTCTAGAAGCTTCTGGATGGCGGCTGGACTCTACCTCTTCGCCCGCCTCAAGTGGCCAAAGCAGGCAGGCACCTTAAATGAATGTTGTCTACTGTGGCAGATGTTGTAACACACCTTTTTGTGGGGTGACAGCTAGACTCTCTTAACACCCACATTACCAGCAAAGGAGGCCAAGTGATCTCTTTTACTGAGCAGGAGCAGAATTCCCTAGTTCTAGAGAGGTCCCTTAGCAAGGGCCTTAGAATCCTCTTTTGTAAGTCCACAAGAGCCTGGGACTCTCTCAGCGATTTTGCTTTTGTTTTTCCAGCCTCTAAATAATGCCCAGTGCTCAGAGCACATGAACATGTGGTCAAGCTGAATGGCTTCCAGAATGGTACCCGGACACCATCTATAGAAGCTGTGATGGAATTAACTAAGGTGAGAAAGCCTGTTTCTCCTTTTCCATCATCCAGTGGGGTAGTGTTTCCCACCCTCTCATATGTGTGTGTGTTGTGTGTGTGTGTTTTGTACTTCTGTGTGCATGGCTTGGCTGGCGTGACCATACCACAGTGTACATGTGGAGGTCAGAGGACAACCTCAGATGTGTTGGTCTTTCGGTATACTTTGCTCAAATGGAGTCTTTTGATGCAGGCTAACTGACCTGTGAACTTCTGGGGTCATCCTGTCTTCTTCACGCATCTTGCCGTAGGATTATCTTGCCATAGGGTTACAAGCATGTGCTACTTTACATGTATCTTAAGATCTGAGTTCAGAGTCTCACATTTGCCAAGGGCTTTGTCCGCTGAGCCATCTTCCCAGCTCTGGCCTCTCAATTCCTCTCAACTGGCTGATTTCTTTTGTATGTCTTGTGTAGGCGACTACTGATTGCTTCACAGGTCCCCAGAATAGCTCTCTGGGCCCCTGATAGAAATTCTCCACCCCAGGACTTCCATCTGAATGAGAAGCTCACCTGAGGCAGCCTGGAGGGATACATGCTGCAATCTCTGGTGCTCCGGCAACTTTGCTGGGTTCTGAGGTCTCTCTATCAAACATAGTTGGGTCCTGCCCTGCCCAACCCAGCATCCGTTAGAAGTTAGCAGAGGTAAGTGTTCCCTCTGACAGTGCTCACTCCTGTCCAGCCCAGATGTTCCCAGAGGTTGTTCGGGCATATGTACTTTATGGATCTGCTTTGGGTGGAACCCGGGATCACCCCTCAGAAAAATTTACTTGAAAAAAACAAAATAACAACAACAAAAAATTTCCCTCCGGAATTGAAAACACATTTTTGAGATTCTTAGACACAAACAACCCCAGACAAAACAAGGTCTTTGTTTAGGAACCCCTACAGGCTCTGCACTTCTTCCTTTTGCTTCCTGCCTTTGTTTCTGGTCTGCCCTCCTCAGTCTGTTTATCTGGCGGGTGAGCACACACCCTCCTGCTACGGGCTCTTCGACCTTGATCTTGTTATCAGTGACCTTGTGCCTCTGCTTGGAAGGCCGCTCAGATGAGTCCTGGGAAACCGAGAAAGACTAAGTATAAATTGACTAGTATTCTAAAGGCAGTTTGAAAGCTTGGGAAAGACAAGAAGCCACGTGGGGCAAGGCAGCCGGTGTAGTAGAAGGTGTCTTCAGTGAGGAGCCTAACCCAGGGGCCCTGGCTCCCTAGTGAGCTTTCTGAGACTGTGGGCTCCTCAGGCTAAGACCTCAGACTCCAGGCCTGTGCTAGGTTAGGGTAAAAACAAGGAACCCAGGGAATGAGGAAGAAGGATATCAGTGGGAAATTTCCTTTGTGAGAAATGGGGGTTGTTGGCATTTTGTCTGGGCTCTGCCCAACAGATACAAGGAACAGCCAGGTGTGCCTGACTCACTATAAAAGGGGCAGCTTGTGTCCCCCCCCCCCCTTTCTTGCTCTGTCTCCTTGCCTGTTTCCCCTCTCTCCATTCCCCTCCCCCTTTCCACTGCCCAGCCTCTACTCCTCTTTTCTCCATCCAAGCCCCCCCCCCCCCGTTTCTCTCTCTGCCTTTCTCTGTCTCTACTCCCTCATTCCCTTCCTCGCATCATGAATAAACTCTACTCTGTACTATACCATCCTGTGGCTGGTCCCTCAGAGGGAAGGGATACCTAGAGGCACCCTCTTCCCCCACACGGACGCACATCCACCAAACGTCATTCCTTCTCTTCTTAAATTTTTATAAAACACAACAGGGGTGACGGGAGACCAGTTCTAGAACCTTCTTAAGACAGCTTGTAGTCCTAATTCAGAGGTTTCCCAGGATGGAAGAAAGAGGTTTTTTTTTTTTTCCTTAATAGCAGCAGGGTGTACCTACTGCTGTGACTTCTAGCCTAGCACCCACTTTATTCTTCCCTGTGTCTCTGTCGGTCTGCTACCTCCTCAGTGTGCTCACAGGAATAAAGAGAATTCCTGTGATTGCCTTAAAGGTAAAGCACTGTACAGCAGAGTGACTTTCATGTGTCTTCCCTGGCTGGAGCAGCCTTATTCACAGAGCTAAATAAAAGATTCATCTGAAATGGTAGCAGTTTCAAGGGCTGGTAAAAAGCTCATGTTGGGAAAATGTTAGGCAGAAAAAGCTGTTCTTGCTGTAGGTTTATCCCTGGCTTGTGGAGCTTCAGTTTCTGTCTTGGTCTTTTTGTTTTTTTTACCACAATGAGGTTCTACGAGCATCCTCACAAACTATTTTCTCTGCACAGCCTGCAGCAGTACCCCATGGGCAGGGGTGTGCTGGTGACCCCTAGTTAACAATGGCCTTTCGGGGGTAAGGGCCTGGGAGAAACCCTGACCTGTAGCATAGGTCAGTCTTCATGAAGCAAATATTCCTTACCATGGCTAGTTGCAACATGATGGCAGAGTTCAGAAAAACACTTGGTAGGTCCTCATCGGTCTGCCCACTGTTCAGACAAGGCAGACGTAACCGACTTGTATTGCCTAATTATACTATTACCTGATAGGAAAGTTCAGTAAGATAATTGTGAAGTGGTGAGTTCTGGGCTGGAGTTACACACTAAGTGTTTAAGAACACAGGGTGCTCTTGCACAGGATCCAAGTTCATTTCCTAGTATCACAGTTGGATCACATAACCACCTGTGACTCTGGCTCCTGGGGACCCAGATCCATCTCCAGACTCGGTGGGTACCGCACACACACACACACACACACACACACACACACACACATTAAAATACATTTTTTAAATGAATTCTGAGAATTTATTTTTGGAAATGTAATTTTGGTGATTGTGAGGGTTTATTATTAGCAATAGCCAAGTTCACAAGGGGCTTGCAGTGTTTTCAGAAAATAGGTTGGCTGTCTCTGCTCAGCTTTGCTAACTGACCTTACGGGACCGTGCCGTTGTTGGAGGTGCTGACCTTGGTATCTTCTGAAACTTCTGCTCACTGTCAAGCACAGATGGAGCATTTCTACCTGAGTGTCACATTGAGATGTTAAAGTAAACAACGGTGAAAATCACTTCTTCTCTCCTCCAGTATCTGATCTCTGGGGTTACGTCAGAAGACAGCTTTGATGTCATGCCTCAGGCACATCTACCTTTATGTTTTAGATAGACTCTCTAGCCATCCCAGAACTGTCCATGTAGACTAGACTGGCAGCCCAGCCATCCCCAGGGATTCTGCCTGTCTCTGCCTCCCAAAGGCTTGGGATGACAAGTGTGAGCAAGCACGCTGAGGGATTTGTGTTTTTTAATGTGTATTCTAAGGATTGAACTTGGGTCGTCATGCTTAGACAGTAAGTAAAATGTCAGCTGAGCCTTCCTTCCAGCCTTGGGTATCATATCTCTATCTATCTATCTATCTATCTATCTATCTATCTATCTATCTATCTATCATCCATTCATCCATGGCCTTAGTGTGTACCTTTGGTTGGCCTGTCACTTGCTGTTTAGATGAGGCTAGCCTAGAGCTCATGTTGCCCCTGCCTTCCAGGTCCTGGGATTAAAGGTGCTACCACATTTGGACCTGAGGGTCATGGCTTTTTAAAGCTCCGCCGAGGGATCTAATATGCAGCGGGGGCTAAGCATCACTCTATGTATCTCACTAGCCCTGTCCCTAGTGCAGTGGAGTGAAGCATGGGCTTGAACCTAGCACAATGGCATGACAATCTTGACCTTGCCACACATAGGAGTGTTCTTAAACTCGCTGAGGCGCTCCTTGGCTAACTATACAATCAGAACAATAAGTTCTTTCATATGTAGTTGTATAAAAATGGCTTAGTCCTGCACATGACTTAATAAAAGTCATGGATAGCCCACTCTATCTTTCAACGGCCACCTCGTTGATCTTGTCTGTCATTTCTCCTGGGCCTATATATAACCCATTATTAGTCTTAAATGGGTCTCTTTCTGCAGAGTCAAATCTATGTTCAGATACCTTGGCTGGCTCCCCACTCGCTAAATGAAAACCCAGTCTGCTCTGCCCCTTTCATACCGTCTCAAGGGTCTCACTTTCCGCCAGTGAGAGTGCTTCTGTCTATCACCTGGCTGGAGCTTCCGGCCCAGCTGTCAGTCCATCTGAGGCTTTGGCTCCTCCACCCATCTTCCCACTGTGACTCTGATACACTTTGAGAATGCTGTCCTACTCCTTCCAGGCTGTGGTAAAGTCACAGTAAGATAGATGCTTATCTCCTCTCACAACCCTCGGGAAATCCTTCTTTTACCCCACTCAGGGCCATCTCCTTTGCTCAGGCGTCTGTCGCTTGATGTATTCGGGCCCCCTCCAACATCTTTAGACATTTACATTTCAGATTTTCAGACTGAAGCCTTTTAGATGACAGACAGGGACTTCACTGTTCTCCCAGCCAAAGCTGTCCCTGGGATGTGGCCAACGAGGGTGGCTGATTATACAAAATGACAATCATCACTACAGCTTGAAACTGCTCAGATTGGAGGACAGGGAAGAGGCTAAATAACTTCAATCTTCCTTGGACACAGTGTTCAGGTGACACAGGCTTTCTTAAAGCAGCTTATCCCTACCTCTACTTAAATCTGTCAAAGTGACCACTGTACTAAGTGTCACCTGAGCTACCCTGGGCCTTCATGGGAGGACCCCATCCTGTGCATTCATGGGGGGATCATTGACCCTGAGTGTTTATTGCAGCAGCTCTTCCCACAACCTTGTCTGCCCCAGGAATTCAGCAAGTATGGAAAACAGTAGTTAACCAGGTAAAAGGTCACTGCTTCCCAGCCTGTGGTCTTCACTACCACTGATCCCTGAGAACCAAACAGGACAGGGAAAGCCCCTGAACACTAGTATTGACTGTGCTTCTTAGAGAACAGTATCTAATACCAGTCACAATAACAAAGGCATCTTAAGTATAAAGCAATCGATTAAGAAATTGTGACTAAATGAAACCATCTTTCGTTAGGTCATTTAGCATCCTACCACTGACTGAAAACATTTTGGATGTACAAGGCTTGATGTCTCAGCATCTGGCCTTTTGCCACTAACTTAGTTATCATCATCACCGACTCAATTAGCCAAGTTAAAAATTGTAGGATCACTCTTGACTACCTACCTCACTCTTCAAATCTAGTTAGCTACTAAGTGTTGATGATACCATTTTCTAAAGACTTCATGCTTGGTTCCCTGTTTGGGTTTGGCCTTAAATATCCCACAAAGGCTCCTGTGCTGGAGGTCTGGTCCCCAGTTGATGATGCTGTTGGGATGCAGTGGAATATTAGGAGATGGGCTGGGAGAGAGTTAAGGATGATACCCTTGAAAAGTATATAGGGACCCTGGTTCTTGCTGTATTTCTTCTTTGCTTTCTGGTTGCCATGAGATGAGCAGCTTTGATTACAACGTGTACTCCACCATGATTTTTTGGTCCTTTACCATTGGCTTAACCACATGGAGCCAATGGCCACCTATTGTGGGTCCTGAAACTGTAAGCCAAGATATCATCTCCTTCCTTGACGAAGGCTAGCTTGGATATTCTGTTGCAAAAGTCATTTCAGGTTTTCATTATCTTTTATTTGGCCCTTGATACCAACTTCCGACCTGTTTACATGCCACATTTTGCTGGTGGCCAGATTCGTCTCTCTAAAACCTGATAAATCTTAGCTATGCTTGATACCCTCCCTTGTTTTCTCATTAAATAAAGAATTTATTATAGATCCTCTGGTGTGCCTTCATGTCTGACCCTCAACCTAGAGTACCACTCACATCTGCTCTACTTCTTCCCACGTAACGCGAACCTCAGGCGCTGCAATCATCTCAGAGGATCTCAAACTTCCCTGTCTTTGTATACATCTGTCCCCTTTCCTTTCCTCATGAGCGTGCTAGGTCACCTGGTAAGATGCAGTTCAGAGGTTATCCCCTATGCAATTTACCTTGACCCCCTCTGGCAAAACTCATTATCTCCTCTTTGTGTTTCTCTCAGCCATCAGTACAAACCTTACTCAGCATTTGGCTGTGTTATTTTAATTATCTGTTTTCACATCTGCCCTATTCAACCATGCCTTAGTCATCTGGTATTCCCCAATTGCATCATCCATAGAGCAGAGCTCCGCCCTAGATGCTGGCCGAATGAATGGGTGCATTTCCTGTTGTGTGTTGCACGGTCCTCTCTTGTTCTGTGTTTAAGAGTTACATCGAGAGACTAAATGGAGCAAGCCTAGATTAGACAATGACATCTATGAACATCTTAAGAGCTCCATTGTATGTCCAGCAAAACATACCTCTCAGATCCCGGGAGGTGGGGCATACAGAAGCAAGCGTGGTGAGCAGGTGAGAGATGCAGTCACTCTAGAGAGGCTTTCATTTGGAAGACCCCACTGATCTAAACTCTTAGTCACCTATAAGATTCTGCCAGCACTCTCTGGGGCTGGCTCACAGAACGTGTGCAAACTATTTCTAAGCTGTGCTTTATTAAAATGGCAGTTCCCAGTTTGCCTCAGGTATGCAGTTTAGGTTCACAGTTCCCCAGATTATTTTTAGGAAAACACCAGCAAGTATCCCAAGCCCTTTCTCTCCTCTCACAGTATGGGAGCCCGTTTGTGTACATGGCTCAGATCTGCAGAGCATGTATTGCTGAGAGGGGCCTTTCCATTGCTTGGCTCTCTCCCAAAAGAGCCTTTCTTTAAGCTCTCTGTGGGTCTGAGTGCCTGCAAAGCACCAGTCTCTGGGGCAGGTAGGGCTTGTGTCAAGAGACTTGGAGTCTCTGATAGAGCTGTGGCCCTGAGAGGAGACCAGCCTTGGCAATTTCCCAAGAGGCCATAGGTCTATCCAGATTGTAAGACCAAACGAGTAAACAAAGGAGTTTTCCCTCACAACATTAAACGCTTAACACTTTTCTAGTCTCTCCTCAGCTTTCCCCAAACTAACTGTAGGACGTCCTCCATTTGTCCCTGAGTATGGACATGACGGCTCCTCACTGTGGTCCGACTTCGCCAGGTACACACTCAGGTGCCAAACAGTGACAATGAAGGCCAGTGACTGGATCAGACATTTTTCTATGTTGGCTGTGGCTCCTGGGAGGAGAAAATACTTTCAAAACAATGGTAGGTGAAGGGCAGGGAATAATGTGGTGGAAATGCCTTCCTTCTTTTAATTCCTCAAAGGGAGATCTAGGCAAGTTGCCATTCTCTGCCCAGGGGACATGCAAGCTGGAGGTGGTGTTGACAAGGCAGACGGGAACTGGAAAGACACACAAGTTGGTGAAGTGATGAGGTGCTGACAAGAGAGGTTTCTTCTGAGAGCTCTCAACAGGGTAAGAAGAGTGGTTCACAACCATGAAACCCCTAGTCTTCAACTCTGTGTCATCAAAGAAGGACCTCAGGGAGTCTCTGTGAGGGCAGAGCTACTTGGAGTCTAGCCTGAGTAAAAAGGCAGTGGGCGTTTCCTTGTCAGAAGCTTCAGAGATAAGAGCATATTCTAAGGAAACAGGTGTGCTTGGATTGCGTTATACCATCCAGTTAATGACTGTTTTCTTTAAAGGCGAAATGTGCTGGAGGGGTGAAAATTTAGTTACATGCGTGTTGAGAGGTACGGCAGCTGCTACCAGGCAGCTGCAACAGGTCTCACTGGGTCCAACCTCTCTTGATTGCCTCTTGTGTACATTGCCTTGGAAGCTTGGTTTTGGGATTCCAGTGTAGGAACTGGCAAAGGTCTGCCAGCTGCAGTCTTGGATGGAGGCAGAGGTTCACAGAGGTCATAGGCTTGGCCATGCAACCATATCATAGAGCCAAATCAAGCGCTCGCATATGCTCGTATGCCAGAACAAAGGGAGTCACATGTCTTAGCTCATTGGCTCCTCACAGAATTCTTCTCAGATATCTCACTTGACCTTCACAGCACTCACTCACTCACTCAGAGATGAAATGCCTAGTAAGCAACATTTACCAAGCCCTGCGATAGGAATTGAGAACATAATAAGACAGGCTACAGTGTTAAAGGGGAATAGACCAAAATATTCATATGGATACTGTTGTGTTTTATAAAAACAAGGAGGGAAGGAATATGTTTGGTGCAGTAAGGTATGGGGGAAGAGGGTTCCTCTGCGGGCCCATGCTGAGGCATCCCTTCCCCATGAGGTACCAGCCACATGACAGCATAGTATGGAATAGAGTTTATTCAGTTGAGGGGGTAGTAGAGACAGAGAAAGGCAGAGAGAGAGAGAGTAGAGTAGTAGAGGCTGGCCATGAGCTCATGGAGAGAGGTGGGGGAGAAGGGTTGAGGGGACAGAGTGAAAGCAAGAGAGCAAGAGAGAGAGAGGAGGGGAAAAACAGCCCCTTTTATAGTGAGTCAGGCACACCTGGCTGTTGCTAGGTAACTGTGGGGCGGAGCTTAGACAAAATGCTAACAGATACCACGCTGTGAAAACACCGGAGTAGAGGTATATATAGGATGCTGTGACTACTAGATTTGATCTTGAAGAAAAGTCCAGGCAACCTCCCATTGGTATTGAAGATTAGATAGGAGTAAATCAAATACAAGAAGAAACTAACCGGTGGGGCTCAGATTCTAGGAGGTGAGACCAGTCTCTAAAACAACATCATCATTATCAGCAACAACAACAAGCTATAAGGGGATACCAGTACACATCTATCAGCACGGCTGAGATGGGAAGGATTTGCCATAGAAAGTGCTGGGAGGTGTAGAAGGCAGGCTCTCACATGCTGCTGGTGGGGGAGTTAGACATCACTTCTGTTTTGGACCAGCTCGGCTTGGATTTGAATCTACTTAACCATGCAGTGAAGCAATCCTACTACTGAATTCAATGGGAACAAATCTGGATTTGAACGGAACACCGGAGCAGCATTGAGAGCAATAGAATCTGCGTGTTCAATCCTCATGACATTCATTTCTGTTGTTGAGAACAGTCAGTCATGTTGAAATATGGTATGCAAGTCATTATTTCCCGTGGTGGGGGTCAGGTCACGTTAGGTGCTTTGTTAATGGATAGAATTCTGAATGAACTTCATGTGTCTAATGGTTTTGTTTCTGCCGAATGAGCTCTGAGGATCAGGGTCGCCGAGTTCTTGAGTACATCTGTGCTAGTCTTCAAATTGCTGCTCGGTCTGTCTGATGTTTGTATTATTTATCAACAGTATGTATATTATTAGTTGCTTTTCTAAGACCAGAGGAGGGCATATCATTTTGGTGAACTAGCTGACTCAGGAAGGAGAGCAGGTGAGACTGGAAGCTGTGGTTAGCGCAGACTCACTTCACCCTTTCCTAACCTAGCGGTGTCTGCGGTGTCTGCTCCGTTGCTTGCTCTGTTAACATCTTCCTCCTCATGCCGTCTAACTTGTCCTCACCTAGAACGCTATCTTGAGTACTCCCACTGTGTGTCAGAGACACTGCTGGAGGAGGCTAGACAGAGAATATAGGAACGCAAAGCCCCTCTTGACAAGGGTGCTCTGGTTGTAGAGACCTACTGAGTTCTTTCTGTCTGTCTCATAGGCATGGAGCAAATCTCAGGTGAAAAGACTGAAACAAAACAGAAAAGGTGTCAAAGCTGTATCCTGGGCTAATATTTGAACAAGAATTGTAACAGCCTCCAGGACCATGCAGAGAGGCAGGGAGGGAATGGTTCTCTATGTGGTGTGGTGTTTGGCTGGGCTGGCTGAGTCGGGAGAGGCCTGGAGTTAAGTAACCAGCACAGTCTGGGAACCACAAGACTCAGTGCTTAGCAAGAATACCAAGGGATCCACAGGGAAAATGGCAGGCTGGAAGTGAGTCCATTTTGTTAGAAAAGACTCACACTTTGAGTTCTTTCTATTCACTTGCCGTAGTTTAAGGTGCCAGAAGAAAGCACATGAGGTTAAAAACTCCTGGATGGTTAATCAAGCTATTAAAAAACAAGCAAAACAACAAACTGTTATTTTCCAGGTCAAGAGAGGGGGGCTCTGGCATTTCAAGGTGTTCTAGCTCCTCTCATTGACCGGTCTCTATCCCAGTGGTTCTCAACCTGTGGGTCATGACCCCTTTGAGGGTTGACCGACCCTGATACGCAACAGGAGTTTCAGGCCCTCCCAGAGACACTTTGCTCAGGCCTATGCCCATGGATGCTTGAGGATGTTGGCCAGGTTAGCAGACTGAGCAAAGATGGTTGCTGGGACAACCAGAACCGTGGTTGGGGAACCTTCTCAGCAGCAGCTGTCATGGAAATTGAGACAAATGACTCCATGACATTGGACATTATAAGGTGGCTCTAGGAGGAGAGTGGAAACAATTTTTATTAGACATTTCACTGTGAGGCTGGGGTAACTTGGCCAAGAAAGTGCTTTCCAAATAAACACTAGGACCTGAGTTCAAGTCCCAGAGCCTACATTAAAAAAAAAAAAAAAGTCTCGTGATGTGGGTGGTGTGTGCTTATAAAATCTAGCAGGGAAGAGGGGAGGCAGGCAGATCTTTAGAGTTTGTTAGTCAGCCTCTCCGACTCAACAGTTACAGGCCAATGAGAGACCCTGCTTCAGGCACACAAGGAGGATGACATGAAGAACAGACATAGAGGTTGTCTTTTAACCTCTACTCATGAGCATACATGTACACATACATTGTCACATTTGCACTTGCAGCATGGACACACACACACAGAAAGAAGAGAGAGAGAGAGAGAGAGAGAGAGAGAGAGAGAGAGAGAAGAGAGAATCTCACTGTGAGACCCCATGAGTCTTAACAGTAAATATGTTCTAGTTGCTTACAGTTTGCATTGACTAAATGAAATAACACTTAGGACTGGATGCCCCTGTGGTCCTGTCTTCCCTATTACTGTCCTAAGCAATGCTATGCTTCTATGTCTTGTTTATTCAGGAATAAAATGCAGATACTAACGTGTCACATGATCCCTTTAAGAATTAAAAGAAGATACAAATATAGTCACCCTTTGGAGAGCATTTTGGGGGGTTTAATTTCAGCCCCCCCCCCAGGTCACTAGAATTTGCAGATGCTCAGGTCCCCAAAAGAAAGTGGGACAGTGTTTGTATATAACCAAAGTACATTTTCCCATGTATTTTAAATAATCTCTGAGTTTCTCTTAATGCCCATTATGATGAAAGCGTTCTGCAGCTAATTTGTTATTCTCTATTGTTTATGGGATAAAAGAGTTCTGTACATCTTCAATACAGATGTTTTCCTCTCCAAACGCTTTCAATATGAAGTTGATGGAATGTCCAATTGTGGACCACATGGACATGGAGAGGCTGAATGTATATTGTTATTATTGTAATTACCAACATTAATAAGTCCTTCAATCTCTTAATCAAATCCTGTCAAGCATGAAGAACTGGACCTCACAGATTGAACGACTGGCTTCTTCCACTCTGTACCCAGTCTTCATTTTGTATTTTACTGATTTAACCCTGTTTTCTAGCATGATGTGTAGAAAATAATATCTCATGAAGGCTGAGAGGAGAAGCATCATGAGAGGCTGTGATATGCACGCCGCTCAGACTTTGTGGATTGGCTAGTCTACACAACTGTCTGAGGAGTCTAGGAGAGGTCCAGTGTTTCTCCCTTGTAACAGTGGAGAACCCAAAGGTGACACAGATTAATTTAACAGTACCTGTTAGTGAAATTGGGCAGCAATAGGAGTCCAGATTTACTGTCTGGCATGGATAGTAGCATAATAAATGCTCAATAAATGAACACATTAATGTAGTATAAGGAGGATAATACCAATAAGTAGGTTATATTTGAGGACTAGGTTGACCCTCGAATCTTGTACATGGTGGGCAGTGCTCCATCACTGAGCCATATGCCCCCACAACCATTTTACTTTTTATTTTGAAATAGTTTCTGAAGAAGGTATTGAACTCGTGATCTTCCCATCTCAGTCCCTTGAGGAGCTTAGAGGAAAGGTGTGTATAATCAAGCCTCTGTACTCTGCTGTTATTGGCTAGTCTGCTGGCTTTCTCATTGGTGTCTGTTAATGAACAAGGATGCTTAGCCAGAAACGAGGACAAATCCTAGTGTATGGAGGTATAATAATCTGTTTTTTAAAATATATACATTTAACTCATTATTTGAGAATTTCATATCTGTATACAATATAATTTGAACATATCCGATCCTCAGTGCTCACTCCTGCTCCTCCCCCACCACGAAATCTCCCTTCCAAGTTCACATTTTCTTTCTTTAACCCAGAGTTTGGTTACTGCTGCCCATGTGTACATGGATGTAGGGCCATCCACCAGAGTAATAGTCTGGTTTTGGCCATCTTCTATGCTAAAGTTTCCATACATATATTTCATCTCATTGCAGATACTGTGCAAGGCGAGAGCCTCTATACGTTACAGAGTAAGTCGCCCAAAGCCACACTGCTCTGTGCAGCCGTTAGTCATGTATCTGTGATTTAACCCTCAAGTCCATACCTTTCCTGTCATGCTACACTGACTACCCTTTAAGCATTGCGATAGTCTGTGTAGGCTGACATTACCCAGACTTTAGGGTAGTGGCATGTTATCTCTAATCTTCAGGAGGACTCTGAACTTGGCCCAAACTCTTCTGCATTTAACTTCATTGCTGACTTTCCCAATTCTGCACAGTATCATTTATACAAGGAACCCATAGGAATCAGGTGCCTTGAGTATACACCCACCCCACATCATTTGAAAATGTAAAAACCTGTTATGCAAGGAAGTTACAGCTGGTTGGAATGTATTCCCGAGGATGTATATGGAAATGCTGGTATCTAAGAAACAGTTTTGGTCTCTGCAATGGATTAATGATGTATTGGTGTATGTGTGTGCACGTGTGTGTGTTTATTGCTCTGTAATATACTTCAAGAAAGTAATGAGCAGTGGTTCCTTAGTTCTGGAGGCAAGGGCATCTAAGTGGGAGGAGTTGCAGTTGCATCTGGTCTTGCTGCATCACTTAATGGTGAAAGCAGAAGTTGGGGGGAAACATTCCTGTGATAATGAAGTTAATTCATTCATAGAGCCTCCATGATCTACTCAGCTTCTAAAGGTACCAACTCTCAATGTTGATGGACTGTAGATTATACTTCCCACTCATGAATTTTGGGAGACACATTCAGTCAAGTATCATGGAAACATGTTACACTTTGGCTTTTTTTAATGTCAATGCTTGGAGTAGCACCTTCCAGAAGGCAACCAAAGCATACCAAGAGACTCAAGATGACAGGTTGTCAGTGGGCATCTGCCTTGAGGTTGGTCTTATTTGAGATGAGGGTTTAGGTCACATCACATCCTACATATTGGCTTGCTCAACAGGCCCTTGACTTGCAAGCATTTCTGAGTGGCTGAAGGTTCATATTAAAACAAGTATTACAAGACTGCAGGAAAACCACTCTGCCAATGTCCTTTCTGGACCTGTGCTCTCATATTTACCATTTGATGTCTTCCATTTTGGACACAACCTCACCCTCTCATATTCCAGTAGGCGTTGAGCTACAGGGTCTCTGAGGGGTGGGTTGTCTGGCTCCATTGGGAGGTAGCATGGAGCAAAGAGAATGGAAGGAGAGAGAGAGTCAACCACATGAATCCAGTCATAGTTCCAGTAAGGCATTCTTCAAAATGTGTTATGTTCCACAATACGCTGCTTCCCCAAGCTACTTCAGGAGAAAGTCTAGCCCACAGACTTGGGAAATATGGTGTATGGCAGTGCCCATGTTGAGTGTGCTGTTGTAAGTCAGTGTATGAAAGGTCCAAGGAAGTCTGACAAAAAAGAATCTCATCTCATTTGATTCCAAATACTTTTCACTTCAGTGTGGAACTGCGCTCTCTTACCCCACTTGTATCTTCTAGTGGTCCCTCTTAAAGTCTTAGCAGTGAGGGAAGATGAGGAGACAAAGGCCACACCCATTGGCTGAGGAAAGTAACAGCTCTCCTTCCACTATCTTTAAAAGATTACATTTATTAATTTTTTATGTGTGGTAGGATATGCACATGCTACAGAGCTTGTATGGCAATCAGAGTACATGTTGTGGGAGTCTGTTCTCTCCTTTCACTGTGTGGCATCTGGGGATGGAACTCATGTCATCTGGCTTGGTGGCAAGCACCTTTACCTATCACTTGGGTAGCACAAATGCTGGTTGCCATACATAGAGGCTAATGGAAAGGAAGAGGCTATGCTGAAGACCCTACTTGTTCTCTGTGAGACTCACTCATCCACAGGGCCCTTCTGAGAGTCCTTGCTGATTCTTCCCTGAGTGACAGAGTTCTGTGGACCCTCTCCATTGTCATCTGGCACTTCCTGCAATGGCTGTTGACTTATATGGTTTCCACTGGACCGAAAGCAGGGAGAAAACAGGTTGGCAGGTAGACCCTTCCACAAACAGTAGAATTTGTGACTTCTCACTGATGTGACAAAGTGTCTGACAAAATCAACTTAAGGAAGGGTTTATTTGAGTTCTCAGTTTGAGGGTGCAGTCTAATACCACAGGGCATCAGGAAGGCAAGAGCAGAAGGCATCTGCTCACGTTGTACCCCACAGTCAGGAAGTAGAGATCGATGAATGCAAGGGTTAAGCTTGCTTCCTTTTTTCTTCAGTCCAGGGTGCCAACATATGGAATGGACCTTCCACAGTTAGGGTCTCTCTCACCGCAAGTAACCTGATCTAAATTCTCCCTCACAGACTGCCCAGAGGCTTGTCCACATGATTCTAGATGTATCAAGTTGATATTAACCATTATAGTGTGTTAAATTCATTGTAGATTATAATGGTGCCCATTAAACCAAGCACTGCCTAGGCTAAAGCTTCTGTTTGTTCACTAGAGTTAAACAATAACATGTAGACAATAGATGTGTATTTTCTTACTCTCTAGAAGCTAGAAATACTCTATAAAGGCATTAGGAAGGTTGGTTCCTTCTGGAAGCTTTGCTCCATGCCTCTCTCCTACGCTTGTGGAGGCTCATAGCAATGCTTGCTGTTCCTTGATGTCTTAGTCAGAGTTTCTATCTCTGTGATGAAACACCATGACCAAAAACACGTTGAGGAAGAAAGGGTTTGTTTAGCTAACATTTCCACATCACAGTTCATCACTGAAAGAAGTCAGGACAGGAACTCAAGCAGGGCAGGAACCTGGAAGTAGGAGCTGATGCAGAAACCTTGGAGGGGTGTTGCTTATTGGCTTCTTCCCTGTGGTTTTCTCAACCTTCTATGAGAAGCCTGCTTTCTTATAGAACCTAGGATTATCAGCACCGGGTTCTCTCACAGAATGGGAGTCTGAATTCAGCCTGATCTTATGAAAGCATTTTAATTAATTGAGGTTGCCTCCTTTCAGGTGACTTTAGCTTGCCAAATTGACATAAAACCAGCCAGGGCAACTGGGTTTGGGGTTACATCATCCCGGACTCTCTCCCTCTTTACATGGCCTCTTTCCCATGTGTCAGCTCCGAGATGCCACACATACCAAACACCCAAACAAAAGCTTGTCTTTCAATGTCACCTGTCACACTTTCACAAAAGTTATCCATTTATGGTTTACACCTCTGAGCAGCATGAGTTTTGTCAGCAGACTTTGGTTGGGCATCCTTCAAGAGTGGTGAGATTCCCTCAGCTAGAGTAGGCCGAGGAGCATTTCAGGTAGTGAGAACCTAAGAAACAAAAGGGTTCTCTGGAAGAGCAGAGGAAATGTAATCCACACCCTGTTTCTCATCTTTCCTGTACAGACAAGTCCTGGAGTTCACAAACTACCCACTGGGTCATGTTGTCCTTGGCCATTATGTAGCAAGTTGTCATGGTTGGATCTGTAGACAAGAACTTGCCTGGAAGAGGTGGTTGCCAGTGGTAGGCATCTTCCCGTGGGCAAGGGTCTGTTGTGTGAATTATCTAAGGACTGTGAACCTTGCCACTCCTGAGAGCAGCAAGAGGAGGAATACGCTCTTGATTAACAGGAGTGCAGATCCGGAAACTAAACTAGAAAACCACCCAGCTCTCCTTTCAACAAACTGGAGTGAAAGGCTTAGGTCCGGCTTAGACTGGTATAGCTGAACGTGGCCCACAGCCTTGGCTTGCATTTCTTTTCTTCCCCACAACTCCCCTGTTTTAGCATTTCTTCCTCTCCAAAGCCCCTCCCCCTGTGGTTCTCTCTTAGTTCTTCACCTTTCTATTCTAAATCCCAAATGCACTCTATACCAGACAACTACCACTGCATAGAGCAATTTCTCCTGTGTATTTTTCTTTTGGTGTCTAATAACTTGTAATGTGGTATTTTCCATCAATATAGAAATATCGGAGGAGGGAGGACAGGTGAAGAGTCCTCCAGGTGGCGTGTCTGAAATAATCTTTTCTGCTCTTTTCATCTGCTGCCTGAAAAAAGAAGAAAACGAAGAAAAAAGGACAATAAGAAAGAGAAGAAGAAAAGACAAAGCACGATGTGAACACACACATACACACACACACACACACACACACACACACACACGGAAGAACTTGCAGAAAAGACATGAAGTACTGAGGTGTGATCTTGACAAATGTCCCATGTGTGCTCCACCAGTGAACGAGACAGTTCCTAGGACTTCGAGGGAAAGCTGTGTCTGTGGAAGGTAGACAGCACTTCCTGAGAGTTAAAATTTAAACACATATTGGTGACTTAGTCATATACCTGACAGAAACAAAACCCTGGCTGGATTTTAGGATTCTGCTTTTTAATATATATCTTCTCTTACAGGAAGCAAGAGATGAGAATATCAGAATTTATATCCAAAGAATTTGGTGGTAGGCATGCTGAAAGCGCTCACTGATAAATAATACCAAGGAAGACGAGTCTGACATGCCTACATGGAGAGCAAGGCCTTTTGCATTCTTAGTCCAGGAGTGGTCAATCACGTGTTAAGAGCCTCTCGGCTCACATATGGTTTGAAAAATATACAATGGACCTTTCTCTCTTCACTGTGGCTTACTTGAGAAACTTTGCAACTCACACAGGGAAGAAGGGAAGAAATGTGTATGCATGACGTGCAGATTTCCAGGTTAGGTTCTCATCCAGGTGAACTGCAACATAGATCATTCCTCTTACCCAACTAGGAAGAGAAAGTGGGATTTGAGCATTCTCTTCGCCCAACTGGGATATAGAATAAAGTCTTAAGAATGAGGGTGGACTCTTGCCAGGAGGGGGTAGGAGTGGGGCGTAGGGCAGGGGTAGGGGTTAGAGGCATTGGGAGCCTCCTGTCTGTAACTAAGGAAACATTCTCATCTGAAATCACACTTTTGGCACCAATTGTGCCATTCTGGGATGGCAGGATGTAAATGCTAACTAAATTCAAGACAGAGGAAGCAGTTAAGGCAGAACAGGGGCAGGAGGAGGCTGTTTCCAGTTAAGTGAGATCAGGAGCTGATGAGGTGAAACAGTGTGGGCTGGTCATTCCAGGTGACAGGAGCTGCCTTGGATGTCTGTGCATGCTTGCCTTTAGGAGGGGAATAGAAATCTTAAAGAGACAGAAACACCAAATAGAAAACGTCTGCCCTCCAGACATTGCTTTAGAAGCCCCAAATGGTACAAGACTATAGAATTTCATTGTGAGCAGAGTTGCTGAGCAGGACATTTAAAGGCCAGGAGTCATTTTACATGGTCTGGTGGTATGGTGCTGAATTATGGAACTCCAAAAATACTGAGCCTAAAGTTTTATCCCCTCTCAACCTGGAGACACCCCACCTTATTTGAGAAAACTACCATTGCAGATGCAATTAAGCTAAACGTCCCAAGGAACCACCCAGATGTGCTCTAATTTATCCTTAGACCTGCAGAGAAAATGGTCCAGCAGAGACAGATACGATGCATCCACATATCCAAGAGATACTGGGAGCTATCACAGCTAGAAGAGCAATGGAAAAAGTCTTTCCTTGTGATCCCAGTGAACCTAGCCCTGCAAAGACCATGCAATTTTCTTTGTAAAATATTTACTTTTAATTTGTGTGTATAACTGTTTGCCTACATGTATGTGTGTTGACCATGGGGATGAAAGACAGAAGACAGCATGGGATTCCCTGAAACTGGAGTTACAGATGGTTGTGAGCCATCAGGTGGGAGTTGGGAACAGAACCCAGGTCCCCTGCAAGAACAATCAGTACACTTAACTACTAGTCATTCATCCAGCCCATCATACATGTTTCTTATAAACTTCTTGGTTGGTGGCACTGTGTTACAGCAGTGCCAGAAGACTCATATAGGGGGTAGTGAAGAGTTGTAGGATCTTAATATGCAGACAGACCCAGCTTTGAACCCTTGATTTTTTTCCTCTTCCTAATGTTTTACAAGTTATTCTGCATCTTTTAACTCTGGCTTGTGCACCTATACAATTGCTCAGAGTGTGTGAGACAAGGAGTGATGACCTGGGCAGGAAGTGGGATGTGGATGCTACATCTCAGGTCCTCAGTAACGGCAGCTATGTTATTACAGCAGCAATTCCTGCCCTCACCTCAAACCACCTGCATGGAATTTACACATATCTTTATTCTGGTTCGGAAGCTTTTCTCATTCAGCTCCAAGCCTACCCTTTTAGAGTCTGCCAACCACTTGTTCCATTTGTCAATTAGGGGGAATTTAGGTGGCAAGGCAGAAGAACAGACTTACCTTTCGTCCTCCCTTGCTCTCCTGAAAGCATCATAAACTAGGCTGCTCACCCTGGAAGCAGTATTGCTTGGGTGAGTAACAGCAAACCTGATTCACTGGACCAGCAGCTGGTAGGGAAATGTCCTCTCCTCAGATTGAGTCCCAGATCCAAGCACCGCCAAGCTTCTAGGCTTTCAAGGCCCTAGCCCTCTTCATGTTGGTGGCAGCATCCTGTAGTTACCAGCTTTTGGAACTCAGTGCTACCTACTATCTCTCAACAACTCCAGTATTGTTTAACTACTTTCCCATGTTAAACTCACCAGTGGGCTTTCTGCTTTCTGAGTGTACCGTGGCATGTATGATCTCCTCTGTGGGTTGCTTGGTTCCCCCCTCCCCCCCCCGTCTTTGTCTCTCTCTCTCTCTGTTATGTAATGGTTGGTACAGCTGAATAAGACATTGAATTAAAAACATACCAGTTTGCATTCTGGCTCCTTACTTTCTAGTTGAGAAAAATACTTGGCCAAAATACTTGGCTTCTTTGAGACTCTAATTTTCTTATTAGTGAAATGAGATTATTAATGTTGATCTTGTAGTTGAATGAGGTAATGTCTAAGAAGTGCCTGGCACTGAATGAGTTTTCGAGAGATATTGGCTATTATGTTATGTGTGTTAGAAATATAACTTTGGATCTGTATTTCACTGAGAGGGACTTACTGGCTTTTTTGAGCAGGCCTAGTCTCTACTTCAACTTCCTTGGTCCATAAGGGTGTTTCCCTTAGGCAGGGAGACTACAGCTCTGCTATCCTACTTGGCGTAGATTCAGACTGACTTAGGAATGAGGAAGGCAGAGTGAAGAACATAAAAAGAGTTGGTTTTTACACTACACAATAAATCACAGTGCAAAGCAATGTCCTTGTCATTCACTGGAGACTGCCACTGTGGCCACCTGACAGCATGTGCTCACCACCGTCTCTTGACGAGCATCCTCATGTTGGTCCACTTCTCACTATTTCTCTAAGAGGCTATGGCATCCAGTGGGCTTGAGGGATGCAAATTAAAATTAAATAAAATCTGACTGGGATGGTTTGTTTAAGACTTATTCAAAACTTATTTGAAGCCACTTCCACAGTTAAACACCCCTCAATGTCAATGAATAAGATCTGTTCATCGACAAACACGTTCTGTAGGCACATGTTGTCCAAACATAATTCCTGTGAATCTGACCCTTCTACAGTTCCAGAATGTTCTAGCTTCCAGATCCCTGAACTGGCCCTTGTACCATTGGAGAGTATATTTTAGACTTATACAAATGAGCACCCCTGTTCTCTCTCCCCACTCAGTTCCCGATCCAGTGCCTGGATGCCACTATTGCTTGTAGCGGGCTTGGTCCATTCTGCTAGATTTTCATCGTGTTCACTTCTATTCTCTCAGGACCCTTCATTCTCAACGCATCTATCTGTACTTGATATTGTCTGGGTTGAATATTATCAGCCTCAAGCTACCAAGCATAGGATTGCCTGTTGCAGATCTTGCAGAAGGATCAGGGTCGCTATCTTTAGGGGGAATTTTGGGGTGCTCTGTGTTCTCCTTAGAGCTTCTTACCTTTAGATTTGTACCAATATCTTGTCCCACCTTTTGTTAGCCAGTGAACATATGCTAAATATAGACTATTTAATGAATGAAAAAAAGTATATAATCTATGTACTACTGTATGATGTACTGTATAATGTATATTATACAATAAGAGAATTCCACTATTTTATAAGTGAAGTTTGTAATAGGGGATCAGTTGTATGTGAACAGAGCCGGAGTTCAGTGTTTGCTGTGTAAACTGGCTACTGGCTTGATGACCTTCACTCTCTCCCTCTACTTGTATGTTTTATATATGGTTTTGCATGAGTATTTTTCCCCTGAAGAATAATTATGCCAGAACAGAATTTAGAATTGCAACAATGTCTGTATTCTCAACTTTTCTCTTAAAATACTTAATCATTAAAAATCTGCAAAAAGCAGTAATATACCTTCAACTTTGAATCAATAATCTTAATATCTTACAATACTTTTTTCCATATATGCATACATATACTCATACATATGTTTGTGTCTATGTCCTGGCTAGTTTTTTTTTCTTTTTTTTTCTTTCTTTTTTTTTTTTTTTTTTGTCAACTCAACACAAAATAGAGTCATTTGAGAAGAAGGAACCTTGATTAAAAAAATGCTTCCACTAGACAACTGTGAGCAAGCCTGTGGTGCGTTTTCTTGATTGATGATTAGTGTGGGAGGGACCAGCTTATTGTGGTGAGTACCACCCTGGCTTGTAGTCCTCCAGGATATAATAAAGCAGACTGAGCAAGCCATGAGGAATTAGCTAGTAAGCAGCACTACGCCATGGTCTCCACTTCAGTTCCTGCCTCCAGGTCCCTGTCTTGAGCTCCTGCCTGACTTCCCTCGGTTATGGAGCGTGTCCTGAGAGTTGTAAAGTGAAATAAACCTGTTACTCCCTAAGTTGCTTTTGGTCATGATGGTTTGTCACAGCTATAGAAACCTCAGACTGTATACAAAGGTGTTTGATTTTGTCAAACTGCTTGAGAGTTGGTTGTAGGCTTCATGATCTTTTGTCTCTAAATACCTTACATCCCAAGTTCTAGGAAATGGAGTAGTATTCTATGTAAAAGTAATATAACCTTCACACTAAAAGATTTCACAGTTATATAAAACATTGTTTAATATGCAACTTGTGTTCAATTCTTAATCCCATTACTGTATTTTATGGACATTAAAAATTTGGCAGGATCTAATACAAGCCAGTCATCAGATTCAGTTGTCATGTCTCTTCAGACTCCTTTAGAGAATAGTTCTTCAGATGTTTTGTGGCTTTCCATGACAGTGTGGTTTTTTTTTTTTTTTTCAAAAATTCTGTTCTTCCCTTTTGACGTCTCACTATTTAGCCCAGTTGATCCTTGAACCGTTGGCCTTCTTATCTCACTAGAGATGGCATTACCCAGCTCAGTGTAAAGATTTTTGAAGTGTCCAGTCAGTTACATAAATCTTCAATGTGAGGTTTCTTATCGTCTCTTCTCACTTGACTTCAGCCTTTGAGGAAGGTTGACTTCTGAGCCCTGTGAGGGTTGGAACGGAACTTGAAGAGTTGTATGATCAAGAACTTGATGTAGCTGTTCATGCATCTTAGTCATGAGTAGGCATATCAGCTATCAAGCAGATGGTGGGGCTGGATGACTCCAGAGTTTCTAGGTTGGGAGGGGACAGGGTTCATGGCCACAAAGCTACCCTGAAATAGTGCTCTAGAGCAGCTTCCAAGGACTTAGAAAAGTATAGCAAGAAGCATCGGTGGTACAGTACCTGGCCAGTGAGTAGTAGCATCGTGACAGTGATTTACCCCTAAGAGACTCCTGTGGAAGTTCAGAGATGCTAGTGTTCCTGCTTCATCTCTATCACTGTGATAAAACACTGTGCACAGAAACAACGTAGGAAGT
Source organism: Mastomys natalensis (assembly GCA_021653895.1). Taxonomy (NCBI): domain Eukaryota; kingdom Metazoa; phylum Chordata; class Mammalia; order Rodentia; family Muridae; genus Mastomys; species Mastomys natalensis. Next base: position 1,431 of record JAJTUV010000191.1, on the reverse strand, counting down.
GGTTTATTTCAGTTTATAAGATGCAGTCCATCATTGAGTGAGTCAGGGCAAGAGCTCAAACAGGAAGGAGAAAAGGTGGAGAAACACTGCTCTTGGTCTGCTCCTGGGCTTATCCTTAACTCTTCTTCTTATACAGCCCAGGGTCACCTGCCCAGGGAATGGTGCCACCCACAGTAGGCTGAGCCCTACTGTATCAAATAACAAACAAGACAACCTCAACAGAAATACCCACAGGCCAGCTGATCTACAAAATCCTTCAATTGAGAGACTCTTCTCAGGTGACACAAAACCATGTCGTTGACAGTTAATGCTGAATAGGGACTTGAGAAGAACTTGTTAGCTAGAAGTGAGAGGGTCTTATCAAGTCTCCCTTTAGATGCAGTGGAGCCAAATATCATTAGTATTTCTCCTTGCTGTTATCCTCCAAGGTGAAGGTTATGGCTCAATTCTTTTCTCATGCTAACTCCTTTATGAGATAGAATCCCAACAGTTATGTGAATGTGGGCTTTACAGTCTTGTAAATGGATGAAAAACCGAAAGAAAGAAATGTTAAGATTTCATTTTCCTGATTGTCGTAGGAAGCGTTGGCAGGAGGATGGGGTTGGGGGCAGTTTTTTATTCGTTCAAGCTTGGAGGAAGAGATTAAGAAATGTACACTGAGAGATCTGAGAAAACCTTTTTTAGCAGAATTTTATTACTGGGAGTTCATGATAGAACAGGAAAGGCAGGCACTTGAGTTTCCTCCTAAAGAGAGATTTCCTGCTGCTGACATTTCCATCCCTTATTTTGAGAAGTGCGTAGGAGGCCAGGACCCTCCCCTTCTGTGCCCCACCCTAAGCCCTGCTCCTCCAATTGAAGTGCAGGTCATGCCTGCTGGTGTCTCTGACTTTGTCTCTGAAGCTCTTATCAATTTCAGGGAATGGAAGGAAACGAAAATGGATTTGCTTGGAAACACAGAGGGGACACTTGCAGCTGCTCTGGAGAACTGGCTCCTCTCAGAGCTGAGGGTGAGGCAGATACAAGCCTGGCTTTGGGACTCCAGAGTCCTTTGATCAAACAGCCTTCCGAGCCTGACCATGTTGCAGGCCAGGCAGAATGGAGCTAGTGGCTAGGTTTAACCATCTGTTCCTAAGACCGAATCCTACCTGGCAGGCCTGAGAATCGTGAGTAGTGTTTCAGAGAAGAAAGTTATTTTATTAAATTGTGTTTTAAACAAGCAAGGATGCATTCCACTTAGAGCATTTTATCATTTGAAAAACATTTTCATAACCCAGGTCTAGTCTTCACATTGGCTGCACACATAGGTGAAGGAAGGAACCGCTTACTGCGAATCCAGTCTGTCTGCCCTGAGCTTCTTCCTCTAGCCCTTGTTTCCTTGTCCAGGAGAGAGGGCACTAACTCAGATTTTTGCCATATGGCTAGTTAGGGCTT